>JAUTXW010002439.1:0-453195 GCA_030620095.1 Kuschelorhynchus macadamiae | reverse complement strand
AATTAATGTTTTCCTATTTAAAAAATTACATTTTAGAAGATGTTTTGTAATTTTTTTTGTGGAAGCGCTGCTTCCCTTGCTTCCATGGACTGCACGCCCCTGCTCGTAGTAGATCAGTTTTATATGCGGATAATGCGACTCTGTTCTCATCAGCTAAAGGAAAACACAGCTAACACTCTAGATATGGCGGAGAAATGGTCTGCATCTAACTTATTAAAAATGAATTGTAACAAAACGTAGAGAAACTATTTTTTGGGTTTTTCCGCCTTAGAAAATTGGAAAAAAATAAAAAATAAAATATAATTACCCCATAAATTGAATAGATAGTCTTAAGTTTTGGGTCCACTATGAAGGTACCCGAGGAACGACACTGAAAAATGTTTGTTTTCTGGACGTTTCGAGGGAAAGTCTACCCCCGTCTTCAGCAAACCTACAAATAAAATACTAAAAGCAGAATATGTCTTATGTTTCGTATCAGAAATATAACCAGAATGGCTAATCTCTGACAAAAAAAACAATTTCGTAATTATTTAAAACGTAGAGAATTGATTTTAGCTTTTCAGCTACTGAAGAGGTTAGCAACGTTAAATTGTTGGGAATAACCATTGATAGTGGTTTGAAATGGCATACACATATTGCCGACCTTTGCCAAAGGTTAAGTAAACAAATTTTTTTGCTAAGACAATTAGGTAGAACTTGTTCAGATAGGATTTTGTTGACGGTTTACTTTGCAAACTTCCATTCTATTCTTAGTTACGGTGCTATTGTGTGGGGTAGATCTCCAGTTGCTGATCGAGCTTTTAAGGTTCAAAAGAGGGCAATTAGAGCGATTGAGGGTATTGGTGCTACGGTCTTGTAGACTTTTATCCATTAATTAATGAATAAAAGTCTGGCATGCGAGACTGCCAGGTGGTGCCTGGATTAGGGCCGTCCCACACGGTTCGGGGGGCTACACTTGCGGCTGTTGCACTTCCTAGGCATGAAAATAGCAACTTTTACCATCGGCTGGGTGATGGACTGCTAATATTAACAAGTAATTCCCTTGACCTAAAACTCTACAATAAACTAGGCAACCATGTCAGGTCGCTATCTCAGTCTAAGTTTAAACGGAAAATAAAACCTTATTTCTTGCAAAATTGTTTTTAATTCGGTTAATGAATATTTGGAGGCACCATCATTGATTTTGGCGTAATGTTAGAACTTTTTTTGTATTTAATTGTTTGTTTGTTTTTCTTTTATTATTTGTTATAGTTTACATTTAGATATATTGGTTTGTATTTTTTAAAGTTTTGTCTTTTAACTAAGTAAGTGCTTTTACTTTCACCTTTCTTTTTTAATGTTAGTAGCTTATATGGACTTGCATCACACTTGTTTATATGTAACGATGTTAAATAAAAGTTTCTTTCTTTAATTAGAATTACTAGTATAATAAGTAAACATACTATATTTGTTTAGTAATTTGCACTAATTTATTTCCGTTTGACAGCTGTTTCGACACACTGTGTCTTTTTCAAACATTTTTTTAATAATTATAATTACAGTTTATAATCAGAATGATTTGGATTACAGCGTAATATTTTTGGAATTTAATATTCAGTTTAGTAAAGTTTACAAACAAAAGTATAAGTATTTACCTAGTGATAAAATAAGCAAAGAAATGTATCAGAAACACAAAAACTGTATTTTTAGCGGCACAATATATTTTTTTTTTAATACGATAGTGTTTATAAATTTTAACATGTAGGATAGTAGGGGTCTATATTTAATTTTTGAGGCAAACCCAAATTAATAGTAAAGGTTTCTAAAAACATTTTTAACATGACACGTGTTTCGCCCTTTCGAGCATCATCAGACCTACAAACAACAGAGAGGACCTTAGTAAATAATCACACTCACAAATCCTAAAACAGTAACTTACAAATAGAATAAAACACACTAAAGCACAACAAAACAAACAACTACTTATACATATTTGATTGACATGAAAATGAGGTTAAGCCTTACGTGAATAAAGAAATAAAATATTAAAAAAGATTCGTGTCTCTAGGCGGGATCGAATCCAGACCGACCGAGTGAGACGCCGAAGCAACCACCCACAGACCACTGGACTAGTCGAAGAAAACAACCAAAAACTTTCACCCTCATGAATTAATGAATTAAATAAAGGTTGCCTACAATTATTATTACATTAAATTGTTAAATAACGCAAATGGGACTTTTTATAGCTTTGGTTATTTCCATTTTTTCTAGAAGGTCAAGCTTTTTCCCTTTCGGACATTCATGTAAAATATCAAAGTCAGAAATGGAAAATTCATGCCCTGACTCCAACAAATGATTGGCAAAAGCTGAAACAGTCTCAGTTACATCCATATTTCTGAATTGGTTGACAAGGCTTAAATGTTCTCTAACCCTTGTGGAAATTTTTCGACCTGTTTGTCCCACATAGGTCGTGGAACATTCGCTACAATTTAGTGCATAAACCCCAGATCTGGACAATTGGAAACTTGGAGTCTTTTTCTATGTTTGTTATTAAAACTAGGTCTCTTTGAGAAATATGGACAATTTCTTCGACTGTTTTATAACATTAAGGTCCTTGTTAAAATTTTCTGTTGACAGAGGTAGATTAATTAAACGATGCACAAAACTATGAAAAGCTGCTATCTTATGTGTGAATGGGTGGTTTGATGTATTATGTATTGTTATATCTGTTCAGAATGGTTTATGATAAATTTCAAAATCGTGTTTATAATTTTTTGTTCCTGATTTTTAAATCTAAAAAGTTTATGGACTTATTTTGCTCTAATTCTAAAGTAAATCTTTTATTTTTATGTAATTTATCAATAGCATTTAGAAAAAGGTTAAGTTGTCTCTCTGTACCTGTGAAACAAACCAAAATATCGTCAACGTATCTGTACCAATAAATAAACTTGTGTTATTTGTTCTAAGTTACCAAGAAATATTTCAGCTAAAATAGGACTTAACGGGTTACCCATTATTAAACCTTCTTTACTTAAATAGATGGAGCCATTAAATTCAAAATAATTTTCATCGAGGCACACTGCTAACAAATCTAATATGTCATTCTTAACAATAGGGTTTTTTTAATAGCAAATTATCCACGAAGTTCATAACTTCAATAGGGGGATACTGGGAAATAGGTTTTGCACATCCAAAGAAATTAAAATAGCGTTATTTGGAAATGTTATATCTCTAATATTATTAATTAATTCAAGGCTGTTTTTTATACTATATTTAGGCTTGAAGTTACAAAATTTATTAATAATTTCTGTTTATTTGTTAGATACTCGGTGTGCTGGAACTGTTACGTACGACACTACTGGCCGAATGGGCATATTGCCTTTGTGTAACTTAATAAAAGAATTATTTTGTCACTAAATAAATTACTTTCTTTGATTAGTCAATTTTTGAAATATATCTTTGGGATCTTTATCCATTTTATTAAAGTTCTCAGGATTTAGAAAATCTATAGGTTTTTGAAGGTAGTCTCTTTTTTCAGCGCAATACCGTTTTTCCTTTATCCGCCCTAGTGAATATAATATTATGTTGTATTTTTGAATTTTTTCCCCAATCTTTTTAACCATAATAAAATTATTTGATATTGCAGATTTAATTCAGTTATAAAGTGTTTATATTTTGCTGGTGTTTTTTCCGACTAAATTTCATTGCTGGTTGGATCTACTGAGTTATCTGCTACTTAAAATGACTCTTAATATATTAGCGCTTTGGATCAGGCGTATTTTTTCAATGATCGCTCCGGGTGCCCCATTTAAAATGTTTGGCAGGCCGCGTATTGGACAACCCTGATTTAAATGAATCTTGAACAAAATCACCCTAAAGACTATCTCCTAAAGTAGCGCACATGCTGTATTTACCATATTACTAATACAATAAATGTTCTGTTTATAAAATAAGTACTTACAAGAGAGTACAGGAATAGCATAAAATAGCGCATACACTGATGTTTTTTATATCAGTTCCCTTCTGTCCAGACTCTCAAATGTCCCTCAAATGAAAAATGAACCTTTTCCTGTTTTTTCAGGCAAATAATATGTAAGTAAACCGAATTGTTGCGTAAATTAAACCAGCCATGAAAATATCCCATATTTTCTCTTTTTAAAATGTTTTCGTGCGTATCTAATCTGGCCCTGTATTTGGTGGTTTAAAGCCTTGTTATCGTTTTTCGGACTCTTGGCACTCACGTCTTACACACTTGGAGGTAGGTGCATTGATAACTTTATTTTGTTAAGTATATTCGAGTTTCGGCTAAAACCTGAAAGGGTCATTATTACATTATTATGTCTACATTGTAGGAAATAAAAGGCAATTTATTTAAATAATTTTCCTAATCACTATTACTAGAACAGTTTCCAGAAAGTATATAATAATATAAATAGTTAAATATGAGGCACAAAATCATTACAATACCATAATTTTCGAGACCAAAAATGCCTTTAACCTACCTATAAAAGCAAAAAAGGTCATTCTTGCCTAAAAACATTAATCAAAATTTCTGCAAAAGGAACTTTCCTTCTTAATGAAATCGTCTCCACATTTGAACTTTTTGCAAAACATTTCGCAGCAAATTTTATTTTAATCCCACTTCCATATTTCCTTGCTCCATCAGTACTGGTTTTACCATATGAACGGCATCACCTTCGGGTTAAAAGGGTTAGATGTATTCTCAAACTACTTAATCAAAATACAAGAGTTCTAACCACACTACACTACAACTTGTTACATTCTAGACGCGCGTTTTGCTAACCAAGTTAGCATCATCAACAGATGATATAAACTAAAGTAACTTATCCTAACCGAGAACATTTATAGGTAAATGTGGTCCCACTTGGTTGCACGCGACTGCACCGTTGTCAAGTAAACAATAGAGGGGACTATAGGGAGTAGGCCTTAGTGCTCTCTTACCACATTTAACTATTTCTATACTCTCAAATGCATCCAATAATCTATTATTAGATACATTTTTAATCAACTTAAGATTATTTATTCCTATTTGGTGATTGTTTTCCAAAGCATTTTGGGAAACGCTTGACTTTTCTGTTCTTCCGTATCTTAACTGTCCCATGTATCCTTTAAAACGAATATTTATGGAGCGCTTAGTTTGCCCAACATATTTTAGATCGCAGTCATTACAGCTAATTTCATAGATGCCACTGTTCTCCTTCAAGTCAACTTTGTCTTTCGGGTTTCCAAGGAGATTTTCAAAGTGTTCTCCGTTTTGTAGGCTACTCTAAAACCTACGTCTTTAAATCCTTTTTCTAGACCTCTCGTATATTTGGGATCATATGGGATTACTATGAACTTATTGGGATCCTCAGGTGCTTGAAGAGTAGTTTTACATTTTCTTATGCTTATGTCTATTTACTAAATTTATATACAAAATTATCATTATATCCATTACTTTTAGCCATATTTTTAATCCGATTCATTTAATTGTTAAAGCGTTCTTTACTTAATGAAAAACTGATTAACCTGTGAGTTAAGAAATGAAATGCTGCCATTTTGTGTTGACAACAATAAAATGAGTCGGATGTTATATACCTATCAGTATTAGTAAATTTCCTATAAATATCAAATTCTAATTTATCGTTATAACTAACGTAACGAGAAAAGGTAATTGCCCATTGTTTTCCTTTTCGTACATAAAATTAATGAAAGGATATTTATTGTTTAATGTTTCTAAGAAAGTGTCCAAATTTTCTGTTTTAGTATCAAAAATAGGAAATATATCTTCTACGTATCTATACCACACCCTTGAGAAATACCTTTTTTGAATTGGGTTTCTAACCTACCCATAAACAAATTTGCAATCAACGGAGATAAGCAATTGCCCATCGCAGTTCCCTCAAGTTGTTCATAATATTTATTGTTGAACTGAAAAAAATTTTGATTCATACATAATTTTGTGAGAAGCAAATATTCATCAATAATGTCTTTCTTCAAATTATTGATTTCAAGTAGTTCCTTTAGGTACTCTAAAGCTAACGGTATGGATACACTAGAAAACAGTGGGCTTACATCCGTTCTTTCAAAATAATCTGTTTTGTCTTATTTAAAGAACACATGGCACATTTAAGATACGGAAGAACAGAAAAGTCAAGCGTTGCCCAGCATGCTTGGGAAAACAATCACCAAATATTAATAAATAATCTTAAGTTGATTAAAAATGTATCTAATAATAGATTTTTGGATGCATTTGAGAGTATAGAAATAGTTAAAAGTGGTAAGAAAGCAGTAAATAAAGACAGAGGGCCTATTCCCTATAGTCCTCTCTATTGTTTACTTGACAATGGTGCAGTCGCGTGCAACCAGGTGTGACCACATTTACCTATAAATATTCGGGATTAGGATAAGTTACTTTAGTTTATATCATCCGCTGATGATGCTAACTTGGTTAGCGAAACGCGCGTCCAGAACGTAACAAGTTCTGGCGTAGTGTGGTTAGAACTCTTGTATTTTAATCATCTATCTTCCACCACAGATTCCAGTGTTAGAAACTACTTAGTACCAAAAAGTACTCGGGCCTTGAAGGAATTCCCTCCATAGTTTTAAAACTGCGCGTCTGTGAACGAGGCCTTATCCTTGTTAAATTATTTCAAGTGCCCTATGATAAGGCCATTTTCCCCGACAGTTAGGAATCTGTATACATCGTGTAAACTAACAAATTGTAATATGGCTTCCGGCACTCAAGGACCAGATGGGGACTCCTAGATTATTGCCCTCGATATACTCAAAGCATTCGATCAAGTCTGGCATGACGCATTTGGCATATACTCCTTTTTTGATTATCGCAAATATTGTCCAACTTTGTGGTGTGTGTTGAAAGTTGCACGTATATTGGATCAGCGAAGTAACCTTGTAATCTTGTCTGGGGTTCCGTGTATAAATGGAAGCTCTACATTTCCTATTTGTAAACCCTTATTAGTTTCCTATTAATATCAGACCTAGTTCACCATATTTAACACCGTACTTTTAGATCTGGTTGCAGCATGTCTCACATTAACATATTTCGTTTTCCAAGGAACTTTCTATGAACAAACTTTAGGAGTAGCCATGGGATCTCCGTTCCCACCTGTGATACCCAATACCTTCGTGGAACCTTTAAGACGACCTGGGAGATGTCTCTGTCATATGGCCTAATAGTGTAGAAAATCTCCCCGTGTGTCTTGATCCTATAAATCAGCAACACCCTTTACAATGGGAATTGAATCAGAAGGCAGGATTCTCTTTGTAGATGTTCTTGTACTTGGGGGGAATCGTTCCGTAGGACACTCTGTATATAAACAGATACTTAAATGCAACTTGACGTCATCAAATCACATCTGTCCGGCGCCGAAGCAATCAGTTATTAATTGTTTGGATTACAGATATATATATATTTTTTTTTAAGATACGTTTTATAACAATCAGAACTGGCCAACTGCCAACTGTCGTATAAATTGGCTCCAAATCACATTAGAATATTTACTTATAATTTCTTTTGGTTCTTATTACTTATAAGGACTTATTTTTGGCTCATGGTTCAGTTAAATGTAGTTTTTCTATGGTTTTTTTTGGTTTGAAAAAAAAAATTATTAGG
The DNA here is from genome assembly GCA_030620095.1 of Kuschelorhynchus macadamiae. NCBI lineage: Eukaryota > Metazoa > Arthropoda > Insecta > Coleoptera > Curculionidae > Kuschelorhynchus > Kuschelorhynchus macadamiae. Next base: position 445,580 of record JAUTXW010002439.1, on the reverse strand, counting down.
GTAAGTAGTAAAGTAAAGTCTGTATGGGATTCACCTGTTAATCTTCCTGGTAAAAAAATGGGCCGATTAGGTAGTTATCAATAATTCCTACCCATACATTCAGCGAAAATTGCTGCTGAAAATGACTTTCTCTAATAACGTGGGGATTTTCGTCGGCCCATTGTTGTTATGATAATTAATGACAGCATCTTGTGAAAAATTTGCCTCGTCCGTAAATATAATGTTTGGTAAAAAATTGTTATTGTGTGCCACCGTATGAAGTAAATACCTACAAAACATTAAGCTTGGGTGAAAATCCCGAGGCAGTGAACCCGCTGTATGTTATAAGGGTACAGTAGATTTCTTTTTAAAAACTTTCCAATCCGTGTTTAGGCTGACTTGAAGGTTTGTTCTGGTCTTCCACAACCAGTTTCACTTGATCTTGCATGTATCGTTCTAAATGTTTTGGCACATGGAATTACTCTGTTAGGATATCTGTCTTGGTGAATTCTCCGTGCCTCTTCCGAATTTCCATTTGCTAATCCATAAATAAAGTGCATGTCACTCATTTCAGAATTACTAAAATTATGCACTGTTAATTGACAGTTTTAAAATTTACTGGTATGACAGTGACAGTACTATCACTGTATGCTGACACCAGTAAGGTAAAACTCCCATAGGTAGGTGTAAAAACATTTAGTGTGGTTTAAAGTGATTTTTTTTATCGAAAACGAAGCTAGATACGAACAAAACACAAGAGACCAAAAAGTCATATTTTTCGTTGCTTAAACTCAAAAAGCTATAAAAAACTGCAAAAAGGGTCAGTGGCGTACTTTTTTTCACTCTTCTATTTCAACCAAATCGGCTTAAAGATATTTATGATATTGATAAAAAAAACGATTTTTTTTTTAAATTTAACACCGTGTATCTCATTATCGAGACAACTCCAGTCGACCTGGCAACTCAACATGTCCAGTTAGGTTGTTGTTTACAATATCAATCCACACATTAATACTAAATCTATGTTGATGTTTGGTTTCTTTCACAGCATAGGGATTATCCCCAACATATGCATAATGATGTGAATTGTGTAAATTATTAATTCCGTCCCTCGTGAAACTAGATTTAAAATACGAGAATAAAAAGTTCCATCCAATCGGAAAATACTACAGGCGTAGGGAAATCACCCTCCGTCATAGCATGCACCTTTCTAAAATGAAACGGGTATTATAAGTTCTCCTTGTGTATAATATTACTTATAGATGATTTGCAAATTCCTGGATGCATCGCTGACAATCTTCGACAACTTAATTCTGGGTTATCTTCTAGATCCATCAGAATAGCTTCTTCGAATTCCTCAACTACAACGGGATGCCTACCCGTTTCATTTTTTTTTTTGGAGACACCGATCCGGTTTCCCTCAACCTGTGGTGAAGTGCCATAAAGGTTGTATGAATGGGGTGGATTCTATTCGGAAAGTCTTCAACATATCTATGTTGTGCCGATCGAGCGTTACACTGAACTTCCCCGTAGATTAAATACATATCTGCATATTCTTTATTACTAAACGAAACCATTTTTTTAAAAATGTAAATTAAAATATTACTTTCAATTAAATCAAATTATTAATATGACAATAACAATTTTGTCAAAAATGACAATTGCGTTTATTATTGTTAAGAACGGTGAGCTAGCATTGTTGAGTAAGTAGATCTTTTTTATGAATAAACACTTACACTTTCCTAAGCAAAAAAAAGTACACTACGTTCTCTAAAAAAAAGAATTACATTATGCCTTCAAACTAACGGTCATCACGTGGACCACAGATATTTAATAAAAAATAAAATAAAATTTATATTTCAACATCCTGTATCTCTGTAATGAAGCATTTCCGGACCTAGGTTGATATGAAAATGTTCTCATGTTTTTTTATGTAGAATCACACCTTTCATTTTGTAGGGGTTGTTCGTGGACACCCTGTATATATATTATTTTTCATAATATTTGGTTATAACTTTTTGTGTATATGTATGTACATATTTTATTTAATTTTAAGGTAGGTACCTACCACAACAAAATATCTATGTAATATCCAGTGGCGGCTCGCGGGTGAAAAAGTAAGTGAAGTGCAAATGAAGCAAGAAAATATCGCAATAATTTTTTTTCCAAAATTTTTTTATATGTGGAGGGGGTAAAATATTTTTTTACGACTTAACTAAATTTTGTATACTAAATCAATTCTCCCATCCTTCATAGCTGCAAATAAGAGTTGCCCTAATCTCCTCCAGAATTTCCTTTTGAATTTAAATATTGCCTAGACAAGTAAATCTTTTTCGAGATATTGTATTTCTTAAATAAGTTTTTACACGTTTGAGGCAAGAGAAACTTCTTTCCACTGAAGCACTTGTCGACGGTATTGTCAAAATAAGGGAAAACAATTTATATGCTTCGGTAAAAATATATTTATTTTTATTAATTCTTTTAACTTGCTCTTGCAGCGATATATTCCAATTACTCTCACTGGCAAAAATAAGACCATCAAGCTCATTTTTAAGTCGTTGACTTTTTGAAAGTATTTCCCTATATAACTGTAACAAATTTTCAAACGGGCCAGTCGGAAAATTTAAACTATATTCGGAAAATTTAGCAGAATCTGCCAAACATAAACATGTAAGTTTTTCACAGTCTTGAAATCTTTCATTAAAATATGGTCCAATATTTCATAAAAAAGGGTTCTATACTTAGCCCTAATTTCTTCAGGTGAAAGCTTAGCAAGTTCACTTTTGTAATGATTTATTTCTGTAATAGAATTTGCTTTATCAAACATGGTATTAAAAAAATGTTCATTTCTTTTTTTACAGAGCGCTTCACGACAACGTTTTATATTGGATATGCAAAAATGAATTCTGAAGAAGATTTTTTTTTAAAAACGTCAAATAGTATGTCCGTGATTGAGACAAATGTCATTAAACACTGGTGCCAGGAACGTGAATTCAAAAACGTTCATCTCACCTAAAAATCCTTTCGCAAGCTCGTAGATGCACACAACCATTTGTCCGCCGAAAACCAGGATGACTTAAAACAAATGTGGCAAAACATTCGATGTTTTGCCACATTTTGTATTCCTTTTTTGCGAAAATTGTCAAGTCAAACCTTGGCTGGCTGCCCTAAATTTAATACATCCCTCTGATCTTGTTCCTTCCATCGATTAAATGGAGTTTCCAACAAAATGCAAACCACATCCGTGATTGGATTCACTTTAAAGCGTAAATATTATAGTCAACTAATAATGTAAATTAATAAACCCGAGACCAAATAAAGTTGTAACAACACCATAAATAAATATAACACAAAACCGTCAAGCAAACTACAAAAGAACTGACCGGTTGCAGCAAAATCCGCGAAAATAAAAGTAAACAACCACCCCAAACTGAACGAAACGTGGGCGTTGTATGGCGCTGGTTAACATTATTCTACCATGCGCACGACGTCATCGCGTACACTGTTATAGTTGTTATAATAAAGTTCGATTGAAAGTTTTAAAAAGACATGCCGCCAACGGTCAAGTAAAATATTTATTCGAGATGTACAATTTATTTTTTGCCAATTAGGAGAATAAATGAATGTATAAAACTAAAATTTTAAGAGATATATAATAAATATAGTTAGATGTTTGCTTGTTTATTTTTCCTGGTAAAGTAGCATTTCACCTACTTCACCTGAATAGCCGCCACTGGTAATATCTGTTGTAAGACAAGATTCGTAATATATTCGTATTCGTATCTAAATTGGGTTACATTTCAAGTTTCGGGTAAAGAAATTGACCGATTTTTAAAAATGAGACAACCACAGAATTTAATTAAAATAATACATTAAAAATTATTTATTTCTTTGCTTAGTACTGTTAAAAATTAAATTAATGTTTAAATATTGTTTCATAACCATGATAACACATACAGTTTTATAAATGACTATCTGAAGTCCGTTACCTCCGCTTTATTCAAGTATATTTCTCTTGACAATCGGCCCAATTATTGATACAATTCTCTTGAGACCAACATTTTATCTTTGGGTGTATGAATTTTTTCTGTTTTTTTCGTATTTTCTTTAACAATAGTATATTACCTATTTTGTCATTGTACAAGAGAATTTAAGCGAGGCAAATGGTTTTTTGTAGAAATGTGAAGCAACTTTATTGTTTACTCTAAGATAACTAAACATATATTAATGACAAAAATAATGTGTTAATTGTGGTAGGAGTAGTGTACAAAGCTGCAATATTGAAGTTCCTTGAAATCGAGTTGAAATGACTGAAAATTAAAACTGAGCATATCTTTGCTAAATCGTAGAGTATTGTAGAAATTTAAGAATTTTTACCTATCTATTGTACCAGGCGGATTAACAATATTCGAGGAATTACATCGATTTTGACACAAAAAATCTCAGATTTTGTTACAAGAATGTCTATTGCGTATCTATGCTAATGTCGCAAGCAAACTAAAAAAATATCTCGCTTGTGTGTAAACAGTTTTTTTCCACGTTTTCTAAACATCAGAATTTCTGAGAAAATTACGAGCTCCTCGATGAAACGAACAGAAGAAATCCCCACCCGAGAAGTGAAATAAATGCGATTTTAGAAAGTTGATTTTTTTGCGAAAAAAGTTTCCGTTTCATGAGTTCGCTTCACCGAAAAACTCGTAGTTTCCTCAAAAAATATGGAAAAGTGTGGAAAAACTATCTACTCATAAACAAGAACGTGTTTGATCCCCCTGGAATACGGATACGTGAAAATTAGTATTTCTTTCGTTTTCTACATTACCGAATTATCAAATAGATAAACTGATAACCTGAGAGAAGAAAAATCTGGGAGACATTTTTTCTGTTGTTGTTCGCTCATTCATTGTTTATTTCGTTGCACGTGAGAAGATAATTTGTGTCCTTAATAGCTTAATTTGCAAAGTTGTGTTAGCCGTTAACAATAGTTAGCACTACAGTATAAAAAGAAAAGTATCCTGTCATAGAACCAGATTTTGATCTCCTCGATTGATCAGCTTTACTAGTGTATTTAAAACCTAGTTAGATGATTAATCTGGAAATTTTTAATCTGGATTTCTCCTGAGATGACGACGATCAAGAACCAAGAAAAACAAAGAACAAAAATAACAAGCAAGAACAACCAAGAACAGCACAGAACAGCCAAGAACAGCTAAGAACAACCGAGAACAACCAATAGCAACCAATAACAACCAATAACAACCAATAACAACCAAGAACAACCAAGAACAACCAAGAACAATCAAGAACAACCAAGGACAACCAAAAACAACCGAGAAAAACCAAGAAAGACCAAGAACAGCAAAAAAAAACAGCCAAGAACAGAAAAGAACAACCAAGAATAACCGGGAACAACCAGGAGCAACCTAGAACAACCAGGAACAACCAGGAAAAACCAAGAACAACCAGGAACAACCAATAACAACCAAGAACAAACAAGAATAACCAGGAACAACCAAGCACAACCTAGGATAACCAAGAACAACCAGGAAAAAACCTATAACAACCAAGAACAACCAGGTTCAACCAAGAACAACCAGGTTCAACCAAGAACAACCAGGTTCAACCAAGAACAACCAGATTCAACCAGGAACAACCAAGAACAACCAGGAACAACCAAGAACAGCCAAGAACAACCAAGAACAAAAAAGAGCAACAAAGAACAAGAGACCGAACCAACCAACCAACAACAACTCTCGTCGTTTGTTGTGACATTTTAATTAAGTTCATTAAAATATTTTATTGAATAATGAGATTAAATACTTACCACACATCCATGCTTCTTTCGACGAAATCCAGATTAAAAAAACTCCAGATTGATCGTCTAACTAGGTTTTTAAATACACTAGTAAAGCTGACCAAGCTAGGAGATTAAAAATCTGATTTTTAACAGGACATCAGAAAAAGTATTTCATATCTGTGGTAATTTTTCGTCTCATTCTGCTGGTCACGCAAATCTCAACACTGATTATTATTAGACAATTCCTTACACCTACTTTTGACAATAAAGATAGTTAGTTAAACTCGCACTAATTAAGTTAAACTTGGAAAGAGGAACCTTTTTACCTGTTTCTTAGATACAGTGAGGACACAAAATTTGGGCACATCCCTATAGCTTTTGAGATACTCGAGATTTGGGATATATATATATATAAATAAGACATGAAACTCTACTTTTTAAACTAAAAATTACAGGTAAAATTATGGCATATTATACAAAAAATATACAGAATTTAATATAAAATTCAAAAGCAAAGGTGGTACTTGCCTAAATATACAGTTTGGAACATTTTCCCTAATTTCAAAAATAATCGAGTTGTGTCCCTTTAAAGAGCTATCTGGAACACCCTGTACAAACTGGATATTGACTTTAATTCAACGCAGGTCTGAAAACAATTTATTAAACACTGCGAACGAGTTTTCTCAATGAAATCCTATTTAAGATAATTGAATTAAGATATTTGTAATCTATCGGTGAGCATGAGGATTTAAATGAATATGTAAACTCCCAAAGATCACCTAATGAACTGGTCAGCCGACGTCAAATTTATTTCGATGTCTCATTCGAACAAAATCAAAGCATAATTAGTAGTCAGAATCATAGATCATTGTTTCCAGTATCATTTGTGTCAATGGATTTTAGTACACCTATCGAAACCTAGCTTTCCCAACAAAGTCAACTCTCTCAAAGCTAAACAATTTAATTGATTTAAACAACTGCAACTTTGTGTCCTTTTCGAATTAAAATTTTCTACAGGCAAAATACTTCTCCCATCAGAGTGTCGTATTCGATGACATTTAAACAATACTAATTTTAACCAGAACTACTACCATGATCATGGTGTTGTTAGAGGTTTGACTACAACTTTTTTAATAAATAACATAGGATCAATTCGTTACCATTTTTGAGAAAAACGGCCTTAAAGTTATATTTTGTTTCATTAATTTTTAAGCACATCGTTAACACATTTATTAATTTCGCTAGGTAAAACAAGTAATTATATGATTTTCTACAAAATCAATTTCTGGACAAACATACAGGGTGTCCCATTTAAAAAAACACAACTTTGGGTCATATCTAAAAAATAACAACTCAAATGAAAAATATGACTACGCCACTGGATCCAGGAAGGCTATGAAAATGTTGTTTACGGCTTCATGAGTTTCACAAGCTCAGGTTCGTGAAAACCGCAAGGTTCTATCGTTAAAAATAAGCCAGATACCCTGCTTTTGCAACCAAATCCGGACACCCTGTATAATAGGGTTGAAATTAAAAATGATGATGACCTTAGAAACCGTATTTTTGCTGCAGCGGAACAAATTAGACAAAGACCTAACGTTCTTGAATCTGTTCAAGAAAATTGGCCTGGCCGTACTAGTGCGTGTTTAAATAGTGGCGATAGTCATTTTCAGCATTTATTTTAAGTTTTTAAAACGCTTGTTTTAGTGTGTGAATTACCAACTAGTGCTATAAATTAATATGCTTGGTAAGTTCATATTCTTTATTAATTTTTGGAAACTTGATTAGGGTTGCGCAGTTAAAAACTATACAAATAAATGATCTAAAAAATTTTAATAAACGGTTTTTACTATTTACTCCGATATTATGTTAACAAACCATAATTTATTAAAAAATTAGTTCATACATTCCAAAAAAATAATCAAAATAAAATAATTGAGTCGTTTTCAAAACTACAGGTTTTTTTATACTTCTTTGCTGAGAAAGCACAGATGTCCAAGCAAATACCAATGTTACCATGTTGTCTTGGAATTAGGTGAAACCTTCTCCAAAATTAAACATTTTAACATTAAATATCTCGAAAACTCTTTCGAATTTACCGATGGTTTATAAGATTATTTTGTTTCAAATCGTTCATACTATTTTATGTTAAAATATTTGTACTCAAACCCCTAACACCACCGAAGAGGAGTTCTACCCAAACAATATTTTATCCAACCAAAAGTGACATAAAATGGTAATCAGGTTTTAAGAAGGTTTCTTGTGTTATATAAACTGTTCTCGTATTTTTTTTGCTCCATTTAAAGTCAATATTTGGTTTATAATGAGTTTATAGTATCTTGACAGCCTATAATTATATTGTACCACTCGGAAAGTTTTTATAAATAGCATACTAACATAACTACCATCCATGCAGTTTCAGCATTAAATTAGTAGAGGGTATATAAAGGCCTATAGAGGGTGTTAATGAATGTCACGTAGATACGGAAGGTGGTAATTCTTTGGCTTATTCTATGACTGAAAGTTCAGAGAGAGAGAGAGATATTAATTATAGACACGTTAACTCATGGGATTTTTTAGTGTCTCTCATAGTGTTGTGACTAAGTGTTAGTTTGATTGGGGTTATATTTGAAAGGTCATATAAACATGGGTCCGCAAATGATTCGTTTCATAGAATCAGGGTGTTGAAGTTGAAATTTCATTTCAGACTTTTTTAAATAACTTGCAAAAAAATAAAATTTTCAACAAAATAGGGCAATAGAGGGTTTTTTGAGATAGGAAATCATAATTTTGTGATAGTTTTTATGTACCACCTAGAGGACGCTACGTACGCTGTTATTATTTACTTTAATTTTCCACAACTTTTTTGACAGTTAACTTTTGAGATTTTTTATGAATAAACCTTTTTACATTTTTTTAAGTTTTTTTACATCTTTTTTAAGCTGAAAATGTATACTTGCTTAATAACTCTAGAGATAACCGTTTTCGAGAAATTTGCAAATTTCTGCGTCGGTGCCAGGTTACCCACTCCCTTAGACGCTAGATGAAGTTGAAGAAGGTGAAAACATTACAAAAACTTAGTATGTAATAGGTATCGTTAAAATAAATAACTTTTATATTATAAAGGTGTACTGAGAAGTATTTTATTCTTGAGATACGGGTTTTTTTTCGTTTTTCTCACATGTTTTCCAAGTTTATTGTTTCCAATTTGGTACATTTATTAGTTTTTAGAACCTCAACAATAACTAAAAGCAAAATTGTCGTATGCTGAATACAGGATGTTTTTTTTTGCGCCACCGGCAATTCCCCTCTCCTGTGATTTTTTTAATACCCTGTATCATAATTTTGCTTTCTAAAAACTATATTATACAATGTTTGAAACAGTAATTTTTGCCACTGACGGATACATTGAAAGAGCTCTTTTCAAGCAATATTAATTGTATAATTTCTTTTCTTTAACAAACATGGCTAACTAGATAAAATTAATATCAATATGTTTTAATGCACTTCCAACAACACAACTAGTAAAAATTAATATATCGCAAAAACTATTAGAGATAGGTATAAGATCACCTTAATAAAAGAGAGACAGAAGTAATAACGGAACACGATAGGACACTTAGATACAAGATCTGCCACTTGAATAATCAAAGAAAAATTAATTTAAATTTTCCCAAGTCGGCACATTTGCAGCAAACACTCTGTATACAATTATTAGGTATGCAAATATCAAAACTCTTAGTTAGACATTTATCTTCTTTGGTTCAATTTTTCTTTATTGAAATCGTTGTAGGTTAGAAGTTATAGCAGGATATGGAAGATCATGATTTGTTTTTAATTTAGATAATTTTTGAATAATTTGGCAACGTCGAAGAGAAAAAATGCAAAACCAAATATGGTGTTATATAGAGAATTTCTTGGGAAATCCAAACATTTAAAAATATACAGGGTGTCCTATTTAAAAAAAGTTGATTCTTAGGTGCCCCACTTTTGTTAAATATCATGTATAATTAGAAATATTTCTAAATTGTAGACTTCTTTTTGTTATACAACTTTCATAAAATTTTGTTCCAAAAGTATAAAAAACGAGAGAGATGTGGTATTTTGTCACACTATTGAGCCACCCTGTAAACGACGGCTTCAACGGGACCGTCGTTTTGCCAATAAAATAAATTATAGTTTACTATACAATAAATAAAAAAATTAAAATTAAGAAAAACACACGTATCTTCAAAAATATGAGAAATATCAAAAATCTAACAAACTTGCTTTTTCCATTTAACTAGTAGATTAAACAAATGTATAAAACAAAAATTCACAATAAAAATTCTAGGATCGATTGAAATTTCGAAATTTTTGTTGTAGTTAGTAGTACACCCTGTATAATACAGTTTCGACCAAAATTGAACATCGCCAATAAGGGGTCTTATTCCCAATAAAATTTGCTACAATTTCGTCTAAACCGCAACTCACTATCTTTCTTCGTTTGAAAGTTGTTTGTACCTTTTGACTGATCCCCAGCAGTTTGTTACCAATCTATTACGTTTTTTGAGAAATCTATTACAAAGAAAAAAGTTGGGATGCAATCAGTGTTTCAATTATCTCTACCATATGGCTTCAGTGGCCTGATGCCGTCCCAATAATAAGGTGAAACGTCATTAATTATAACAGTAGAGACGATAGAAAGCGCTTAAAGGCCTCTCAGTATAACGATCCATAAGCTTACAATAGGCTCCATTTATATATCGACGGAAGTTATATATACATATATATATATATATATATATATATATATATATATATATATATATATATATATATATATATATATATATATATATATATATATATATATAAAATAAATATATATATATATATATATATATAAATATATATATATATGTTTATATATATATATATATATATATATATATATAAAATAAATATATATATATATATATATATATATATATATATATATATATATATATATATATATATATATATATATAATAAAATAAATAAATATATATATATATATATATTATTATTATTAAAAATGATTAAGGGTCCTTATATTCACATATTCACAATGGAGGTTTTCTCTTCCTATTAAATTTCTTTTGAAGACAAAACTACATGCCACAAAGCCACTCTTCCCTAATAAAGCTGAACTAATAATATAAAGAATACTTCCTATTCAGGAAGTAAATTCAATGATTAAAAAGCGGAACTGAAATCCTTTTAATGCCAGAAATATTTCATATCTCTCGAAAAAGAAAAAGTGAATATAAAGTAGGTCAACTTCATATTAAAACTTTTCAGGAATTTATCCTCGAGGTATTATTATTTGACCTTAAACACGGTTATTGGGGAATGGTATCTCACACGTTTTTTTTTTTCATAATATTTTCCAATATCGGGATTATTATTTGAGAAAAAAATTCAATTAGTTTTTAGCTGATTATTAATAATAACATTTTGAATTTCAGATAATCACAAACAAGACGGGTCCTAAAGGATGGTGAAAAAATTATTATTATAACAGACGAAACAATCAGCCAAGAATTAAATTTAGTGCTAATTCTATTGTATTATCATTTGCTAGATATTTTTTTTAATATTCCTAATATTAGGACTATAAGTTAGACAATGATAATGTTAGATTTGTATATGCATTTTTAATATATTATGAATAAATATCTTATAATTTTGCCAACTTCTAATATACTTTTGGAACCGTTACATCATTAGATGTCAGTTTTGAAAACACAATCCGAAATTAAGACCAATTTAGGTCTTCAGGTCGTTTATTCTAAGATATATTCGAAAAAAGATTAGGAAAAATTATTGTATAATTGTTTTATCTGTTTTTTAAACAGTTTCAAAATACTATGAATATTAAAATAAAATAAATCTAATTATAGTAAACATATGAACAAATATTATTTTCTACTTATGGGTTATATTATAAATTTGAATATTTTTTGAACTGTTAGCTCTAGATCCAAAATTAGCGTTGCATTTTCTTTGCTAGCTCTTAATTTTAGATAGATTCAACCAAACAATAATTGTCTTTCTACCTTTATTGTTCATACAAAATTCTTTTTATAGCTTATATTGTGTTAATAAAACGGATTCAGTAATATCATTCTCCAGACTAAAGTATATATTTACTCACAAGTTGAGACTTATAATGAAGAACTATAATACTGGCAGAATATCCTACTTATTTAAAAACCGGTAAATTTTCTTTATTAAACATTACCAGGTCAACCCTATATGACTAGGATTACCAACCTAGGCCTCACAAAAAAAAGAGTGCAAAATAATTAAATAATTTATTTAATTGTAGAAATGCGCAAAAGAAGGTAAGTTTACGGCGCATTCGCCATTTCATAGGAAAGTGTCCTCTCCAAACTGTATTTTGACCAATGACTTTTAAAACTAATAAATAAAAATAATAGTTTAATGGTTGTCCAAATATTTATTATTAACATGATGTTACAGAAAATGTTTGTCGAGTGAATTATTACAGTGCACTGTAAATTTTTTTCGTTCATTCTTTGTGGTTTTAAATTTTCTTTATATTAATCATTATATTTCTTTTCTCCAAAGAAAAAGTACATTTGAGTAAAAACCCAAAGAGTAAGAGTACTTAACATTCTTAGTCCAAAAAAAAAGTGCATGCATTTTTTTAAAGAGTGCAGTTGGTAACCCTACAAATGATCATTCATTTTGGACCAAAATTTGATGTCGATCGGATAAACACTTTTTAAGCTATGCGGCGAAATGACAGACAGACAGACAGACAGACCGACGGAATTGATAAAACATAATATTTGGCATTTAGGGACGCTAAAACATGAAGTATGTAAACACACATTTTATTCGGTCGCCATTTTGTTATGCCATCTTGAATTAGTACCACAATTATACCAGTTCATCTCTATAGCTCAATTTTATTTATTTAAATATTTTATTAAGCCGTCATTTTGTTTCGCCATCTTGCATTCGTTTCAAGATTTTATCACTTAATTCCTACAGGGTTATTTTTTATAATTTGCCACCCTCCTGAGAGGCTTATTTTTTCAAGATACAAAGAAATGGTTCCGAAAGTAATAGAAAATTTCCTAAAGATTTACATTGCGGCAATTTTAAAAACAAAAGACGATCGGAAAATCACTAACTCACCATCAACTTTTTTATTTTAAATAGGACCCCTGTATTTTTTGACATTTTTGGATTCTCCAACTTAAATCGCGGTACCCATGAAATGATGAAATGTCAACAAAAAACAAAGGAGCCCTGTTGGATATGAACGCAATCCACAGATACATAAATTGCTTTACCCATGGAATGTCACCAACAAAAACAAAATTGTAATTTGTAAAAATATATATATATATATATATATATATATATATATATATATATATATATATATATATATATATACAGGGTGGTGCAACCAAGATGGGGTGGACGATTGTAGGCAAACGGAGAGGAATTTAAAAAAAAAAATTGGGATATGATTGATAGTGTTTTAAAATTATACCCATTATACAGGGTGGTCTGAAAAGTTCGTGGTGAACCAGACTTGTGTTTTTTTAAATGGGATACCCGGTATATTATTATTTTAGTTGATTCTCCTATTCGTTGCGATCATTTTGATATAAGGTTAGTTGGGTCTAAAATTTATACCAAGGGAATGGGACAAGGTTAAAGTGGAAAAAAGGGTTATACTCCGGCCATTTTTTGAAAACAATTGAAGCAGGTATGGAAAAACCAAATATTCTATAAAATCTATTGTATCTAGGACTACAATAATCGCTTGTAAGTCGTTCAAAATTATTCACTGTTATACAGGGTGGTCGAGTTTTGCAAATTTACCTTGGATTGAATTTTTTTAAATGGAACACCCTGTATATTTTACTTTCATGTTAAAGATAACATTACTAGCTTTCAGAAAATACCATATTTGATACCTTTCTGACCAACAGTTTTGCAGTAAATTAGCTGTGAAATCAAAAAACGTTGTTAAAATTGACAATTTAATATTAGGAGGCCATGATATCATCATAAATTGAACAAAAGATTGACAGTCTTGTCAAAACAGCAAAGTGTCAGAATATTGTCATCAGTAAATAAATAAATATTGTTCTTTGATGATGCGATGCCGAAATAAAAACAAGATAGAAGCTTTTGCAAGTTTATCATAGAGATTTCAAGAAACAGGAAATGTTGCTTTCAAAAAAACGTAAAGTAATTAATAAACCAGTTACCAATGAAGATAATGCTTTGACAGTATTAATAACAGATCTTTTTTTACAAAAAAAATAAACTTAATATAAATCAACAAAAACAATGTAATTAAAACTTATAAAAGATGTTCAACTAAACCACCGTTTTGCTGAAGGCACATTTCGAGTCTATCCATAAATGAAAGTTTCACTTTTCTCAAAGTCAGGTCTGAAATGTTGCGAAAACTGCTTATTATTCTCAACTTTATATCTTCCACTGTGGTTGGAACCTCTTTATAAACTTCTTCTTTAACATGTCCCCATAAAAAGAAATCTAGTGGCGTTAAATCGGGTGACCTCGCAGGCCACTTAACTGGTCCACCTCGCCCAATCCAATGCTCTCCTTGGTAATGCGGGGGTGCTCCATCATGTTGGAACCATAAGGAATTTCTTAACATTAAAGGTAAGTCTTCGAGCAATACGGGCACATTTCTCAAAAAATTTAAATAGACTTCTCCCGTTAAATGCTCTTCAAAGAAATATGGTCCTATAACATGAGAGCCAATTATACCTCCCCAAACATTAATTGACCATTTATTTTGATGGTCCACCTGACGAATCCAATGTGGACTTTCGGTTGAATAATAATGCATATTATGTTTGTTAACCAAGCCGTTGCTTTTAAAAGTTTCTTCATCTGAAAACAGCACCCTATGTACAAAACCTAGATAATCCCAAATTGTATTTAAAAACCAAATTGAAAACTCTTGTCGTTGGACGTAATCGCGATCATACAGTTCTTGGTGTAATTCAATGTGGTAGGCATGATATTTATGTTGTTTCAGAATCCGTTTAATACTAGTGCGTTCAATATCAGTAGCTCTCTCAATTTCCGTGATACTTGTGTGTGGATTTTCTTGCACTGTTAATAACACTGTCAAAGCATTATCTTCATTGGTAACTGGTTTATTAATTACTTTACGTTTCTTAAAAGCAACATTGCCTGTTTCTTGAAACCTCTCTAATAAACTTGCAAAAGCTTCAGGTCTTGGTTTTTTTTCGGCATCGGGATATCGTACCGCATAAACCCTGCTTGCTAGTAAAGGGTTTTTTTGACACTCGCCCAACATAATAGTCATGTTTATCAACTCTGGAGTACTCAAACTCATTGTTACTTAACAATTTCTCGGCTTATCGTCAAAAAACAATGGTAATTGATGCCAATTCTCTGACACTTTGCGGTTTTGACAAGAATGTCAATCTTTCTTTTCATTTATGATTATATCATGGCCTCCTTATATTATAGGTAGTCAATTTAAGCAACGTAAATAATACCGTTTCTGTTAGAATGAGTAAATTTTGGTTTCACGGTTAACTTCCTAAAAACTGTTGGTTAGAAAGATATCAAATAGGGTATTTTCTGAAAGCTGGCGATGTTATATTTAATATGACAGTAAAATATATGGGGTGTTCCATTTAAAAAAATCCAATCCAAGGTAAATTTGCAAAACTTGACCACCCTGC
Source organism: Kuschelorhynchus macadamiae (assembly GCA_030620095.1). Classification (NCBI taxonomy): domain Eukaryota; kingdom Metazoa; phylum Arthropoda; class Insecta; order Coleoptera; family Curculionidae; genus Kuschelorhynchus; species Kuschelorhynchus macadamiae. The sequence continues at coordinate 430,040 of JAUTXW010002439.1, read as the reverse complement.
ATAACAGTTAATAATTTTGAACGACTTACAAGCGATTATTGTAGTCCTAGATACAATACATTTTATAGAATATTTGGTTTTCCATACCTGCTTCAATTGTTTTCAAAAAATGGCCGGAGTATAACCCTTTTTTTCCACTTTAACCTCGTCCCATTCCCTTGGTATAAATTTTAGACCCAACAAACCTCATATCAAAATGATCGTAACGAATAGGAGAATCAACTAAAATAATAATATACCGTGTGTCCCATTCAAAAAAACACAAGTTTGGTTCACCACGAACTTTTCAGACCACCCTGTATAATGGGTATAATTTTAAAACATAGCGTTCTTGACTATCAATCATATCCCAAAAATGTTTTTTCAAATTCCTCTCCGTTTGCCCACAATCGTCCACCCCATCTTGGTTGCACCACCCTGTATATATATATATATATATATATTTAATGAATTTATTTTCTTTCTTGGGTATAGGTTTGGTGAAATTAATGGTAAATTTTTTTTTTTTTTTTTTTTTCCCTCCACTAGCTCGACGTTTCGCTTCTTGTTTGGAAGCTTTTTTGCAAGAGCTTTTTATTTTATTTCATCTAAAAATTTTTATGAACAGATAAAACTAGAACATTTTTTAAATTACAGTGCGTTAAAATGTTTACAATGTACACAACAAACAACATCCATAAACCTTGTCACATAATAATTTATACATTCAAAACTCATAATAAAATAAGACATTTATAGGTAAAAGTTCTTTAAGTTAAAATAAATATATGTACTATACCTTGGAAATAGCACCAGTTCAGGTGAGCATTTTTAATGTTTCTAACCGATGGACAATAAAATCATAAATTCCAATTTATAAAAACCTATTTTCTTGCCATGTTTTTATTCTTTCAAATATTAAAAACGTATATATTTTATTTTATATAGTGGATGGTTGAAAACATTTAGAACTCCGATGTTTACAAGTGTTGTTCAAATTGTAAATTATAATGTTGGATCTGCAAGTTGTTATTAAAAATTTTGTTTTTTTTTTTTTATATTATTTAGTGTATATCAGTTCATTTTTATATATTTATTTAATTAAGTTATGATAAATTTGACTTAGATTCTGAATGTCCTTCTTATCATTTACTACATTAGGTTCTTTCTTTATTTGATACATTTCCTTGAAAGCTAATTTATGATAATTTCGATCTTGACATAAAATTTTTGTTTCAGCAAAGTTAAATTCATGATTTTCGCTTTTTTCGTGTTTATGTAAGCTTTGCTGAAACAAAAATTTTATGTCAAGATCGAAATTATCATAAATTAGCTTTCAAGGAAATGTATCAAATAAAGAAAGAACCTAATGTAGTAAATGATAAGAAGGACATTCAGAATCTAAGTCAAATTTATCATAACTTAATTAAATAAATATATAAAAATGAACTGATATACACTAAATAATATAAAAAAAAAAAAAACAAAATTTTTAATAACAACTTTCCAACATTATAATTTACAATTTGAACAACACTTGTAAACATCGGAGTTCTAAATGTTTTCAACCATCCACTATATAAAATAAAATATATACGTTTTTAATATTTGAAAGAATAAAAACATGGCAAGAAAATAGGTTTTTATAAATTGGAATTTATGATTTTATTGTCCATCGGTTAGAAACATTAAAAATGCTCACCTGAACTGGTGCTATTTCCAAGGTATAGTACATATATTTATTTTAACTTAAAGAACTTTTACCTATAAATGTCTTATTTTATTATGAGTTTTGAATGTATAAATTATTATGTGACAAGGTTTATGGATGTTGTTTGTTGTGTACATTGTAAACATTTTAACGCACTGTAATTTAAAAAATGTTCTAGTTTTATCTGTTCATAAAAATTTTTAGATGAAATAAAATAAAAAGCTCTTGAAAAAGCTTCAAAACAACAAGCGAAACGTCGAGCTAGTGGAGGGAAAAAAAAAAGGAAAAAAAAAAAAAAATTTACCATTAATTTCACCAAACCTATACCCAAGAAAGAAAATAAATTCATTAAATATGGAATATGGTTTAAGAAGAAAGTTGAAAATTAATATGTATTAGCAAGGGTTGAAGCTGCTATAAAAACAATGTCTTTTTTCCAAGAGATTAGGAATTCTTACGGAAATATACCAATGGAAATATTGAAAACAATATCAACAACGTATGATAAACAAGCAAAACAGAAAAATCGAAGGATATTTTTATTGAAATGTAAACACGCAAATGTTATACCAACATTTTTAAACTTTAGTGTTCCACATATAAGCTTCTCAGGTACGTACCTTGGAAATAAATTTAATGATATTTTGAAAGACACTCAAATAAAAATCTTAAACTTAATTTTAACCGAAACTGTTCGAAACATAAACGCATTAGACATACTTATAAAAGAAAAAATAAATCAAGCAAAGACCTATATACCGCAAAATATTTTAAATAACTTTTTAAAATTCGAAAAAATTAAATACGAAAAAACGTTTGATTTTGTAAAAAGCAAAAACATCAGTAAGTTCTGTAATTTAATTTCCCACGATAATAATGAAATAGAAATAAATACATCTGAATGGTTGAAAAACATTTCTGAAACAGAAATTCCAAGTGACATTGCGGAAGTTTTAGCCTTAGGGAAAACATTTTCACTTCCAATAATAAAAGAACAAAATTTACCTTATGCTGAATATATTGCTTCAGTAGAACAAGCAATTTATGATAAACCTGATCAAATAAAAGACAGTATCCGGGCTGATGTTGTAAACATTATTTCAAATCACAAATCAAAAGTTAGCCAAAATAAAATAAAAACTAATAAAATGCAAAAAAATATCCAAAAAAAATTAAACAAAGCTAAACAGTTTATTAAAGCTAATCCACAAATAACGATTTTACAACCTGACAAAAGTAACAAAACTGTGGTCATGAATTCAACAGACTATGATACAAAAATAAATGAACTTTTAAATGACGCAAAAACATATAAAAAATTAAGATCTGACCCCACAAACACATTTCAAGTGAAAAATAACAACTTTATAAAAAAATTAGTAAACAAAAAATTACTTAGTGAGCTAGAAGCAAAAAAATTAATAATTCACAATGCAACAGCACCAAAATTATATGGCTTACCAAAACTACACAAACCTGGAATACCCCTTCGACCAATCATTTCGTGTATTCAGGCCCCGTTTTACAATTTGTCTAGGTATCTGTCGAAATGTTTATCAAACGTTACTGGTAGAAACGATTATTATATAAAAGATTCCTTTTCTTTCAAAAAGTTTATCGACACTGTAAATATTCCAGACAATCACCAACTTATCTCTCTGGATGTAATTTCATTATATACAAACATTCCAAATGATTTAGTATCGGAAATTATTCAACACAAATGGCCGTTAATTAAAGAACATACTACTCTCTCCTGCAACGAATTTATAGAATCAATAAATTTAACATTAAATAATAACTATTTTCAATATAAAAATAACTTTTACCAGCAGCTTGACGGCTGTGCCATGGGATCCCCAATATCGTCCACCATAGCACAATTAGTAATGGAACATTTGGAAGAACAAGTCATTAAACACTTAGATTTTGAAATTGTTTTTTTCAAACGGTTTGTGGATGATTGTCTCACCACTGTCCCGTCAAATAAAATTCAAGACCTTATTAACAAATTTAATAGCTTTCATCCGAAATTACAATTTACCTTTGAATTAGAAGATAATAACGAAATTAATTTTCTTGATTTAACCTTAATAAAGGTCCAAAATAAGATCAAAACCAAATGGTTTACAAAAAAAACTTGTTCAGGTCGTTACTTAAATTTTAATTCCCACCACCCAAAATCTCAAAAAAACAGTGTTATAATTGGACTAACTGATAGAGCTATTGCTCTCACTTCTCCAGAATTTCGACCAGATGCTCTAAAAAAAGTTCAAGACATCCTAGAAAAAAATCATTTTCCTTTAAAACAAATAAAACGCATTTTTAAACAACGAACATATAAATTCTATAATAGCAGAGTACAGAATAACAAACAAAAGAGTACAAGAAACACTAGATTCATTTCAATGCCATACACAGATGGTTTGTCAGAAAAATTAAAATACACATTATCTAAATATGACATAATTATATGCCATAAATCACACAATTTATTAACAAACCTATACACCCCTCTAAAGAGTGAAATTCCAAAAAAGAAAAGATCGAATGTTATTTATTCTGTGCCTTGCATAAATTGTCCAAAAAAGTACATAGGCATGACAACGCAGTATTTAGAAAATCGTTTAAACGGCCATAAATATACAAAGAACGCATCTACTGCCTTACATAAACACGAAAAAAGCGAAAATCATGAATTTAACTTTGCTGAAACAAAAATTTTATGTCAAGATCGAAATTATCATAAATTAGCTTTCAAGGAAATGTATCAAATAAAGAAAGAACCTAATGTAGTAAATGATAAGAAGGACATTCAGAATCTAAGTCAAATTTATCATAACTTAATTAAATAAATATATAAAAATAACTGATATACACTAAATAATATAAAAAAAAAAAAAAAAAAAATTTTTAATAACAACTTTCCAACATTATAATTTACAATTTGAACAACACTTGTAAACATCGGAGTTCTAAATGTTTTCAACCATCCACTATATAAAATAAAATATATACGTTTTTAATATTTGAAAGAATAAAAACATGGCAAGAAAATAGGTTTTTATAAATTGGAATTTATGATTTTATTGTCCATCGGTTAGAAACATTAAAAATGCTCACCTGAACTGGTGCTATTTCCAAGGTATAGTACATATATTTATTTTAACTTAAAGAACTTTTACCTATAAATGTCTTATTTTATTATGAGTTTTGAATGTATAAATTATTATGTGACAAGGTTTATGGATGTTGTTTGTTGTGTACATTGTAAACATTTTAACGCACTGTAATTTAAAAAATGTTCTAGTTTTATCTGTTCATAAAAATTTTTAGATGAAATAAAATAAAAAGCTCTTGAAAAAGCTTCCAAACAAGAAGCGAAACGTCGAGCTAGTGGAGGGAAAAAAAAAAAAAAAAAAAAATTTACCATTAATTTCACCAAACCTATACCCAAGAAAGAAAATAAATTCATTAAATATGGAATATGGTTTAAGAAGAAAGTTGAAAATTAATATATATATATATATATATATATATATATATATATATATATATATACAACTATAACAAACAAACGAACAAACAAAAACAAAACAAGAACTAAGAATTATTATTTTTACAGCCTATTTAGGTGACCCCCTCCATTATACAAGCAATTTGAATACGGCCAATGAATATGGCCATATTTGCAAATCCACCAATTATATTGAGCATTTAAAAAATCTGTGACCTCTCGAATGTTGTGTGGTGGTGCGCCCTCTTGGTGCCAAATTATTTGGTTATAAGTGTTTAAAGGAAGCTACTCTAAAAAATGCTCAATTTCGTTATGTAATAGATTTAAATATCGTTTCCCCGTTAATATAGCCTCAATAAATATCTGACCAATAATTTGGATTCCCAAGATGCCGCACCACACATTTATTAACTTCGCCCTTGTCTCTTTCGCTCTTCAATTATATGTGGATTTCTTGTTGGCCAATGGTGCTTGTTTTTTTCTATTAAACATTCCGGCTGTGGTAAAACAAGCGCATCAGACCACAAAGTCCTTCTGAATAACGGCATATCTTGCCTCACTCTGGTCAGCATATCCTCACAGAAGTGGAGGCGTTGGTTAATTGTTGCACTGGTCTAATTTTATACGGGCGGTACCGATTTTTTTTTAGCACTGAACGGATGTAGAACCTCACCTCGATTTTCCGGTTATCCGAGAGACGGTCAGAATCGATCTGCTTGGATTTTCTAAAAACTTGTTTTAATTAACTTTTAGACTACCTAAAGAAAGAATTTTATACTTTCAAAATATAATAATAAGGATAATTCCTCGCCCAAGTCAAAATTTTCTCGTCTTCTTTGCCTCTGCAAGGATTTTCTTTGTGCGTGGTTTTTTCCTATATATGCAACAGTTTTTCTTGAGGGAACTCTTGCAGCAGGATATAGCAACCTGTATTGTCGCACTGTAATTGAAGCATTATTAGCATTTGCGAAATAAAGTTGAAGAATTTTTAATTTTTCTTCTTCGGTAAATGGCATTTTATATTTTATTAATTTTGTTTTCCGTAAAATCAATAAAATATTTTACTTACGAATAAAAGTAAGTGTTTTGTTTTTGTTGGTGATATTCCATGGGTAAAGCGATTTCATCATTTCATGGGTACCGCGATTTAAGTATGGCTGCATATCTGTGAAATTATCACACCTTTAAAGTGGAATAAGTCAAAAACTACTGTTCCGAATACAGACAAATTATATATGTTAGGAAAGGTGAGAATGTGGAGAATCCAAAAATGTCAAAAAATACAGGGTGTCCTTTTTAAAATAACAAAGTTGATGGTGATTTAGTGATTTTCCGATCGTCTTTTGTTTTTAAAATTGCCGCCATGTAAATCTTTAGAAAATTCCCTATAACTTTCGTAGGAATCATTTCTTTGTATCTCGAAAAAATAAACCTCTCTGTACATAGTACTTGACTTCGAAGCAAAATTTGATGTAAACTAGATAAGCAGTTTTTTAGTAATAATTTTTATAACATTTTATTAGGTCGTCATTTCGTTTCGCCATACTCGATTTTTACCAAAATGTTACCAAGTCATCCTCATATAACCCTTAATTTTTGACCAAAATTTGAAGTCAATCGGGTAAGTAGACAGACAGACCGACGGAATTGAGAAAACATGTTTTTGGGCATCTAGGGACTCTGAAACGTAATAATCTGAAAAAATCTCGGAGTGATATTTTCACAATTTCAATTTTCCCCTTTTTGGAGGGAAGTATTGAAAGCAAATATGAATATACATAACATTCGGCCATTCCTAAAACAATCCTTTTAAATATACAAATTAATAAAGTCAATTATAAATATTTACCTTTACTGAAAACCAAATTTTGTTATATGCGGTATCAATAAATTTTATTTTAATATACTCATATAGACAAATAATAAAAAGTTCATTATCTATATTAGCTTCTGTCTGAAAATAACTTTGTATGATTATTAAATTATAATAACAATGAAATCATTAAATATCTTTTGTCTAACAATAACCTTTTGATATTATTTTTGAATTTCCAAAATCGACTACAATAATATTGTTTTGTTTTTTTTACTAAAAATACGCCATGTTTATTACTTTTTTCGGACGCAAATTTCCATAAATTTTGATATTTAATTTATAAACTAATATTATAGATAAAATTAGACACTTGCCTTTGTATACGATTTCAACATTTTTAGGTTATACCTTTTTCGTTTGTTCAAGTTATTACTTTAGCACAAGATGATGATGCACTCAACTTTTTTAAAGTTCTCTAGATTTTTTGGTTGACAAATAACTTTTCAGCACCCATTTTGGATATATGGTGGTACACTTCTATCATTTTTATTACTTCTCTCGTAAAAGTGACGTATTGTAATCGTGAAAAAATTACCCTCTGAGATTTTTTCAGATCTTCACGTTTCAGGGTCCCTAGATGCCGAAACACATGTTTTCTCAATTCCGTTAGTCTGTCTGTCGGTCTACCTGCTCGCGGTATTATATGGGGGTAAACTGATAGCATATTGGTACAAATCCAGTATGGCGAAACAAAATGGCGGCCCAGTGAAATGTTAATGGCGGCCAAATAAAATGTTTGTAATCGTGAAAAAATTACCATCTTAGGTTTTACATATCTTCTCGTTTTAGCGTCTCTAGATGCCAAAATATATGTTTTATCAAATCAATCGGTCCGTCTGTCTGTTTGTCATTTCGCGACATAACTTAAAGACTACTTACCAGATTGACTTCAATTTTTGATAAAAAGTTAAGGGTTATATTGGGATGATATTTTGGTAAAATTCCAATACGGCGAAACAAAATGGCGGCTTAGGGAAATGTTGAAAAAATATTTCAAAATTCAGCCTGAAAAAACTATTTAATGGATTGATTTCAAATTGTGTGCCATAACTAATTGTGGTATAGGGATCAACTAGTAAAACTACTAATTCAAGATTGCGGAACAAAATGGCGGCCAAATAAAATTTCCGGTTTTATATAGCTTCACTTTTTAGCGTCCATAGATCATTTTATCATTTCTAACGGTTCGTCTGTCGGTCTGTCTGTCAGTTTGCGGCATAGTTTAAAACTACTTACCAGATTAACTTCAAATTTTGGTCAAAAGTTAAGGGTCATATTTGGACGTTCTGGTAATATTTTGGTAACAATCCAATATAGCGGACCTATTTTGCATAAAAATTAAGTGTTATATAGGAATTAACTGGTAACATTTTGATATGAATCCAAGATAGCAAAACATAATACCGGCTGAAACATGCCATAGTATATATATATATATAAATATATATATATATATATATATATATATATATATATATATATATATATATATATATATATATATATATATATATATATATATATATATATATATATATATATATATATATATATATATATATATATATATATATATATATATATATATATATATATATATATATATATATATATATATATATATATATATATATATATATATATATATATATATATATATATATATATATATATATATATATATATATATATATATATATATATATATATATATATATATATATATATATATATATATATATATATATATATGCTGTTACTAATTGATTATGTACTAAACTAAATTGGGTCACAATTCTCTATTCCTAAAAAAGAGGAGATTCATAATGAGGTACGTTCTTGGTAAATGAAATTTACCGATTTTTTAATATCCATATTCTATGCATGTTTTTAAAGCGAACAGCATTTTTTTCAGTCACTGTAAATTTAATTGAATTGCCATAGTTTTCCTTGACTGCCTTGAGAACTAATTCTTGAAGTATACGAAATGTAAACGAAGTGGCGCATTTAATCCAAATATTTACTATCTGGTTAACATCTAAATTGATTGACGACAAGGAAACACAAGACCGCTACGGAGAAAATATTTACCATAATGTAATCAGTCGGTAACTCAATTACATAGCCAAAGTGGCTATATAACTGGGTCAGTCGTCCTAGCATTCAGGAGTCCGACACAGTACACTGATTCTGTCCCTCAGGACATAGTAATTAATGTACGTACATACATATATTCGTAATTCAGAATTCATTAATATTCAACCGTGTAAGTGTAAGTTTACGTTTGACAGGTATGGTAACTTCGACAGTAAATTCAATTCGAATCTATTATGGCGTATAGTTTAAGCTGCTCCGAATAAGTGCATTATTGAGATCCCTTAGCTTTGATACATGTAAATAATTGTTTGCAACGGAATATTTCTAAATGTAACTTTATGCTTTTTACTTCCCTCGTAAGAGGGAGATTTTTTCAGATTTTCACGTTTCAGGGTCCCTAGATGACGAAAAACATGTTTTCTCAATTCCGTGGGTCTGTCTGTCTGTCTGTTCGTGGCATAGCTAAAAAACTATTTATTCGATTGACTTCAAATTTTGGTCAAAAATTGATGTTCACATAGGGATGACCTGGTAACATTTTGGTAAAAATGGTTTGAACCACCTGGACCAATCTAAAAGAGCTGGCCCGGACGGCATACCCACGATATTTTTAAGGTCTTGTTTGGGGTCTTTGGCATCACCTTTGAGAAAAATTTTTCAACGTTCACTTGATAGTGGATCTTTCCCCAAGTTGTGGAAGGTCACAAACCTCGCGTCTTTCTTTTAGACCGGTGACAAGAGCGACATCACCAATTATCGTGGTTTATCAATGCTTTCTGCCATTCCAAAACTGACGAAATTTTCCTGACATTCAAAAATTATATAATTCCCGAATAGCATGGATTTTATAGAGGACGCTCAGCAAACACCAACCTTGCAGTTTACCAAAACTTTCTATTGTTTTCAGTAGAGATGGGACACCAAGTTGACTCAATCTTCACTGACTTATCTAAGGCATTCGAAAGCATCTGTCATCCGCTCCTGTTAGTTGAAACTATCCGAAAATGGCATCACCGGAAGTTACCTAGAATAGAACAAGTCATAACTCTCTGAGCGGAGACAATATGTACAGATCTGCGGCTATTCATCCTGAAAAATCATTGCTACTTCTAGAGTCCCTCAAGGGTCGCACGTCGGACCTATTCTGTTTTTGCTCTTTGTCAATGATGTTGCGTTCAACTTTCGAGCATCTCGCTTTCTTTTATACGCGGATGACTTGAAGTTTTACAATATTGTCGATGGTAGTGCAAACTCACTGCAGACTTCCTGGTGCACTAACCATTAAAGATCAATGCATCTAAGTGCAAGACAGTTAGCTTCTATAAATGTGCGAATCCCGTAACCTCCACTTATAATGTATATGTCGTAGGCATAATGCAAATTTAAGCTTTTCATAATCTACCTAGGCGTTTTACAAAAAGCCGGTAGAACACGAGCATACAATACATTTTTCGTTATGACTACACGAATTCAATTGACAAAATGCCGGCAAAACAAGAACAGAAGAATGTATATCACATTATCACTAATTACTTATAGGCATTTAACATTTTACCTAGAGCGGTGCCGTCAAAACATGAATCTAAAAATGAGTCGACCTTTTTCCGTTGTCATGTAAGTTCGACATCCAATAATAAATTAATGTGTGATCATAAACAATATATAAGCATATTTTGTTATTTTTATAGGATTTGTTTTCCATTTTTATTTGTAGTTTCATATTAGTAATAGGTACATTCTTGCCTAAATATTAAATAGGTATGTCGAGAAGCTTGGTAGGGTTCTCGGCCCGCGTCGTAGAGGAGAAGAGCCATATATGGAATATGTCCCTTTTATAGAATACCCATAAAATGAACAAACCAAGAGTGGCAACACCGCAATAGCATTACCAACACATCGTCACAGCTGGTTATGACTGCCGACAGTAGTTTATCAACTGTTTAACGAAGGTGTTGTTATTTCGCAGCTCGATTTGATTTTACGCGACATCGTAAATTATTTAAGGTAAGTATTCGAAATTTTGATACGCCTAGTTAGAATAAACGGAGACATGTTCGATTGTAGACATGTTCGATTGTGTCTTGTATGCTTGTATAACTTAAATTTAAGTTTCTGATATTGCAGTCTAAGACTGGCTTGTTGTAAACACGTAAATTTGGCTAATGAAAAGAAAGATGGCCGGATACCTTATATGGAATAGCATGCTGTTCCTATTTTGGAATATTCCATATTGGGTACCTACATTCATTTTTTTGGAATTTCGTGAACAAAACTGCAAAATCCTTTTAGAGAAAATGATGAAAAAATTAATAATTAATCTTTTTTACAGAAAAATACTATGGATCGTAAAAAATGGAAAAAAGAGAATCGAAGCTGTGCGAAGTCACAAGATGGGTTTCAAAAAAGCGGCAGATACATTTAATGTTCCACGCACTACATTATTCCGTCTGTCAACCAAGCCAAATTCAACACCAGCTCAGGCTGTTGAAACAAAATTGGGAAGATCCGCGGTTTTACCACAACAGTTAAAAGATCAATTGGTAGATTATTTGCTTCTGATGGAGAAAAAATTTTATGGATTAACACGAAGTGATGTTAAAAGGATGGCTTATCAGCTGGTTACCTTAAATAATTTACCAAACCCATTTTCCAAAGATAATGAAGCGTTGGGAGAAAATGGTTAGATTTATTCCTAAAACGACACAAAGGCAGAATTTCCGTCAGAGAGCCAACTGGGACGTCGATCCATAGAGCCAAAGGCTTCAATAAAGAATAAAGAATGTGTGACTTTTTTGATATTTTGGAGGCAGAATTTGAAAAGCATGAATATCCAGCTGATAGAGTATTTAACGTGGATGAAACGGGCTTGTCTATTGTTCAGTCCAAAGTCCAATATGTTCTGGCGCTTAGGGGCAGGAAACAGGTCGGAGCATTAACATCCGCTGAAAGAGGTTCCTTAGTTACGGCAGTCTTGTGTATGAGTGCAGGAGGAAGTTTTGTACCACCATTTTTAATCTTCCCCAGAAAAAATACCAACGTTCTATTGGAAAAGGGTGTCCCTCCTAGATCAAAAGTTGTTTGTCACCCAAGCGGCTGGATTCAAACCCATATATTTACGCAGTGGTTCCTACATTTCATTAAAAAGGTAAAACCATCACAATACGACCCTGTGTTGCTAGTGTTAGACGGACATCATACGCATTGTCGCAATTTGGAAATGATAAAATTGACAAGGCAGAATTTTGTTCAAATAGTGTGCTTGCCCTCTCATTCTACACACCATATGCAACCTTTGGATAAAACATTAATGGGTCCTTTAAAAGCCCACTATAGTGAGGAGTTGAGATTATTTTTGAGATCAAATCAAAGAGCAACACACTTTGACATCGCTGAACTATTTAGAAAGGCGTATCTGAAGGTGCAAACTGGGGCAATTGCCATTAACGGTTTTAAGAAAACCGGAATATTTCCTCCAAATCGTCATGTCTTTACAGACAGCGATTTTCTTGCTGCAGAACGAGAAATTAATGAGGAAGGGGGAGCCACGTCAGTTGAGAATATTGCCGACAATAATGTAGCACCAAGGGAATTTATTGGACCCGAAAACATTTCACCGGTGCCAACCTTTAAGACAAAGAAAGGCCCTCGAAGAGGAAGAGGGCCTGGAAAGGCGGCAAATTATAACTTCATCTCCATTTAAAGATGAGTTAGAAACTTCAATAAATTCAGTCTCTTCAAAGATAGCTAAAACAGTGAAGCGAAAAGTGTTAGCGGAACCATCAGATGATCTAAATCTGCCATCCTGTAGTGGCCAACATCTACGTCAAACAGTCGTTTTAAAGAAGAAGGTGGCAATTCAAGATTCCTCTTCAGAATCAGAATCCTTGAGTTTCAAAGACAATTCTTCTGAGAATCATGAGATGGGGGACATTGGAACAGAAGAACCACAAGACAATGATGCTACTTGTTTCCATTGCCAAGGAACGTTTTTGAACGATAGGAGAGGAGAAAAGTGGATAGAATGCGTGGTCTGCAAAGAGTGGTGCCATATCAATTGTTCGGGATGCGAAACTGATATTTTTATTTGTGAGTTTTGCAAAGAAAACTAGTTTATTTGCAAATAATCGTTTCTTGAGTATCTAAACTTAGCATTTCCGATACTTTAAAAAATACGGAATCTCTTTTTTATTTTTTATATAGGTTTAGTTTTTCTTGTTTAAAGTTCAAAAGAAATTAGCTTCGTTTTGTTAAATAAATCATAGATGTTTATAAAGTAAAAGATGTCTTAAAATGTACACTGTTTCATTTTTAACAACATTATTTGCATAAATATATCCGCATTGCCCTATTCCATATTAGGATCATAGCATATACCATATAAGGTACATATTCCACATTAGGTGCAAAAATCCTCTTTTTCAAAGATTATGTTTGGAGGATCCCGGTATACAAATTTTCTTAACTCTAATATTAAAACCTTGTAATCAAAATAATAAAGTGTGGTTTTGAAAAAAAAACAAAACCTTTTCTCAAAAAACAAAAAAATTACAAGGCAAAAACAAAATGGTATTCCATATTTGGCACTTCTCCTCTATAGGTTGTGGGTTCGAATCCCGACGAAGGAGAACATTTTTTTTTCAATTCATAATTAATAAAAATGTATTAATTATAAATTAATAATAATAAAGAAATTTACTTATTCTCTTAAAGTTAGGTTAGGTTAGGATTGGTTAGGTTTTTTGTAAAGAAAGCGCGCCAAACGAATTCTGAGTCTATATTAAAGCAGGGATTTTTTTTAACAAAATCTATAATACTGTTAAGTGAATTCCGCCGTTAGACTAGGACAAGTTTGTCAAAAAAGCAGTCATTCACACGTTGTTCTTATTTAACGTAAACAGACTTTCTGACGATTCGGAAGGAGCAATAGTGTTTACTTAATAGCATTTTTGGTTTTATTTTCACGTTTTGACGGTTCCGCTTTTGGTAAACTGTAAAATGCCCAAAAATAATCAGTCATAACGTGATATACATTTTTGTGTTCTCGTTTTGCCGGCATTTTATCAATTTGCCTAAATTGGTGTAGTCATAACAAAAGATCTATCATATCTATATGTTCTTGTTATTTGTGAATGATCTGGCCTCACTGCTTAATCAATGCAATCTTCTTTTTTTTGCCATGATCTAAAAATATATCGCATAATTAATTCTATTGAGGACTGTTGTGTTTTATAGAGCAATATTGATCTTTTGTTTACATGGTGCATTGAGAACAGAATGCAACTGAACATATCTAAATGCAAAGTAATCTCCTTTAGTAGAAAGAAAGCACCAGTCACAAATTCATATAATATTGACTCATTTGAACTTCAAAGAGTTACAACGGTTAATGATCTTGGAATTTTGTTTGACTCCGAATTAAGATTTACAAACCACATCGACTGGATAATCTCAAAAGCGTTTAAAATGTTAGGATTCATTATGAGACAATGTCACGAATTTAGAAATACAGAGGTCTTCAAACACTTTACTTCTCCTTGGCGAGAAGTCACCTCGATTACTGCTTTGTTGTGTGAAAAAAAAACTTTCTACTTTTGAAATTGGGAATTAACAAGGCCCAATTATTGCATATTGAGCGTATTAACATGCTGAGTTTAGATACCCTCGAAATCCGTCGAATCAAGCACTGCCTATCTTTTGGCCACAAGATTCTTACCAACCAAGTGGACTCGGCTGACTTGCTGAATTTGTTGAATTTTAGAGTTCCATCAAGATGTACTAGGCAGACAGGAACCTTTTAACCGGACTATAGAAGAACAGATGTTAGTAGAAATGAAATTATAAATCGATTTATGACTCTATACAATAAGCATATTCCCTACGATTTTGAATATAATTGCAGCTCATTAGTATTTAAGAGAAAGCTTAAGATATTTATAACTTGATTTTTCTCTAATTTTTTTTTTAACTTGAGTTCCTTTTACTTCTTATCGTTCCTTATATTTATTTTATCTAATTTTGTAACAGACTCACGCATACACATATGTTTATATATATTTAGGTTGTTATGTTTCATATATTTGTTCTTTACCTACTTGTTATTTTATCTGACGTTAACTGTACTTACTTTTAATTTTATTAGTTTGTATTTATCTTACTTAGTGTACTACTTGGGTTTTTCTTTCTTTTTTTTTGACCTGTAATGTACTATTGAAATAAAGAAATAAAGAAATATGCTGGCGTTTTGCCAGCTTTTTGTAAAATGCCTAGGCAGATTATAAATAGCCTAAGCTTGCATTATGCCTTCGACATATACAACGAATCTATCGAGACCGTAAATAAGATAAACAACTTGGGAAATATTTTCGATCAGAAGTTTAATGAACACAAAGATAGTATTATACTTAAAAGCTTCAGATTGTTGGGTTTTATCAAACGTAATACAAAATACATTAACGATACCAAAGCAATTATGTTTTTATACAACTGCCTTGTCCTCAGCGTCCTCGAGTATTGCTTAGTTATTTGGACTCCGAGTTATGCCACCCATAAAATTAGATTAGAAAAGGTTTAAAACTGATCCATCAAGTACCTATTGTTCAAACACCAATTTCCTTATTCAGATATTTCCAACGAGTCTAGAAAAGAGACGTAATGATGCACTGCTTCTCTTTATGTATAAACTCATGAACAACATGATCGACTGCTCTGAACTTTTAGGGTTAATCACGCTACTGGTTCCTACTAGACGTAAAGTTTATACGAAGTGGATTGAAATTGCTCAAAAATCGGGGTACCATCAATTTACCACAAAACACATTTAAACAAAATAGCATTATTTTTACTGACAGCTCCTCATATTCGTCCTCCTCGGGTCAACGTGGACTTGATGTGTGCCTGTCAGCGAATTATTCAATCCGACGCATTCAATTGGTCAATGACAGGTTTTAATTGGTTCCAAATTTCTGGGATGCATTTATTTTCTGCGGTATGGTAAAGTCTGGCACATAAGTCTGAACGCCTGAAAGGAATGCGGATAAAAAATTATTCTAGTTATGTGGTCCGTTCAAATTATTTTTTTAATGCATAAGGAGTTGAAATAAAATACCAAAAATATTATTGATGGGTATCGGTAGACGTTAGCGTACTCAGGATACCTGTGATTGGCAGATTTCAAAACCCCGGCCCGTTCAACCATCAATTATTGTCAGAGAGAAATAGGCATGTTCGGCGCGGATGACGTTGGAAAGACGAAGATAAAAGATGCCTTGAATTGAATTGTGAACGGGCCAGGGTCTGAAATCGGAGAATTGAACTGCCGGGCGGAGTTGTGTGAGGCAGTGGTGTACGATATTTAATTAACATATAGCCATAGATAAAATGGAAAAATTGTGGCACGATTTCAAGATAGTGGAAGAAAATGGCTGCTAAATAAAATATTAGCAATCGTCAAAAAACCCTCCCAGGTTTTATGTTTTATCTTCCCTAGATATTAAAACATATATATTTTCTTTTCTGTCAAGCTGTCTGTCTATCTGTCGGTTCGCGAAATAGCCACAAAACAACTTCCCCAATTAATTTCAAATTTTGGAAAACAATTTAGGGTTATATGGGGATGACCTGGTGATAGTTCGGAAGTATTACTAAAAAAGTTATTTCCAATATTTCCATAATAAAAATGTTACATAGAAATGAATTTTGGTATGAATCCAGGATAGCAAAACAAAATAGCGGCCCAATAAAATAATCAAAAAATGGTTAGTCTTTATATCTTATTTTATTTTTTTATTTTATTTTAAAATTTTGAAAATGTAATACAGAGTGTTTTAAAAAATCGGGTCACTGATTAATCAATATTTTGCTCAAACCGCTTGCCGTAAAAAACGGAATTTTGGTACACTTATAGACTGCAGGGTGTAGAGGTTCGGAAAAATGGGATTTTTTAAAACTCAAGTTACAAGCGGATAAAACCACCCCTTAAATAATATAATATTTTATTTAGGAGACAGTTAATTTTTAGAAAAAGACTTGAATCGGTGTTATTTATTTTTATTTATTACACATTTAAAGATTTTAAAAAATGTATACAAGGTGTTTAAAAAATCGGGTCACTCTTGACATAAAATGCTGAATTTTGATATAGAGGTTCATTGTACGGTGTAAAGATTTGACAAGACGGGATTTTTCGAAATTTACATTTGAAGGGGATGAAACCGCCCCTTGAATATAAAAATCTTTTTTATTTACAAAACGGTTAGTTTTTGAAAAAAAAACGCTTGAATAAAGGCATTTTATTCTAATTTTTTCTACATTCGTAGAACTTTTTAAATGCATACAGGGTGTTTTTAAAACTCGGGTCACTGATTAATCACGATCCTCCTCAAACCGCTTGAGGCAAAACGCCGAATTTTTGTATACGGGTTGACTACAGAGCGTAGAGGTTCGATAAGGTATGGTTTTTCAAAAGACTTGTAAGGGGGTGAAACCACCCCTTAAATATTAAATTATTTTCTATTAAAAAAAACGCTTAGGATTTCGGATAAACGCTTGAATACGGGTATTTTATTTTCATACTTTACATATTATAAGATTTTTTCACAAATTATACGGGGTGTTCCAAAAATATTGGGCCACTGATTAATCATAATCCCACTCCAACCCCTTGACGTAAAAAGTTGAATTTTGTCATAGAGGTTGAATGTATGATGTAAAGGTTTGGTAAAAGGGGATTTTACGACCCTCAAATTTCAAGGGGTGAAACCGCCCGGCCCCTGCAATATTACTTCTTATTATTTACAAAACGGTTAGCTTTTCAAAAGCAAAAACTTTGACAAGTGTATTTTATTTTATTATTTACATATTTTTTTTATGTATACATGTTATTATATAAAAACGGATCTTAAGAGGTACTTAAATAAGACGATTTAAGTACCTTTTTCTACCCCTTTCATTTTCGACATACGCGAACGAAGTCGCGGGTACCCGCTAGTAGTTATATATGTAAAATAGTCAATGTACCCTCAATATCCATTAAACGTTCCTCAGTAAACTAGTACTATGTACATAATATTATTTATTTCAGTACCACGAATTGTTTTTTTAAACATTATTTATTTTCCTTTTGCAATATACAAAAATCGGTAAAGTGGCGTTACCCGGAACTTTCCTCGTAACTAAATTGGTAATAAGTTTATAAACATTATGTAATTCTTAATATGTTTCTTGATAAAAATAAGTATGTATATCCATATATAACCTATATATTTACTTTTTTATACAGTTTTTGCTACATTTTCCTATTGTTTTTTTAAAGCCAAAATACAACTGTTATTACGTATACGGGGTTCGGGGTTATTCACGGTGAGTATCCTATTAGAAATGTTTGTAGAACCAATGAACAGACTATCTTGAACATTTGGCTCTGGCCATCGGTGAACATAAACTCTATTTTTAAAATATTTTAAATTTTGAGGTATTGTCACTTCTAGCTTAAACTGATAGCAACATCCGTTTTCTAAATAGAAGGCCCTGTATATTATTGCAATTTTGTATTAGCCTGAAAATTCTAAATATTTTTTGTGATGTTTCCTATACCTAAATTCAACTGTTTCTAGAAAATGGCGGATGAAAATTGACATTTTTGATGTTTTAAAGCTCTGTAGCTCCTAAACGACTTAACTTGCAACAAAATAGATTTCAATTTACTATTTTGGTTTTTAGTTGGCTATCTCCTGGTACCAATTTTAAATTTGACAGAAGCTGTCAAAATTTGACATTTCCTGTCGAAGTTAAAATGGATTAGATAATATGTAACTAAAAACTAAGATATGAAAGTGCAATCCGTTTTGCTGCAAGTTAAAGCGCATCTCAATTTTCAGGTGCCATTTTCCCAAAGTCAGTTGAATTTAGGTATAGGAAACACCATACAAAAGTGTTTATCATAAAGACATTACAAAAATACAATAATATACAGGGCGTTTCATTAAAAAATAGATATTGCTATCGGTTTGGGTCAATAGCGGAAACACTGCATAATTTGAAATATTTTAAAGAGAGTTTATGTTCAATTATGTGTAGAGCCAAGGTTTGAAAGCACTCTGTTTATTGATTCTTCAGATACTTCTAATTGGACACTCACCGTGAATAACCCTGTGTATATACAATATACCTTTATCAATCAGATCTAATATACATACGTACATACATACATACATGCATACATTAATTCACTTACCATACCTATTAAAATGAAACCACGGCTAGGTTACCCCAGTATAACATTTTATATTGTTTATATTTGCTAATTTAAATTTATTTTAATAATTGTATTTTCGATGTAATTAAAATTACATAAACACAAAAACTTTTAAAAGTTCTGTGTTTTTGTAATATTTAAATATTTTCACATATATTTTATTTTGTACTTTCCAGCAATATTTAGACTTCACAATATTGTAATATCATCGGGTTATGCATGTGTACCACATCTCGGTTTATTCCGATAGAGGGAACTATATTATCATTATATTTTACGCACCATAAAAGACACTCACGATTGAACATCTAATATTGTATCGTGATCCAGTTTATGTATGTATACCAAATTTCAGTTAATTCCCATAAAAAAAACTGTTTTGTACCACTTTGTATTCTTTATGCACCCTGTATCAGATATTTACGATTTGAAACCATCATATTGCATTGTCACTGAGTTTATATAGGTGTACCCTGTACAAGACAAGATATTCAACACCATAATATTGTATCGTCATCAAGTTTATGTATATATACCAAATCTAAGATAATTCCTAAAACGGAAACTTTTTTGAACTTATTAGCAATATTTTGTAAGCACCCGGTATAAGATGTTCATGATTGGATAACATATTATTGCATTGTCATCTGGTTTATGTACGCATACTTAATCTCAGTCACTTCCGATAAAGGCTTCAAAATAAGTTGCAAGATTTAACTAAAATATTTTATGAGGCGCCATTTTGTTATGCTATCTTGGATTGGTACCAAAATTTTACCAGTTCACCTCCATGTCACAGTTAATTTTTCTGCAAAATTTTAGATAAATTGAATAAGTAGTTTTACAGCAATATTTTTTTAAACATTTAACTAGGCCGCCATTTTGTTCCCCTCTATGGATTTTTACGAAAACGTTAGCAGGTCATCTCTATATGACTATTAATTTTGGACCAAAATTTGAAGTCTATCAGATAAATAGTTCTTTAGCTATGCCGCGAACAGACTGACATACCGACGGATTCGAGAAAATATGTTTTTCGGCATCTAAAAACCTTGAAATGTAAAGATCTGAAAAAATCTCGGAAGGCGCTTTTTTCACGATTACATACTTTCCTTTAGGAGGAAAGTAATACAAATCCCATGAATTTCAAAAACTAATAATGAATGACTATACGATATTTTGAAAATATGTTATCGGTTATTGGCTAAAAAACGTATTATTTGTTAAAGTATATTTGGCTGGACATACAGTATCTAAGTATTAATAAAAGTATCTACCTATATTCATTAGGAATTACTTATTATTTCTAATAATACATTCAATTACTTATTTTACGAACATCCGCACCGAACAAATTAAGAACTCAATGCTTTTGTTGACAGAATGTTGCACAACTACAACCTGTCCTTTTCCGACTCTGATATCTTTAATTCTAGTTTATCGTGGATAAAAAGACACATTTTATATAAATAACTTGAGTTAGATTTTACATATTTTACTGTATTTTAATTTTATATGTTTATTTTACTCTATATTGACTATTCTTTTGTCTTCTATCTTTCTTTTCTTTGTTTGTATTCATAAGTAAAACATTTCACCATCAACTTATACCAATTGGAATTATCATTCCATAGTGTATTTAATAAATAAATAAATCCAATATGGGGAAACAAAATGGCGACCTAGTGAAGTGTTAAAAAATTATTATTAAAAAACTACTCATCCAATTTATCTCAAATTTTGCAAAAACATCAAGTATTATGTTGAAATCAAGTGATAAAATTTTAGTACGAATCCAAGATGGCAGAACAAAATGGCGGCATAATAAAATATTTAAAAATTCAGCCTGAAAAAGCTACTCAACGGTTTGATTTCAAATTGTGGGGCATAACTAATTGTGGGATAGGGGTGAACTAGTAAAATAGTGTTACTAATTCAAGATGGCCGAACGAAATGGAGGCCAAATAAAATGTTTGTAATCGTGAAAAAATCATCCTCTCAGGTTTTACACATCTTTACGTTTTAGCGTCGCTAGATGCCAAAAAATATGTTTTATCAATTCGATCGGTCCGTCTGTCGGTCTGTCTGTCTGTCAGTTCGCGAGATAGCTTAAAGACTACTTACTCGATTTACTTCAAATTTTGGTCAAATATTAAGGGTTATATAGGGATAACCTGGTAACATTTTGGTAAAAATCCAATATGGCGAAAGAAAATGGTGGCCTAGTCAAGCCTTAAACAAATATTATTAAAAAACTACTCATCCAATTTATCTCATCAAATATAAAGTATTATATTGTAATCAACTGGTAATATTTTGGTACGACTCCATGATGGCGGAACAAAATGGCGGCCTAGTTTATCGTGGATAAAAAGACACATTTTATATAAATAACTTGAGTTAGATTTTACATATTTTACTGTATTTTAATTTTATATGTTTATTTTACTCTATATTGACTATTCTTTTGTCTTCTATCTTTCTTTTCTTTGTTTGTATTCATAAGTAAAACATTTCACCATCAACTTATACCAATTGGAATTATCATTCCGTAGTGTATTTAATAAATAAATAAATCCAATATGGGGAAACAAAATGGCGACCTAGTGAAGTGTTAAAAAAATTATTATTAAAAAACTACTCATCCAATTTATCTCCTCAAATTTTGCAAAAACATCAAGTATTATGTTGAAATCAAGTGATAAAATTTTAGTACGAATCCAAGATGGCAGAACAAAATGGCGGCATAATAAAATATTTAAAAATTCAGCCTGAAAAAGCTACTCAACGGTTTGATTTCAAATTGTGGGGCATAACTAATTGTGGGATAGGGGTCAACTAGTAAAACAGTGTTACTAATTCAAGATGGCCGAACGAAATGGAGGCCAAATAAAATGTTTGTAATCGTGAAAAAATCATCCTCTCAGGTTTTACACATCTTTACGTTTTAGCGTCGCTAGATGCCAAAAAATATGTTTTATCAATTCGATCGGTCCGTCTGTCGGTCTGTCTGTCTGTCTGTCAGTTCGCGGCATAGCTTAAAGACTACTTACTCGATTTACTTCAAATTTTGGTCAAAAATTAAGGGTCATATAGGGATGACCTGGTAACATTTTGGTAAAAATCCAATATGGCGAAAGAAAATGGTATCCTAGTCAAGTCTTAAAAAAATATTATTAAAAAACTACTCATCCAATTTATCTCATCAAATATCAAGTATTATATTGTAATCAACTGGCAATATTTTGGTACGAATCCATGATGGCGGAACAAAATGGCGGCCTAATAAAATATTTAAAAATTCAGCCTGAAAAACTGCTTATTGGTTTGATTTCAAATCGTGTGTCATAGCTAATTGTGGTATAGCGATCAACTAGTAAAACTGTATTACTATTTCAAGATGGCGGAACAAAATTGCGGTCAAATAACAATTTTATAATCGTGAAGAAAATCACCCTCTCAGGATTTACATATCTTCGCGTCCCTAGATGCCCAAAAACATGTTTGATCAATTCCGTCGGTCCATCTGTCGGTCTGTGTGTCAGTTCGCGACATAGCTTAAATACTACTTACCCGATTGACTTCAAATTTTGACCGAAAATTAACGGTCATATGATGGGGATGGCCTAATAATATATTGGTAAAAATCCAATATGGCGGAACAATCTTCAAAAATCTTGTTAAAGTGGTGTATTATTTAGGGTAAAGATCCAGAAAAAAACAAGTATTTTTTTAAATTGTTTCGTAACTTAATTGTTGCATCCTCAGCAAAAATATATAGATCCTTAACCCTGCATGAAACCCATATTATCAGTACTTTTACTCCGTTGTTCCCAGATATTAAATTTCAAAATGGTTTTCGTTAACAATCCTTTTGTTGTTATTGTTGTTATGTTCGAGTGGTGTATTATTTGAGGTTAGGATCCAGTAAAAAAAAACAAAAGACTATTTTTAAATAGTCGACGTTTCGTAACTTTATTGTTGTATCTTCAGGAGACATATGTAGATTCTATATCCAGCATGAAACCCATATTATTAGTCTTTACATATGCCGTTTGTCCGCAGATATTAAGTTTCTAAATGGTTTTCGTTAACGATCCTCTTGTTTTTATGTTAGAGTGGTGAATTATTTGAGGTTAGGACCCAGTAAAAAAAGAAAAGACGTTTTTTAAATTGTCTACGTTTCGAAAAAAGTCGTTGCATCCTTAGGGCACATACCGATTCTATAACCTGCATGAAACACGTATTTTCAGTCTTCACTTGCTACGTTGGACTGCAGATATTTCCCAGATATTAAATTTCTGGATGGTTTTCGTTAACGATCTTTTTATTTTTTGTTAGAGTGGTGTATTATTGGGGTTAAAAAAATATAAAAAAAATCCAATTTTATTTTTAAATTGTCAACGTTTATGTTACCCAAGTATTGTTTCATCCTCAGGATATATATATATATATATATATATATATATATATATATATATATATATATGTATATATATATACAGGGTGTCCCGGATAAGAATGAACTCTACAGGAATCTCGTAAACTAGCGGAGATGCAGAGATGTTTAAAATAGAAAAAAGTTGCGCTCCACTGAACTCTGCAAGATGACGTTTTCAGATTTGGAAAATTCCGAGTACCGAAAACTCGCGATTTCGTTTTTATTTTTTTCTGGTTCTATTTTCAAAAATATTGGAAAACAAATTTTACATTTTCATTGTCACTTTTTCTCCTCTACAAGATGACATATATTTCGATATATATATAAACAGTATATATATATATATATATATATATATTTATCTTGTCATATATATAACGCAAAATTTACTTTGATCTAGCTCTTACCGTAGACTTTAAAAAAATGAATAATTACTTTATTTGTGTTGGTATCAGGTGTGATAATAGTATTTAAAGCGATAATATGAATAAAATCGCCGAGAAGAAAAAGTTGGTATGGAAACAAGAAATTTATTTTTATCTATCTGTTTGGGTTCAATTAATAACAATAAATATTTGGTTTGCTCTTCAGTATATGTACAAAATAATTTCGAATTATTCATATTAAGTTTCGTTTGTTAACGTGCTCTTGATTTGAAATTCAACAATATTTGCAATTGTTTGGCTTGGTTACTATGAATACCTTGGATATCTGTCACTTTTGCATTCTTGTTAGTATTTGAGTACTTATTTTTTTAAAATATTGTATTGTAAAAATGGCACATTATT
Organism: Kuschelorhynchus macadamiae; assembly: GCA_030620095.1. NCBI lineage: Eukaryota > Metazoa > Arthropoda > Insecta > Coleoptera > Curculionidae > Kuschelorhynchus > Kuschelorhynchus macadamiae. The sequence goes on along the minus strand of JAUTXW010002439.1, from coordinate 405,379 downwards.
CCAATGAAGTTAAATTTTATATGATTACATGTTACATCGAAATATATATATATATATATATATATATATATATATATATATATATATATTTATCGTATATATATACTGTCAAAAATAATGAACGGCGTCAACCAGGCCGAACCATTTTCAAAAGGTTAGTGACTGTTAAAAGAACATGCCGTTTTTGAAAATTCCAGTAGTAATCGTAAAAAAATCGCAAAACCCTGAACAAGTAATGCGAGTTTTGCTTGCTGTAGAAGAAGATGATAATATAGGACTCCGTACCATCGAGAAAGAGCAAGAAGTGCCAAAAACCATTGCACATAGAATCCTGAGTAAAGAGAAATACCATCCTTGTAAATACCATATCTGCCATGCTTTGAATCCTGGATATGAAGAACGTAGAACTACTTTCTGTGAGTGGTTCACACGAAAATGATGAAAATCCCCAATTTCCCCACCAGATTCTTTGGACCGATGACACTTATTTATCTAAAAATGGTTTATTTAATAGAAAAAATAGACATTATTGGTCAACAAAAAATGAAAACCGATTCCATCCATCCATATTTTGGGAAACCGCATCATTGGATCATTATTTTTTGAAGGAACCCTCAATTCCGAAAGGTATGGTCAGTTCCTAAGAAACGAAATTGGCGAGGCACTGGATGACTTGCCTTTAAACCTAACGCATAACATGTGGTTCCAACAAGATGGGGCTCCCCCTCAGAATGCTAGACTCAAAATGGATTATTTAAGAAATCGATTCGGAAATAATTTAATTGCTACTCGTGGTCCAATTAGCTGGCCTCCTCGGTCACCAGACCTTACACCCCTGGACTTTATCCTTTGGGGGTATCTGGAAAATGACGTTTATTGGCAAACATTTTAGGATATTGAAGAATTAAAAGCCGCAGTTTGAGAATCCATCCGAAAAATAACACCGGAAATGCTAGAAAATGTAATGAACGAAATTGTTTATTGTTCCTATTTATGTTTAGAAAATGAGGGCGGCATTTTTGAAAATAAGAACTTTATTCATATTATCGCTTTAAATACTATTATCACACTTGATACCAACACAAATAAAATAATTATTCATTTTTTTAAAGTCTACGGTAAGAGCTAGATCAAAATAAATTTTGCGTTAGCGTAGCAACTTTTTCTTCTCGACACGATAAACTAATCAGATTTTTGTTCTGGCGTTTCGTTTTTGCGGAATCATCATCGAATATCACTGATGATGGTTTTTTGAGTCCAAAACGTCGAATAAATGCAAAGTGCGATATGCCATTGAATTTAGAATTAAAAATGGAGCTTATTAAGTACACAACAATTTTTTTCGACTATTTAAAAAAATAAAGTTGATGGTGGTTTTGAAAAAACTTGTAGAGGAGAAAAAGTGACAATGAAAAATTTGTTTTCCAATATTTTTGAAAATAGAACCAGAAAAAAATAAAAACGAAATCGCGAGTTTTCGGTTTTTTCTTAATTTCTTCGGAAGTACTCGGAATGTTCCAAATCTGAAAACGTCATCTTGCAGAGTTCAGTGGAGCGCAACTTTTTTCTAATTTAAACATCTCTGCATCTCTGCTAGTTTACGAGATTCCTGTAAAGTTCATTCTTATCCGTGACACCCTGTATATATATATATATATATATATATATATATATATATATATATATATATATATATATATATATATATATAGGGATCCCATTTAAAATAACGAAGTTGACAGTGGCCCGAGGAAAACGACTCACCGTGCATATACACAAATAGTATAAAAGATTTACGACAATAAAATTTTGTATTCAACTTTTTCTGTACCTTTTATAGTTTTTAAGATAAGGATATAAATTTAAATGACACGTCAAGTCAAAATTAAGAGTGGATATGTATGTTTTAATATCTTCCTTGATGTGCAGCAAACGTAACGTTTCTTGCTAAGTTGTCATTTAAACCGTGCCTTAGTTTCGCCTGCTGTCACGAGCTTTTCGTATTAGTGGATGGCTTAATAATTAGAAGACGCGTCTGCTGCTAATCGTTCCAGATAATTACACGTCAAACTGGGTAAAAGCCTTTGCTGGATTGCATACAACAGTGAACTTCTCAAAATATTGACAAAATCAAGATATGTTTCTGAAGCATATGATCTTACCTCTACTGACGTAGTGTTAATTATGAAATGTAATTTCCCTTTAGACTGAGTGTTTGAAAATTTTATTACGACTGACCGAAACATGGCAATTATTGATTTAAAAATGTCAACAAGTAAATTCCATTAAAATAAGACTGACGTCTTGGAAAAATCCTTATAAAGTGTCATCTAATTTAGTTCCACATTCCACGCATACTGATTTAGTATAGTAACACATACAGGGTGTTTAAAAAAACATGGGCCATTGTTTAATGGGAGTTGAAATTGAAATCTTGTTTTCAATTTTTTACTTCCCTTATAAAAGGGAAGTATTGTAATCATAAAAAAATCACCTTCCGAGATTTTTTCAGATCTTTACGTTTCAGGGTCCCTAGATGACGAAAAACATCTCGATTCCGTCGGTCTGTGTGTTCGCGGCATAGCTAAAAAACTACTTACCCGATTGACTTCAAATTTTGGTCAAAAATTAAGAGTCACATGGGGATGACCTAGTAAAAATTGGGTAAAAATCCAGTATAGCAAAACAGAAGGCGGCCTAGTGAAATGTAAAAAAAATATTAGTAAGGAAGTGCTTATCCACTTTATCTCAAGTTTTGCACAAAAATTAAGTCATATGTAGGAATCAACTGGTAAAATTTTGGTAAGAATCCAAGATGGCGGAACAAAATGGCGGCTTAATAAAATATTTAAAAATTCAGCCTGAAAAAACTAGTTAATGAACTGATTTCAAATTGTGTGTCATAACTAATTATAGTATAGAGATGAACTAGTAAAAGCGTGGTACTAATTCAAGATGGCGGAACAAAATGGAAGCCAAATAAAATTTTTGTAATCTGAAAAAATCGCCCTCTCAAGTTTTACATATATTTCCGTTTTCGCGTCCCTTGATGCCAAAAATATGTTTTATCAAGGCCGTAAATCAGTTTGTCGGTTTGTCAGTTCGCGGCATAGCTTAAAAACTACTTATCAGATTGACTTCAAATTTTTGTCAAAAATGAAGGCTCATATGGGGATGACCTGGTAATATTTTGGTTAAAATCCAATATGCCGGAACTAGATGATGCCCCTTGGTATTGATTTTGCTTTCATTTTCGCAATATTAACGAATTAAAAAATATTCCCAGATTTTATTAATTTAATATTCTATCTCTAACATTTAAATTACTAAAAAAATGTGTCGATATTATCTCAAAGAGACTTGGTAATGAAAAAAATAAAAAAAATACACAAGTTCTAGGTCTCAGTCAAAAAATAAGTTTACGCATTAAGAATAGGTTACATGTTTCGCCCTAACAGACATCATCAGACCTAAAATGAATATACATTACAGCGGAAAATACGACTGAATAATATATAACTTTACCATAAACAATACACATTTTACAAAGTATATAAAACAAACATAAGCAAACAAAAGAACAATGAAATGGGAAACAAGGCTTCGCTTGTGACCAATCAGAGACGTCGATGTAAAATTTTTAATGAGAGGCGATAGGTCAAAACGAAAAAAAGGAGATATTGTTCAGGACGAACTTGACTAACTGTCATAAAGTACAATGCTACATTAAAAAAAAGAAGATTTAGTGAAAATGGCAGAAAAAACTTGAAGGTTTTATAAAATAAGAATATATAGCTATTCTTTTGAAATCTTTTTAAAAAATCAAATGAGGCTCAAAATTAGCAGGTAAGGATGGGGCTCTTTTTAGCTTTTGTTCTTTCCATCTTTTCCAAAAAATTTTTATAAATTTATGAACAAACACAAACTCTCTTATAATTTAATACATAATAATCTAATTAATACAAACAAATTCAGAGTTTTAACATATTCTGGAAATATATCTCTACATTTAGCTAAATTTTTAAACTCGTTTAATATCTCCATATCATTTAAAACAACCAATACTTTAAAACAACACATAGTTAGAATCAAAGACAAAAAGGATAATCTTGAGAAATCTGTAGTTTATTCCCTTCATTGTGGAGAATGTCCTGCTGTTTACGTGGGAAAAATATACTGAACACATTTTCTTTTGCACTCTGACCAAACCGCTTCGATGGGGTTATATTGACAATGGTATGGTGAGGGGCGGATAACCATATGACCAAAAGGTTTTACATATTCGTCAAGAAAATATTTTTTATCTATACCTCGATTTTTTCTACCAAATCCTGTACTTCGATTTTTTTCCTACCAAATCCTGTACTTCGATTTTTTTCTACCAAATCCCAGATTTGGTCCTTCATTGCTGCCTCTGGAAAGGCAAATTTTTTTCAGAAAACCATCCAGTCCGGGATTTTCGGGGTATGTCTTCTACTAGACCAGAGTGGTACCTTGCATTGTCCATGATAATTAATGATTTGGGCGGCAAATTAGCAAAAGTTGATATTTAAACCATTTTTCGAAATTTTGACGGTTCATACTATCGTGGTAGTCTCCACTTTTTACCCCGCTTTTAAAAACCAAATTAGCTCCCTTGATAAACCCGTCCTCATTGCCGGCGTTGACTACGATGTATCTATAATCTAAAAATATCAACAGTTTTAATAGTGGAGCAAAAGAGGAAAAGTTTTTTTTATATAATTGAGAAGTCTAGTATATTTACGAACATGGATTCATTTCACCATATTTCATCACACGAATTCAAGTTTTTCTTTAGATCAAAATTATAAATAAACTAAGTTTAATATTAACAATTTCTCAACAGTATTTAAAAGATAAATAATATTGGATTTTGACAAAGTAATTACTTTTGTTATACAGGGTGTCCCAAACTGATTTAGCCAAGCTCTACTTCCCAAACCGTTTGAGATATTTAGTTTGACCCTAACCTTAAAATTTTAAACGACACCCTGTATATTTTTTTATATAATTGTGTAGGATTGTACAGAAACAGCTTAGAAAATTAAGAAAAGAAAACAATATCAAGTTAGCCATGATTCGATAAAACAAAAACAAAACATTTTTGATACTTGTCAAATTGAACTAAATGAGAGTGCAAGTGAGGTTCTTTATTATTCCTGTCAATTTCGTGTTAAAATGCCAAGTTTGTTTACTGCAGAAGAATACGTTGATATGATTCTAATTTAGGGTGAGTTAATCCACATTATGTAATGGAGACTAGATTTCAACGCATTTGGAGTATCAATGTTTGGTGTGGATTATTTAACGGTAGGGTCATTGGACACTATTTTTATGAAGAGACTTTACCGGGAGAAAGGTACCTGCACTTTCTAGAACATGTTTTCGTTTTACCTCAAATTCTTAAAGAAATTCCGTTGGCTGAAAGACAACAAATGTGGTGGCAGCAAGATGGAGCACCTGCTCATAATGCTCACATAGTTACTGAATTTCTTCAGAACAGGTTTGAGGCTAATTTCATCGCAAATGCTTCTCCCGTAATAAGGTGTCCTGCACGTTCGCCTGATCTTTCCCTCTTAGATTTTTTCTTGTGGGGAACCTTAAAAGATATGGTATATTTAAGTAAATCCAATGACGTAGAGGACCCGAAGAATAAAATTAGAAATGCCTGTCGCAGAATAACGCCACAAATTATAATTGCTACATGTACGCGAAACCTTTTGACAAGATTTGAAGCTTGCGTTGCCGCTGAAGGTTTACAATTTGAACATTTATTACCGTAGATAATTTGTAAAATAAAAAAAATACATTGTAATTTTCTTGTTTTGTTTTAAGCGGATTTTTAATTTACCCCACGGCTAACTTCATCGGAAGATAAAATGTTAATTTTCTAAGCTATTTCTTAACCGATTTCTAATCGGAAAAAAGTGCTGAATAGGAGATTTACAATCCTACAAAATTAAGTAAAAACATATACAGGGTGTCGTTTAAAATTTTAAGGTTGGGGTCGAATTTTTTGGGACTATTTTTTTTCAAATATTTTTCGTCGAAGTCATTTTAAAGTATCTTCATAGCTACAAATTCTAGTTTTTATTCCAACTAAATATCTCAAACGGTTTGAGAACTAGAGCCTGGCTAAATTAGTATGGGACACCCTGTATATCAAAAAACAAATATTTTTATTTTTAGCGGTCAAAAACGGTTGGCTTTAAACCCAAATCCTGGTCGTGTTTATCAGTTAAATTACACTATCTTTGAAGATATATAATCTTGATTATTGCGGGGATGTGAAAAAGTTATTTTAATCCCAAATAAATAAATATAAATATTTTTTTATGGTGCAAAATTTACTGATTTTTAACCATTTTCGACAGCTTGTAACATATCTATTTTTTGACATTTAATAAAAACAATAACTTTTCCACACTCTCATATTATTTATCTCTGAAATACCGCTAAAAAGTTGTCTATAATAAACTTAGGTTTTTTTTATGATTTGGGTTAAAAAGAATACCTTAACTTAGCAAAAATTTTAAGCCGACCGATGCTCTAAATGTAAATGCACAAGAAAGCTAAATTAACCAAAAAACAAGTATAGTCAAAATGCTTCATAAACTTACCGTAACCGCTTGTTTTATCAAGGAAGACTGGAGTTAACCGTTTTCTAGTGAATTTATATTTTTTGCGTACTAATGTGTGTAAATTTAATTATTTTATTAAAAACATCCGGTAAATCCACAAGATACTTGCGGATGTTACTTCTCTTCCATCGAAAACCAATTTCCCTTACCCATTTTCGCAGAAAACTAATAGAATAGTTGAAATGATTGGACATTTTAGACTTTATGATAAAATGTTTTTTTTGGGCATACATACGGCAAATGGTATCTCGGATCTTACTTTTTAAGTAGTCGGTTATCTTTATACGCTAGTTTATTTCTTGTTGATAATAATTCTTTGATTCTGTTGTCCGATTTTAGTCCATTTTTTTTAAAATTAAATATCGATCTTGAACTTACTTTCGTTGAGGAAGCTGTTCTTTCCACCACATTTTGAAGGTCCAACGCATTTCCTGCAGCTACTAGCTCAAAAAAAGCTAATACATTAAGAACAATATGCTGGCTCTGCTCACTTAGCCGTCTATTTCCAATTTTTTTCGGCATTTTCAATATTGACTTTGTTTTGACCAATAGATAAACTATTTTAACGTCTCGAAATGTCACACTTAAGGATTTGTCAACGTGACAAGTTTTAGTTGGAATAAGAAAAGACGTGCCTTTTTTTAGTAAATTCACTGTTATAAAGATGCAAAAAATGACGTCACTGCATATCCGAAAATTTTCTACTATAGAATCGAGACGCGAGAGTAGAAAAAACAAAATGGCGCCATTCCTCCATTTTTAACATTTTTTAATAGTCCTGTTATCTATGGGACTAAATTGGTCAAATCATCGCGGAGTAATCGATGTACAAACATAAAATAAATTCGTAGAGTCAAACTTATAACTTCTCCCTTTATTGAAGTCGGTAAAAAATTATAATGAGGGTAGTCAGGTTTATTTATACCGAATTTTCATTTTTCGAAAATATCAAGTAAAATACTAGATTTTGAGGTTGCACATTTTCTTGGCCAGCCCCATAAAATCACACAACGGAATAGCAAAAGAGGTACCTTTTAGCAAATGGGGTTGTATGTCTATTAAACACTTCAATGCTTTAGTTTGAAAAGGTTATTTAAAAAAATATATAAATTTAGTTATAAAACTCGCTACCTGTATCGCTCTTATACCTGTTTTTACTTCCCTCGACTTGCAATTTTCCTCAAAAATTAAGGTTCATGTGGGGATGACCTGGTAACATTTTGGTAAAAATCCGATATGGCGAAACAAAATGGCGGCTTAGTGAAGTGTTAAAAAAAATTATTATTAATAAACTACTTACACAATTTATTTCAAATTTTACAAAAATATCAAGTATTATGTCGGAATCAACTGGTAACATTCTGGTACGAATCCAAGATGGCGGAACAAAATGGCGGCTTAATAAAATATTTAAAAATCCAGCCTGAAAAACCTGCTTAATGGTTTGATTTCAATTGTGTGCCATAACTAAATGTGGTATATATAGGGATCAACTAGTAAAATATCGGTACTAATTCAAGATGGCCGAATAAACTAGCGCTTAAATAAAATGTTTGTACTCTTGAAAAAGTCATCCTCTCACTTTTACACACTTTTGCGTTTTAGCGTCGCTAGATGCCTAAAAATAAGTTTTATCAACTCTGTCGGTCCGCCTGTCGGTCTTTCTGTCTGTTTGTCAGTTCGCGGCATACCTTAAAGACTACTTACCAGATTGACTTCAAATTTTGGTCAAAAATTAAGGGTCATATGGGGATGGCCTGTTAAGATTTTGGCAAAAATCCAATATGGCAAAACAAAATGGCTTAGTGAAATGTTAAAAAAATTATTATTACAAAACTACTCATCGAATTTATGTCAGATTTTGCAAAAACATCAAGTATTATATTGAAATAAAGGCCAAATAAAGTTTTTGTAATCGTGAAAAAATCACCCTCTCAGGTTTTACATATCTTCACGTTTAAGCGTCCCGATTGACTTCAAATTTTGACCAAAAATTAAGGGTCATACGGGAATGACCTGGTAATATTTTGGTAAAAATCCAATATGGCTAAACAATGTTAAAAAAAAATTTGTTAGGGTGGTGTATTATTTGGAGTTAAAATCCAGTAAAAAGTCTCTTTTTAACTTGTCGACGTTTTGGAACCTAATTTGTGCATCCTCAGGACACATATACAGATTCTCTATCCTGCATGAAACCCATATTATCAGTCTTTACCTAGTCCGTTGGTCCGCAGATATTTCCTGGATATTAAGTTTCTAAATGGTTTTCGTTAACAAACGTCTTGTTGTTATGTTACAGTGGTGTATTATTAGGGGTTAGGGTCCATCTAAAGTCTATTTTTGAATAGCCGACGTTTCGCAAATTTTATTGCTGCATTTTCAGGACACATATATAGTCCCTATATCCTGCATGAACCGTATATCATTAGTCTTTACCTATTCCGTTGGTCCGCAGATATTTCCCATATATTATGTTTCTATGGTTTTCGTTAATGATCCTCTTGTTGTTATGTTAGAGTGGCGTATTGTATGGGGTCAGGGTCCAGTAAAGAAACAAAAGACTTTTTTAAATTGTCGACGTTTCGCAACTTTATTGTTGCATCCTCAGGACACATAAATTCTATATCCTACATGAAACTCATATTATCAGTCTTTACCTATTACCTGGTCCGCACATATTTTTCAGATATTAAGTTTCTAAATGGTTTTCGTTAACGATCCTCTTGTTTTTATGTTAGTATTATTTGGGGTTAAGATCCAGTAAAAAAACTAAAGTCTTTTTTTAAATTGCCGACGTTTCGCAACTTTATTGTTGCATTCTCAGGACACATATATAGATTTTTATATATACATTTTTATATATAACCCATATTATCAGTCTTTATCTACTAGTTTCTAAATAGTTTTCGTTAACGATTTTCTTGTTGTTAGAATGGTGTATTATTTGTGGTTAGGAAATATCTACAGACCGACGGAGTAGGTAAAGACTGACAATTTCATGTAGGATATAAAATCTATGTGTCCTGAGAATGCAACAATTAAGTAGTGAAACGTCGACATTTAAAAATTTTTTTTTACTGGAACCTAACCTCAAATAGTACACCACTTTAACCACTGAGTATAGGTAAAGACTGATAATATGGGTTTCAATTTAAGATTGCGAAACAAAATAACAGCCTAATAAAATTTAAAAAATCAACTTAAAAAAATCTTGTTCAATTGATTTTGCAGAAAAATTAGATGTGAAAATGGGATAAACTAGTACGAATTCAACATGACGTAGCAAAATGGCGGTATGTGTCAATGTAAAAACTACTTTTACGCCCAAAAGTCAAGTGTGGCATAGGTAGAAAGAAAATGGTAAAATATTGGTATGAATCAAATATGATAGAACAAATAAAAGTGAAAAGACAGTATACAGTGTGTCCCAGATTCCCTTCTCTATGTAGGGATCTCGGCTCCTATTATACCTACAGCAAAGGTTAAATGGGGAAAGTTTTAGAGCATTGCATTCGATATCTGGCTTCAGATTTACGATCGATCAATAAGTTTGGGAAATATCGGCGAAAAACCGAAAATGGCGGATTTCGTTTTTCGCCAGTATATCCAGAACGATAAGTTTGACAGCTGTCAAAATGTGACATTATTGGGACACATTTTTAATACAAATAAGATGGCGTATACGACACGTCTTCATTGTTTTTTTGTTAACCCGCAACCCGCCTCAACTTTCATTTTTCTTATGGCCGCCATATTGGATTTTTCGATTTTTGGAAAGAGCCTAAAATTTCCAGTCTAGTGATATCTCACAAGTGCATTAAAGATTTTAGTGTCATCAAAATATCACACTTCGTAAATTAGGTTTCAATGTTTCTAAAGGAGGTCATGATTTATTTGTCACAAGATTACATTAATAAGTAAGTAATGTATTGAACGCATTGAATTTTCAATACAACATGAATGTAAATAACGACTTAAAAAATCTAAATGAGCTTTAACTACTTTGTAAGTGGGTAACATTAATTTACAAATCTGCAAAATGACGTCCATTTGCATCGAGCCATTTTTGACAATTGGTGACTGTTTTTCGTACAACCCTGGTAAGTGTATTTCGGTTAATATTTCTACATGTGTCCAGAACTCTTTGCCTCAGGATTTCTATGGTCACGGGGGGATCAAATTCATAGATTTCATTCTTCGTGTGACCCCACAGGTAGAAATCCAAGGGCGACAGGTCAGGAGATCTAGGAGGACATATTGGACCATTTAAAGAAATTATTCTTTCGTCAAACTGCTCTCTTAAGAAGTTCCTGACTTGAATGGTATTGTGAGCCGGACATCCGTCTTATTGAAACCAAGTTCTTCTTAATTCATCTTCCGTTAGAATAGCTCGTAAGGCTGGTACAACCTGGTTTCGCAAAAGCTCTAGGTACCTCTGTCCGTTTAGGTTGTAGTCAAACAAAAATGGTCCAATAAGTCGATTTCCTGAAATGATTAATAATTTATAAATAGGTGCCCAACAGTCAAGGGCGGCAGGGTCGGCCGGGTGGTACTAGAAACTATAATTTATAAAAGGAAAATTATCTTTATTAAAAAGTAGATATTTTCTTTCCAAAAATAATTCTCGAAACATCCCGTTACTAATGAGCTTGTATACAGTTGAAACCTATTCAGCTTTATCACGAAAAAGAAAAACATATTTGGTTAGCGGGAAGTAATAGCCGTAAAATTAATTATTTTGTTGGTATTGCATATTAATTTCGGAAATACTAAATCAATTTATTTCAGTGATATAATAATCTTAAAGAAGTACACCGTGCCTTATTGAAACATAAAATATCAAAAGAACAAACCCCTTGCGCTTTAAAATTTAAATTATTCGGAAATACAGCTGAACGCTTTTCTATAAATCATAATGAAAATCGAAAAATAATTCGACATTTGATTAATATGGTATTTTTTTCACAACGCAAGAACTAGGCTTCCCGGGTAATAATAAATCATTAAATTCAGACAATCAAAATAATTTTAGAGAATTAGCTAAATCTGCAGAAAATTTAGATAAAGTGTTTATGGAACCCAATTCTATTTTTATAGGTTCTTCGAAACTACAATACAAAATGATTAAATAAAAATGTAATACAATATCAAAAAGTAAGTTAACTGACTAGAGTAGAACGTTTTACTTTTTTTTATTAGATTATACTCTTTTAGTATCATTAAAGAACTAAACGAAAAAAAAAAGATTATTATTTGACCATCATTTGGTGCCTATTTAAAAAAGATTGGTTATATTTACTTACCAATGATCCCACACCAAACGTTATTTCCGAATCTGATCTGTAGACGTCTCTCTGCCACTTCGTGAGGATTTTGCACAGCCCAATGATGACGGTTGTGCCTATTAAAGACTCCACAATTCATGAACCTGCTCTCCTCGGACCACAAGACATGATTTACAAAATCAGGATTTTTATTACATCTCCTAGTATACCACTCACAGAACTGTAGTCCTCTTGAAAAATCAGTTTCCTTAAGTCCTCGTACTATTATGGGTTTCTATGGATAGTACTTATTCTTTTTTAAAACTCTCTGTACTGTTGATTTTGGCACAATAATTTTCTGTTCTACAGTTCTTACCGATGCACTAGGGTTTTCGTTGATAGCTTGTAAAATATTTTTGTCTCGATTTTCATTGTTATTATTGTATCCGCTTATAGGTTGTTCGAAGGCACCGTGGTTAATTAAATTAACTACGATTTTCCTGAATTGGGTTTTATGAGGCTGCCGTCTTTCGGGGTACATCTCCAAATACCTTGCTAAGGTAACGTCAGCGTTTCTGTATGATTGAAAGTGCAGAGCTAACATGTCAACCTTTTCTTCATTTGAATACGGAATGCCGGCCATTTTCTATAGGTTTTGACAATTTATGTGTCAGATTTATGATTTTATTGGGATAAAAGCGTACCTACTACTTATTAAAACACAGCTTTGATACTTTCAACTATTCAACTTAACGTCAAAGTCAAAATCCAATTTTGTTACAGATACATCATGGACTCCTTAGAAAAAACTGAAACCTAACTTTACGATGTGTAATATTTCGATGATACTAAAATCTTTAATGCACTTGTGAGATATCACTAGACTGGAAATTTTAGGCCTTTCCAAAAATCGAAAAATCCAATATGGCGGTCATAAGAAAAATGAAAGTTGAGGCGGGTTGCGGGTTAACAAAAAACAATGAAGACGTGTCGTATACGCCATCTTATTTGTCTTAAAAATGTGTCCAAATAATGTCACATTTTGGCAGCTGTCAAATTTACCGTTCTGGATATACTGGCCAAAAACGAAATCCGCCATTTTCGGTTTTTACCCGATATTTCCAAAAACAATTGATCGATCGTAAATCTGAAGCCGGATATCGAATGCAATAAGTTTCCTCTAAAACTTTCCCCATTTAACCTTTGCTGTAGGTATAATAGGAGCCGAGATTCCCGTATAGAGAAGCGAATCTGGGACACACTGTATGTATCACATATATACTGTGACTATGGACTGAAGTAAATTGGGTCATACTTCACTATTCCTAAAAAAAAAATACGAGACCACCAGAGAAACGTCCAGAAACCAATTTGGCGTATTCAAAATCCACCAAGCCGTTTAGACAATATGTGAGAACAGACATAAAAAAAGTATATACAGGTCGAATTGAGAACTTCTTCCTTTTTTGAAGTTCGTTAAAAATTGTGCCTCTTTCTCAAATGTCTATAATTTTTAGGTATTCGGTTTTTTAGATATTGCGAAGCATTGTTGAAAAAAGCTTTCCGCCGACTTTTAAAGGCGGAACAAAATCTAGTTAATAATAATGAATATTGCGAGTACAGCGATATTGAGAAAGCATAACATTTTTGCTGGGAACCTAAGAGGTTAACTTTCTATTCAAACATGCAGTTTTTTATTATTTTTTACGAGGGGTAAGTCATGCACATTGGTGCTAAAAGAATACACCCGCTTATAACAATTATCGCGTTTTTCAAAATTTGTTTATCCATACCAAAACAATCTAATACGTATTTAAAACTTTTGTACGGACCTCTAGAGAAACAGCTTTTTGTTAATTTCTAGATGTCAGTCGTTATTCTACAAATCGAATTGTTTGCTAATTCCTTGCAATTATTTACTTTAATTTAAATACTTTTTTTACTAGTTTGCCTCTAATATCACCCGAGTGAAAGAGAATTAACATAAACTTATATATCTCATTTGCATGCCTTTTAGGGATTCGTTCTCGTGTATACTCAACAGCACTTATATGACAGCGTCGCATTCCTAGGTCTGGAGAATGTTCTTGATTTAATTATATGTTAGTATTGAAGCAAAAGGCACGTAATAACATTACCTTCCTGGAATTTTATCTAGAATTTCCTTGTTTTTTTTCATGTTTTAAGTCGTTTCACAGGAATATATTTTGCTTTAACGATGTACTGTGAAGTTTAATTGATTGCTATACAATTCTCGTAAATGAACTATAATATAATAATAGTAATAATAATAATATTTTCCTACTCGGATTTCTGTAAATAGTAGTTCAATCATTGACTTATTAATCACAAATTCACCTGAACTGTGTACTAAAGTAGAGGTTATTAATATGGGGGATATCTCAGATCATTATTTAGTGTACTCAGTTCTGAATTTGGAAAAGCCACCTAAACCAATTTCATTTCGAACATATCGCGATTTTTCTGGCTTCGATTTAAATAATTTTTTATTCGATTTGAACTCTGTTTATTGGGATTTTATCTATAATCTAACAGATGTAAAATAAAATGGTCTCTCTTCTAAATTCCAATATTATTCACGTTTTTCATGCGCATGCTCCAATAAAAACATCCCGATTTACAAAGGCACCGGCCCCTTGGATTACCCCTAACATTAAATCCATGATGAAACTACGATAAAAAGCCGTTACTAAATATAAAAGATTGAAAACAACAGCATGCAGCATTTAAAGAATATAAGAAACTTCGAAATTTTGTAACATCCGCTGTTCGAAGTGTTGAACACAAATTTAAAACTGACCCTAAGTTATTTTGGAAAACTTTAAAATCATTAAATATTGGCAGTTCTTCAAAAACATGTAATAAAATACATGAAAAGGCACCTTTTCACTTTAATAAGCTTTGTTGATAGTGTGTCGAAAATAAACTCTAACCCTGGCACTGGTATCTTCCAACAATATGCAGATAATGTTGCTCTACAACCCGAAAGCCAATTCAAGTTTAAGGAAGTAAGTGAAGACCAAGTGAATAGGGTAATACCTCAGATCAGGAGCACTGCCATGGGGTCTGACTGCATAAAGATAAAAATGATTAACCTTGTATTTCCCCGCATATTACATTTATAATAATTCACTGTCTTATGCCTGGTGTTTTTCCGGAAGCCTGGAAACAGGCTGATATAATACCTGTTCCTAAAATTAACAACCTATCTAAATTGTCGCACTATCGTCCTATAAGTATACTCCCTACTATGTCTAAGGTTATTGAAAAACTAATTAAGGTGTAACTTGATGATTTTATTTCAATTAATCATTTGCTTCCTATAACACAGTCAGGTTTCCGAGCAGGGCATAGCACTTGTACAGCTCTTCTTCATGTATATGATGCTATATTTATAGCTCTTGATCAGGGCAAAACAACGGTTTTGGTTTTACTAGATTTTAGTCGAGCCTTTGACACTCTAGACCATTCCATTTTGTTAGCCAAACTTAAGTACTTTGGACTTAATACCTCTAGCCTTAACCTAAGAAAAAACTATCTTTTAAATAAGTATCAAAGGGTAAGGCTGAATTCTGCTCTATCTGAGTATGTGGAGTTGCAACAGGGGGTTCCGCAAGGTAGTGTTCTTGGCCCGTTACTTTTCTCCCTGTATACATGTATACCTCCGAACTTGTCGCTCGCACCAGTACGCATTCTAGATATATAGGGTGTTATATTGTAAACGTTATTCGCCTTATATCTCGGAAATAAAATATTTGCGGACCTATTTGCACTAAAATGTCACTAGTCTTTTTCAAAAACCAACTGATACTAAAACTAGATTTTTTAACAATAATAAAAGAGTCTACCTTATATCTCGGAACTAAAACATTTGCGGACCTATTTGCACTAAAATGTCACTAGTCTTTTTCAAAAACCAACTGATACTAAAACTAGATTTTTTAACAATAATAAAAGAGTCTACCTACCTAACCCTAGCAGATATTAGCTATAAAGATGTAACAGTGGGGAACCGTTTAGGTCCATTTGATCGTTTAATAAAATAGTACGGTTTTTCCTCTTATTAATTTCTAGACGTTCCAAATAATTTACTTGTAATTTTCATTGGCTGAATGCCACGTTTTGAATTCATTAATAAAATTATGATTTGTCTCTAGTAAATGTTTCGCATAATTTGAATCAGTTTTTTGTTTAATATATGATGTTTTGTGCTCTTTGATACGTTTGTAAAAAGATCTACCCGTTTGACCAATATACACTTTTTCGCAAGAACCACATTTAAATTCATATATCCCTGATTTTTGGTAGAAGAAGAAGACATAGATTGCACATAAAGCAAGACCATATACATAAAATGCTTTCATATACGTGGTTACAAGAAGGGCAGCTGTTCCCTGAAACAGAAGGCTTCCTGTCCATTGAAGACGAGAGGTGTAGGAGATGTCACCAGCAGAGAGAAACGATCGATCACATAACGAGTGGATGTAGAATAATGGCCGGAACTGAATACACCGCGAGACAGAACTCAGAAGCGAAGGTCGTTCATCAAGCATTAGCCACAACATCAAACTAACAGAGAACACAGACCCTTACTACCATTATACACCAACATCTATACTTGAAAACGAAGGCTACAAGCTCTATTGGGACATTGACATCCACACAGATAAAACAATCCCCGCAAACAGAACTGATATCACCTTTCAATCCAAGAAGAAAAGATCACTTATTTAATTGACATGGCTGTCCACAACGACGAGAACATTCAAGCGAATACAATGAGAAGATCGCAATGAATGGATGGATCGACTTGGCAATGGAAATAAAAAGCTGTGGAAACAGGAAAGAGTCATTATTGTTCCTGTCGTCATGTCAGTAACAGGCCTCACTCCAACAACGTTTACACCGCATTTGGCTTAATTAGGAATTAATACAGACATTCACAGGAACATCCAGAAATCGGTCATTTTGAAAACATGTTGCATAGTTAGATCATTTCTTAACACACAATAGTTGTTTTCTTTTCATTTCCTTTTTTTTATTTTTTGTACTGACTTGGTATAATCCCGTCAGTATAAAATACAACCACAGGAATACTGTGAGACAAGAAGTCATAAAAACAATAATAATAATAATAAATACACCGCTCGACCTGTCTCAAACTAGCCACGCAGCAGACGCACACAGTCACATCCAATCACAACTAGAAAAGATGAACACCTGGTCTGAAAAAACACTTCACGGAAGACACAGATACCACATAAAGCAAGACCATATACATAAAAAGCTTTCATATACGTGGTTACAAGAAGGGCAGCTGTTCCCTGACACACAAGGCTTCCTGTTTGCCATCCAGGACAAAGTCATAGCAACCAGATATTACCGAAAGCACATCATCAAAGACACAGCCATTGAAGACGAGAGGTGTAGGAGATGTCACTGGCAGAGAGAAACGATCGATCACATAACGAGTGGATATAGAATATAGGCCGGAACTGAATACACCGCGAGACACAACTCAGCAGCGAAGGTCGTTCATCAAGGATTAGCCACAACATCAAACTAACAGAGAACACAGACCCTTACTACCATTATACACCAACATCTATACTTGAAAACGAAGACTACAAGCTCTACTGGGACATTGACATCCACACAGATAAAACAATCCCCGCAAATAGACCCTCAAGACAATCACCTTTCAAATCAAAAAAAGAGAAAATCACTTATTTAATTGACAAGGCTGTCCCCAACGACGAGAACATCCAAGCGAAATACAGCGAGAAGATCGCCAAATACACCGACTTGGCAATGGAAGTTAAAAGGCTGTGGAAACAGGAAAGAGTCATCATTGTTCCTCTCGTCATATCAGTAACAGGTCTCACCCCAACAACGTTTACACCGCATTTGGCTCAATTAGGACTTAATACAAGAACATCCAGAAATCGGTCATTTTGAAAACATATAGCATAGATCATTTCTTAATACACAATAGTTGTTTTTTTTCCACTTCCTTTTTTTATTTTTATTTTTTGTACTGACTTGGTATAATACCATCAGTATAAAATACAACCATAGGAATACTGTGAGACAACAAGTCGTAATAATAATAATAATTAAACAAATATGCAAAACACTTTTTTATAAAAGATGAAAAAGCGAAGTTCACCTTATTGAGATAAGTTGTTTTTACACTTAACCCAAAAAAAAAAAAATAAAAATGTATATTACTCTACACATACTTAGCATAATAACTAGATTGACGTTTAATAGTTTAATTGATGTTCCCTTTTTTTTAAATTTCAGTAAAACAGGACTATCCGGTCGAGAAGTAATTAGAGTTATTTTTACTTTGTTTTTTTTTTAGTTAATTATTAAATAAATATTTTTTAAAATTATATCGGAATGAAGGCACGGAGCGACATGCCAGGCTAGGAGGCAAGGCATTACAAACAGAGACGATCTGATAAAAAAACGACCTTTCAAAGAACGAGGTTCTATGCATAGGCGGAGTCAGAGTACCCTAAAACCTAATATTTAATGTGTGAATAATACTTTACGATACAGATAGGTAGGCTTTTTATTAGTTAATATTTTATAATATAATACTGCACAGTGAAACCTAAGTCGCCCTTTCATGTTAAGCCATCGAGACTCGAAAAGTTTGTGACTCACAGGGTGACGTCTTCTTATTCCATATATAAATCTAAGACAGCAATTTTGTATCCTCTGCCCCGCTGCGCCGTCGCGGCTGAAAGACAGGGTCCATAAACAACATCGCAATAATTGAAAATCGATAGCACCAAAGAATCACACAAAATCCGTTTTAGATTTAAGTCAAGAATATGCCTTGAATTATAAAGAAGTTTTAATCTAACAATTGCTTTTTTAATACATTTCGAAATATGCTTTTCGAAACTTAGATCACGGTCCAAAATCAGTCCCAGATTTTTTGCTTTATTACTAAATGGTATCTCATGGTTGTCAATGCAAATGCTCAATCTACCCGAAACTTTAGTTCTATCGCGCGGCCTTCCAAATAACATAGCTGTACACTTGTCCGGATTTAATCTCAAGCAATGATCAAGGGAAACTCTGCGTATAATACTCAGATCCGCATTTATAAATTGACAGCTATATTCCGCAGCATTCGGGTGAAAAGAGTAAAAGATTTGCGTATCGTCAGCGTACATTTGTACATTGCAGTTAGTTATGAAGGTAGGCAACATAGATGTATACAAAGTAAACAAAATGGGGCCCAAAACTGACCCTTGCGGTACACCTTTAGTAGTGTATAGATATTGAGAGGACTTGCCATTGAGCACAACAACTTGTTTCCTATCTTTAAGATAATTTTTGAAAAAAAGCACAGCAGACTGACTTAAACCGCAAAATCTTAGTATTATTTCCAAACCCGCGTGATTCAAGGTATCAAATGCCTTGCAATAATCAAGTAAAATTAAAATAGTGCATAGACCCTTATCAGCAGACTTAAAAATGTGATCAGTTACATTAGGTAATGCCGTCGCGCACCCGTGTGCACAATATGTTTCACTAGTTGACGTTTGACCGCATATTCCAGTATCTTAGACAGGACTGGCAGGATACTTATCGGCCTAAGATCTTTATATCCTGAGGGTTTGCTAACCTTAAGTAGAGGTATAATATGCGCTGTTTTCCAATCAGATGGAAAAACTGAGTGCTCAATACAAAAATTAACTAAATGCGTTAAATATTTAAGAATAAAAGAACAGCAAATAATTATAAAATTAATGTGGATACCATCTGCCCCGACAGCACAGGATTTTATAGAGAATAGGGAAATTGAAACATCTTTCTCCGAGATACACTTAAAAGATAAAAAAAGAGTCAATATTTTCTTTAATACCGTTATATAAAGCGTCAAAGCTAAGTAAATCTATATTTTGATTCGGAATAGAGAACACAAAGTGTTGATTAATTAACTTGACATCAGAAATGTCGTCAGAAGTACTAGAAATATTTTTATTTTTTTTGATATATATGAAGATTATGTAAAGCATTCCACACATGTTTGGACCCTAACTGACTTTGCTGCCTAATCTAAGCTTTTTTCTCTCTTTTTATTGCTTTGTTTTTAAAATTTTTTAGCTGAATGTATTCCTGGCGATCCTGTTCGGTTTTTGTTCTTCTAAATTTAATTTTTGCTTTGTTCATTAATGCTATTAATCTCGCAATATTATCAGCAAACCAGGGATTATATGGTTTTTTTAAGAACACATGAATGCAGCAGAATATTTTCATTAAAGAAAGCTAGTTTTCCATCAATATTATGAATGTAAAAAATGTTGTTTCATGGGATGGCCTCAGATGATCGTAAAATAAAAGCTCATCAACTCTTTTAAAATTTCTAAAAGTAAATGGTTAAGTTTGGTTTATAGAATAATAGATAATCACCCTGTACGAGACAAATTTATTTATTGGTACAGATATGTTGACGATATTTCGACTTGTTTTACAGGCACAACAACTTAACCTCTTTCAAAATTCTAATAATAAAGTACATAAAAATATAAGATTTACTTTAGAATTAAGACAAAATAAGTCTATAAACTTTTTAGATTTAAAAATCAGGAACAATAATAATAAACACGATTATGAAATTTATCTTAAACAATCCTATAAAGATATAACAATACATAACACATCAAAAAACCCATTCACACATAAGATGGCAGCTTTTTATAGTTTTGTACATCGTTTAATTAATGTACCTCTGTCAACAGAAAATTTTAACACGGAACTTAATATTATAAAACAGATTGCAGTTATGATGCAACCGTAATAGACAAAATCGTAAATAAAAAAACAATATAAAAAAGCACTCAATTTCGTTTATCCCAATTTCAATACAAAAGACAATATCAAGTTTAATACATTAACATATACCGGAAAAATTTGCACTAAAATAGAGGTATATCTTAAAAAACAAATCATCAAGTAACAAAGTAAACAAAAAACACTTGCGTAAAATTTCTACTTAATTTATTTTACAAAAATAATGACAATTGTTTCGCCAACACTGTGGCTTCATCAGATGTTGGAGGTAAACTAACATAAAATAAGAGTGTACCACAAATTATAGATTTTAAATACCTGAATGCGTTGTTTTACAACTGCGGATCTTATACAGTTCAAATGTTCTGGATTTACCCTTCATAAACTAATAAAGGTTTAACAATGGGGAACCGTAGTAAAACATTGTAATTTTAAACCCAAGTACAGTATAAAAAATAGCTCTCAATTAATAAGTAAAATCAATAATTTAAAAGTTCCAAGTAACGCCAGACTAATATCTTTTGACGTTCAAAATTTATTCCCTAGTATACCGCCGGCTGATGTTTTATTATTAGTTGAAGAACTTCTTACTAAAAATAACGTTAATCCAATATATAAACAGGATATTTTAGAAGCCTTGTCGACTTGTTTAGATCAAAATTATTTTGAGTTTAATGAAACTGTGTACATAAGTAAGGAAGGTTTAATAATGGGAAACCCTTTAAGTCCAATTTTAGCCGAGATGTTTATGGACAATTTGGAAACTAAAATTCATGAATATTCTCTTAGTAAAAATTTCAATTATTGGTATAGATATGTGGATGACATACTAGCATGTTTTATTGGTACTGACAGGCAACTAAAATCATTTTTAGATTATATCAATAACCTACACAAAATAAACATTTTACTGTTGAATTAGAAAATAACAGAGAAATTAATTTCTTGGACTTAACAATAACTGTTAGAAATAATAAACACGAGTTTCAAATCTTCCACAAACCTTCTCATACCAATATTACAATACACAATACATCTAATCACCCTTTTACGCACAAAATATCAGCATTTAATAGTTTTGTTCATAGATTCATCAACATAACTCTAAGTAATGAAAGTTATATTAAAGAATTAAATATAATAAAACAAATAGCTGTTAATAACGGTTATCATGAAAATCTTATAGACAAAATAGTAGAAAAGAAACAACATAAAAAGGCATTACAGTTAATTTATCCTACTAACAGTTTCAAAGAAAATAATAATTTCCATACTTTCACTTATACAGGAAAAATAACATTAACTATTACTAAGTTTTTTAAAAACAAAGGTGCAAAAATTTCTTTTAGTACTAACAACAGCCTTAGTAAATACATTAAAAACAATAAGAGTAAAACCAAAAAACACAATAAATAGTGTGTTTACAAATTAAATTGTGGAACTTGTCCAAAATTGTATATTGGAAAAACAGGCAGAACATTTCAAAAAAGGATAAGTGAACATAAATTCAGTTACAGAAAGCATAAAGATAATTCCAATTACTCCAAACATTTAATTCAAGAAAACCATACTTTTGATGAGAACTTCGAAATTTTACATGTAGAACGAAAAAGTAAAAAACTTAATTTACTAGAAAGTATGGAAATAAACAAACATAAAAATAACAACACGTTATTAAATGATCAATTGGACCTGAACGGTTCCCCATTTTTAAACCATTATTAGTTTATTAAGGGTAAATCCAGAACATTTGAACTGTATAAGATCCGCAGTTGTAAAAAAACGGTAGGTATTTAAAATCTATAATTTGTGGTACACTCTTATTTTATTTTAGTTTACATCTAACATCTGATGAAGCCACAGTGTTGGCGAAACAATTGTCATTATTTTTGTAAAATAAATTAAGTGGAAATTTTACGCAAGTGTTTTTTGTTTACTTTGTTAATATGAATTTCCATCAAGGAACGGCTAGTTCTGTTCAACATTTAAATCATCAAGTAGCTTTTTTTACCAATAATAATTTAGGTAGATATATTATTATGGAATAACAAGTCTAATACAAATAAAAACCCAAAATCAGGGGTATATGAATTAAAATGTGGTTCTTGCAAAAAAGTATATATTGGTCAAACGGGTAGATCTTTTTATAAACGTATCCAAGAACACAAAACATCATACATTAAACAAAAAACTGATTCTCATTATGCAAAACATTTACTAGAACCAAATCATAATTTTAATAACGAATTTAAAACGTTGCATTCAGCCAATAAAAGTTGCAAGTAAATTACTCGGAAAGTCTAGAAATTAATAAGAGCAAAAACCATAATATTTTATTGAACGATCAAATGGACCTAAACGGTTCCCCACTGTTAAATCTTTATAGCTAATAGCTGCTAGGGTTAGGTAGGTAGACTGTTTTATTATTGTTAAAAAATCTAGTTTTAGTATGACTTAAGTTGGTTTTTGAAAAAGACACAGTGTGTTGGAACAGCTGCTAAACGGAAATAAATTAGTGGAAATTACTAAACAAATATAGTTTGTTTATTTATTATACTAGTGATAATGAATTTCCATCAAGTAACGGCTAACTCGATAAATTAATTAGAATTGCTATCATAGTACACCGAACGAAAATTATTGCAAAAATAACAAAAGAAATATTACCTTTATCTATTATTTTTAGTTCTATATAGAACAACTAAATATTTTAAAAAGGCGTGCAAAAAAAATTAGTAAACTCAAGTCACAATGCTTCCTTTAAAAATAAAAAAACACATTGTAAAATATGAAAAACATTTTATTGTTTTTCCTAAATAATATTCTGTAGCTTATTTGAAATTATTTTTAATTCCTGTTGTACAGTTTTGTAATTGTTTACTAATAAACTATTAACGGTTAAAACCGTTTTTAGAACCTTTACTATTAATTTGGGTTTGCCTCAAAAATTAAATATAGACCCCTACTATCCTACATGTTAAAACTTTTAGACACTATTATATTAGAAAAAAAATATATTGTGCCGTTAAAAATACAGTTTTTATGTTTGTGCTTGCTTATTGCTTATTTTATCACTAGGTAATTATAAATACTTAATACTTTTTTGTGAACTTTACTAAACTAAATATTAAACTCTAAAAATATGTAATCCAAATCATTCTGATTATAAACTGTAATAATAATTATTAAAAAGTGTTTGAAAAAGACACAGTGTGTCGAAACAGCTGTCAAACGGAAATAAATTAGTGGAAATTGCTAAACAAATATAGTTTGTTTATTATACTAGTTTTAATATTTTTGTCATTTTTACGATAAAAAGAATCTATCTGGAGACTAAACTATTAGGAGTACTATATAATAATGTGTAGGGAAGTAGTAACAACAAAAAATATTCAATAAACATGCACCATGTTCATAAAAAAAAACTTCCATAAATGACATCTAACGATACAAAAATGGATTATATTTATCAAAGCGACAAACGCTTCCACAGGCTAGAAAGCTATATAAATAAACCTGGGGGAGCCAGTCACATCTGTCAACATCAGTCCTGAGAAAGTCTAATTGCCACGGGATATCGTATCGAACAAATAGTACAATACAGTGTTGTCTTATTTTGCAAAATGTAAAAATTCCACTGACCATCGGGGTATTGATGCTTATGTTGCCCAGAGAAAATACAGACCCCGAAAACGTATGTATTATTAATTGAAAAGGACGTAGACCGCATATCTACTGAATTTTTTAAGTGCTTGATAAATTCAATAGATTCTCTAATCTTCCTTTTATAATATACCCAGACTGATGCAATGGACCTTGTTAGTTTTTACAATAATCATGTCAGTTCTGGTGCGATAGCGGATTAAACAATTTGTTTTTACTTCCCTTGTAAAAGGGAAGTATTGTAACCATGAAAAAATCACCCACTGAGGTTTTTTCAGATCTTTAAGTTTCAGGGGTCCCTAGATGTCGAAAAACATATTTTCTCAATTCCCTCGGTTTTTATTTTCGCGGCATGGTTAAATTACCCGAATGACTTTTGGTCAAAAATTAATAGGTGTGAAGTTAGCGACGAATTTTCAGCAATGTTCCTATGGCTGGGCAACGAATTCTCTAGCCACTTTCTGTAGATATACATGGGACGCAGTGGCGTATTTAATGAGGGGTTTGGACGATAACCTCCGAGAGCCCCTATTATTTAAGCTTAAATAGTACAAAAATTATGAAATAGGGACCCCCAGAGCCAGTGTTAGTGTGTTTTAAGAAAATAAAAATAAAGTACACCTTTTTTTTTTGGTTGTTGAAATTTCATCGTCTTAAACACCCCCCCCAGAAGCAAAGTCTACGCCACGTGGCAATCACATGTAATATACAGGGTGGTCGAAATTGGTCTGTTTTAACAGAGAAAACCTATTTCCTGACTAGATAGAGCAAAACTGACTTAGGTGTCATGGGCTCGATTTCTGAGAAATGTTTAATGGCAAAAACCGCCTGCCGATATTTTCACTGCCAACTGAGATATAGGGCGTTTTTCAATTTTCGGCCATTTTGAAAATTGTCCATAACTTTTTTATTTTGCGGAATATTAACATTCTGCAAAGACATTCTAAAGGCACTTTTTTATGTGCAATCCAGTGGCATACTCAGATTTTTTCTATAGTTGTCCGTTTTATCATAAATAGGCAAAACTTTTTTTTTTTCAAATGGAAATCATAGTTGGCTATAAATTATAAAAAATTCTCGCGTTTAGCCCTTTTCAGTGATATAAAGTTGTAGGTACTTATTTTCAAAAATAACGAAAATATTAGGTGTTTTTGGTTTACATCGAAGTAGGCTTTGATTTGTGATGACAATATCTCAATTATGTATTGTTAAGATTTATAGTTTGTTAGCAACTTAAACACAACTTTAAATAACACTAGCTAACGTTATTTTAATTATTTATTATTAATTTTTTTTATTTTTTTTTGTTTACATAGCAAAGTTGAACAAAATTAACAAACTAAACTACTATTTACAGCTACAAGTGAAAATAAAAAATAATTATGAAAATCTAGGTATTTAGTTAGATAGGTTTCTGATAAATATATTTAGAGAAGTTGTTCAAATTGAGCCCCTCCCTGTTGAATACAAACTAAGCATCTTTTGCGTACCGAGTTGCAACTATTTATTAGTTCAACTGGGCTAATAGATGCAAAAGCTTGCCTAGTGGCCTCTTGCAATTCTTCTTTTGTGTGAAAGGTTCTTCCTTTAAATATCAAGTCCTTCAATCTTCCCCACAAAAAAAAATCTAAGGGAGTTAAGTCACAGGACCTAGCAGGCCCCCTGGGGCCCCACGTACCAATCCAATTTTCTCGAAATTCGAAGTTTAAAAGATCAGTTGTGATCCTTGCATTGTGCGGGGGACAACCATCTTGTTGATAGTAGATATTTCTGGCATCAGCTAAAGGTATGTCTTCCAACAAAGGGACAATATATGTGCGCAAAATATTTACATAATCATCTGCAGTTAAATTTCCATCGTAAAAATAAGGTCCCACAAATCTTCCTCGGAATATCCCCACCCATATATTGAATCCACACCGACCTTGCCGGTCTTGTTGCACAACTACGTGTGGATTTTCAGTGGACCAGTGATATGAATTATATCTATTAAATATACCAGAAGTATCTACTCTGGATTCATCACTCCAAATAATATTTAATGGAAAATTCTCATTCTCCATGAATTTTTGCTCATACCACTGACAAAATCTCAATCTTCTAGCGGCGTCCCCTTCACGGAGTTGATGAACTCTTCTCGTTCTGTACGGTTTGAATTTATGTTTTTTGAGTATTTTTAAAACGGTGGTCTTTGGAACATTCGTTATATTAGCCAATGTTCGAGAGGAGGTGCCAGGATGATCTAATACCTCACCAATTATATTTAGCTGCTGGATTTCCTTTTCTTCCTTTAGTTCATAATGTCTTGTTCTTAACTTTTTAAAACTTCCGTAATTTACTAAATTACTTTTTAATGTTTGATAAATTCGGTTATCCGGTTGACGTCGCTCGGGAAATGTATTAAAATATAATTCACTAGCTGCTTCAGGAACTTCGTTAGATAATATGTAACATTTTAACATATCATACTTTTCATAATTCTCAAACATATTTTGTCAGCAACTTAACACAACTTTATAAAGATAACACCAAAACGCAATAATTACACCAGACTACAGTAATTTGACAGCAATATATTCAAAATATTGAACGCGCGTCATTATTCCAAGGCCTACTTCGATGTAAACCAAAAACACCTAATATTTTCGTTATTTTTGAAAATAAGTACCTACAACTTTATATCACTGAAAAGGGCTAAACGCGAGCATTTTTTATAATTTATAGCCAACTATGATTTCCATTTGAAAAAAAAAGTTTTGCCTATTTATGATAAAACGGACAACTATAGAAAAAATCTGAGTACGCCACTGGATTGCACATAAAAAAGTGCCTTTAGAATGTCTTTGCAGAATGTTAATATTCCGCAAAATAAAAAAGTTATGGACAATTTTCAAAATGGCCGAAAATTGAAAAACGCCCTATATCTCAGTTGGCAGTGAAAATATCGGCAGGCGGTTTTTGCCATTAAACATTTCTCAGAAATCGAGCCCATGACACCTAAGTCAGTTTTGCTCTATCTAGTCAGGAAATAGGTTTTCTCTGTTAAAACAGACCAATTTCGACCACCCGGTACATTATAAATTTTGAGTCATTCGGTAATTAAGGATTTAGTTTTATTTGTGTAGGATGATATGAACGGTACGTGGGAAAAAGGTAAAATTTACCTTATTTAAGGGTGATAATCAGCATCAGGAGATAACGGTGTAAAATAGTACTTTGTATTATTAAAAAATTTATTTTTTCTGGACAAACAGCCGCATCCTACGGATTTGACAAACATGTGATGCCAGCCATGTTTAAGCTATAGTCCAAATAAGATAACTATATTCAGGGAATATAAGGGTGTAAAATAGTACTCTATATTAAAAAGAATATCTCCGGAACGAAGAGCTGCATCACCTAGGGATTCTACAAGCATATGATACTAGTCATACTCGAGCTACAGTCCTAATAAAAAAACCAGATTCAGGGGATAACGGTGAAAAATAGTACTTTATATTAAAAAATTTGATATTGCCTGAACAAAGTGTTTCATCACCTACGGATTTTACAAGCAAATGCTATTAGTCATACTCAAGCTATAGTCCTAATATGACAACCAAAGGGGATAGCGGAGTAAAATAGTACTTTATATTATTAAAAAATTCATATCTCCTGAACAAAGAGCTGCATCATCTACTAATTTTGCAAGCATATGACGCTAGCTATGTTGAAGCTACAGTCTTAATATGATACCCAGATTTAGGGGATAACGGTGAAAAATAGTACTTTATATAAAAATAAATTGATATTTCCTGAACAAAGTGTTTCATCACCTACGACTTTAACAAGGTAATGCTATTAGTCATACTCAAGCTATAGTCCTAATATTATAACCAGAGGGGATAGCGGAGTAAAATAGTACTTTATATTATTAAAAAAAAATTCACATCTCCTGAACAAAGAGCTGCAACATCTACGAATTTTACAACCATATGACACTAGCTATGTTGAAACTACAGTCCTAATATGATACCCAGATTTAGGGAATAACGGTGTAAAATAGTACTTTATAATATTAAAAAATTCATATCCCGTGAAGAAAGAGCTGCATAACCTACTGATTTTACAATGATACTAGTCATATTCAACCTATACTCCTAATACCATAACCAGATTCA
Organism: Kuschelorhynchus macadamiae; assembly: GCA_030620095.1. Classification (NCBI taxonomy): domain Eukaryota; kingdom Metazoa; phylum Arthropoda; class Insecta; order Coleoptera; family Curculionidae; genus Kuschelorhynchus; species Kuschelorhynchus macadamiae. Next base: position 376,792 of record JAUTXW010002439.1, on the reverse strand, counting down.
GGGAATCACGGTGAAAAATAGAATGGAGAATTCATTGCCCAGCCACGGAAACGTAGCTGGAAATTCGTTGCTAACTTCACACCTATAAAAATTAAGGGTCATATGGGGATAAGAATAAGAATAAGAATAATTTATTGTTCAACGATAAACATTTACAGAACAATCATAGCATTATGTTCATAGAACATGTATAATACTACACTAACCTAAAATAAAATTAAACAACATAATCTAGTTTTAAAGCTAAATTAATCAAATCTGCCTCCAAATAGTTGAGCCAATTTTCTTTTAAATTTGAATTTAGGAGTACAAAATATATCTAATTGTGAACAATATGTATTAAATATGTTGCACATGTTATAAATTGGTGACTGCATTAAAACGTTAGTTCTAGGTTTATCACAATAAAACACACATTTCGGTCTAATATTTGCGGACCTAGGGAGTCGTAATCTGATCAAATTAAGAATATCCGAATTATAAATTTTGTTATTTAACATATTATATAGGTGCATAATGAATGCAATATATCTGCGATTTTTTAAGTTGGTTACACTATAATAATTCAATAAAAATTCTCTTTGATGCCACAAATATTGACCTGTTTCTCTAAAATACTTGCATTTAAGGTTACTACTTTTTTCCAATTTATATTCATATTTCACATATAAAGGATTCCAAATTACGGAAGCATACTCAAGTTTGCTCCTTACTAACGCAAAATACAATATATCTAATGGCCGACGCGATTCAAACATCTTTGTGTTTCTGCATATAAATCCTAGCACTTTAGCAGCGCTGCTAACTATACTATCTATATGCGTAGAAAAAGACAATTTCACACAACACTATCTGAGTCGATTTTATATTCATAAAGTAATGGTAAACGAACTTTAAAGTAGGACACTACTTTACATTTTGAAACATTAAAGTTTAGATCATTCAATTTACACCAATAAGACACTGCGTCAAGGTCCTTTTGTAGCAAGGAGCAGTCAGAAAATGATGATACAATTCGGAACAGCTTAAGGTCGTCAGCATATAGAAGTACCTCCGAATTCTTAACACATTCTACCACATCATTAAAATAAATTGAAAATAGCAACGGCCCCAAGTTGCTTCCCTGTGGAACACCTGAATTATTACCAAATACATGAGAAATAAAATTATTAACATTTACGTACATTTCACGATCCTTCAAATATGTAGAAAATAAATTAATTGGGTTATCCGACAAACCATACAATCTAAGCTTTATAATTAGCTTGGAATGACTTAAACGATCAAATGCCTCGCTTAGATCCGTGTAGACAGCATCAACCTGTTGTTTATTATCCATAGAATTGGTTAAATATTGACTCATATAAGTTAGGTTAGAGATTGTAGAGCGTAACGGAAAAAATCCGTGCTGTTGGTTAGACAGAACTAATTTTACATGATTAAATAAATTATTGTATATCAATGATTCAAATAGTTTGGCCGGAAGACTTGGAAATCGCTCTATAGTTTTCGATATTACTTTTATTGCCTGACTTGAAAATTGGACAAATTTTAGATTTTTTCCATATAGTTGGAAAGGTACCAGTATTTAGACTCAAAATAAAAATTGTTTTCAGTGGGGTTATGAGTTCCCCAATACATGCTCTAAAAATATACCCTGGGATTCCATCAGGGCCCATTGAGATGGATTCAATTTTTTTAGTAGTATTTATTATTTCGTTGTCGTCAAATGAGTTAAGTGAGAGCAAACTATTGATAAAATTTTTTCCTTGATAAAAATCCTCAAACAATGTCCAAAAGCTATCAGAACTCGTAAATGTGGATAGAAAAAACTCTGCAAAGCCATCCGCGATGTCTTTGCCACCTCTTAGCCATCGATCGTTTAAATTCATTAAACCAGGAATAGTGGAGTTGCCTTTTTTATAATTAACATATTTCCAAAAACTTTTAGGATTTATTCCAATGTCATTTTCACATTACTTTAAATAAACAGAGTATGCAGATTTTATTTTTATGACTACACTATCCCTTATACATTCATAGTTTTGTTTATATTTTAACTTATGATAATTTTTATACAATTTAAGATAATGGTATTTACGTTTCAGATCTGAGATAATTTCTCTGTTGTACCACTTTGGGTACCTATTTGAATATTTAATTTTTGGAACAGCTTGATCCATTAATGACTATATTAAATCATAAAATGTATCCACATAAACATTCACATCATATTCAAACCGCCTAAGGATGTCCCAATCAGTATCACGTATTAATGTAAATAAGAGTAAGAAATTTGCCTTCTTAAAATTATATTGTTGAGCATTGTTAAGTGCACAATCACCAATTTCACGTTTACAACTAATTTTAATAAGTAAAGTTGGGTGATGTGGATCCTCGCTTACTAGTGCAGAATTATACCTTTCAACTTTACAGAGGTTGGAATTGTAAAGTGCTAGGTCCAACAATACACCATTTTTGTTTTTGATCATATTTGGTTGAGTTAAAAATTAAGAAATGACATAAAATTTTGCATTTGATTAACTAATCTAATATTAGAATTTGATTGACAAAATTGGGGAACATTAAAATCGGCTATTATTAATAGTTATTATCAGATCCTTATATAAGAGTTTCTAAATAGTTAAGAAGTTCCTCATGAAAACCCATCTCACAGGATGGTGGTATATACCGGGTGTCAACGATATCGTTTTACACGATGCCATTCAATTGCTTTTTAGGTTAGGATTTTTTTATTTGGGTTAACGAAATATGGTATTAAGACACATATTTTTCATGAAAAAACAATTGAATATTACTGCCAGTTTTTCCAATATCAGAACCAAGTTAAGAATTTCAAATGGAACCCTGTATATTATTTTACATAGTTTGATAGAGCTTAGAATTACCTTTTCAATGACATATCACACGTTATATTTTTTTTCAAAATGGCGGACCAGGAAGCGCTTTTTCAAAATTCAATATGGCGGTCGTTTCCCGATACCGATGAAATTTTTGTTTAACAAATTATTAAAATATTAAACAAAATCGGGTTTTCAATGGATTTTAATCAAATTTAAAATCAAATTTTTAATTTATCACAAAATGTGATAAGTTTAATTTTTTCTCTAAAATGTGAACTTTTTCTTAAATTTTCTCTAAGATTTTAAATAGAAAGTTGTATTTATTGAATATTAGTATTAAAGTATATCTTATTAGCTACACGAAACCGCATAGCAAGCCGTATTTTTGCTTTTTGTTTGAGAAAAAATTGACGAAACTCTGCCGATTTACATTTTTCGTAATACATAACATGAAACACACACACCCACACACACATATTATTAATCAGTAAATTTCGGAATATTTTTTATTGATAAGCAATTTTATATTATTTTGACATTTTATGATTTTTGCTGTCTTATTTTAGGAAATCGAGAAAAATTCACAAGTAGTATTAATTTTATTTTACCGGTAGGCTTTCGGTTTTTCCGGAAATACCTAGACCTAAGTCAAGAAGTTTAAAAAGAACCCTGTATATTTTTTCACACAGTTTGATAGAACTTAGAATTCCCTTTACATTGACATATCACAAGTTGATTTTTTTTCGAAATGGAGGACCAGGAAGCTTTTGTTCAAAATTCAATATGGCGGCCATTTTCTAACACCGAAGATATTTTTGAATTATAGGTAGAAATAATAAACAAATATGGGGGTTTTTATTGGGTTTAATGCTAATTTAAAATCAAACTTTCACAATTAATACAAAAGTCACTCAATTAAATGTTCTATGCGCTGTCCGTCTTGTTCTTGGCATAGTGTAACTCTCTCAACATTTTCCGTGAGCAGGTTTCGTAAATGCTGTTCTGAGATACTCTCAACGGCTCGTCTTATTCTATTTTCTAACATTTCCAACGATATTACAGGAGTTGCATACACTTTTTCTTTCAGATGACCCCATATAGAAAAATCAAGCGGGGTTAGGTCAGGCGACCTCGCTGGCCATCGAATTGGTCCATTGGTTCCCAACCAGTTCTCACCAAATCGTTCATTCAAGTAATTTGCAACAATTCTTGAATTATGAGCAAGGGCGCCATCTTGTTGGTAAACTAGATCATCATTTTGCTGCAAATTGTTTATAAAATGTTCAATTTCATTTTCGAGAAAGTCCAAATACATCTCGCCAGTTAAAGGCTGATGGAATAATATTGGACCAATAACGCTTAGTCCTACAACGCCTAACCAAACATGAACTCCAAAACGTTCCTGGAAGGCACCTTCTCTTACTAATCTTTGATTTTCCTTTGCCCAATAACGAAAATTATTTCTATTAAACATCCCTAGATTAGTAAACCTTGATTCGTCCGAAAAAATAATCTTATGATGAAACACAGGACTTATTCTATAATTATCTAAAAACCAATTGCAATAAATAAGTCGTCTTTGGAAGTCATTTTCAAATAGGTGGTGGTGAATTTGATACTTAAACGATTTAAACCCGTGTTTCTTTAAAATTTTTCTGGCGCTTTCATGGGACGTATTGCACTGTTTGCCTAATTCACGAAGGGAAGCTGTACGGTCATACTCGATGTACGCTAAAACGTTTGTTTCCACTTCTTCGCTTACTACGAAACCATCATTGCCATTAGCATGGACACCACCATTATTGTCATTTTTTAAATGTTGTACTAGCCAAGGATAATATGCATGTGAAGGAGCGTCACGATTCGGAAAGCGTTCCTGGTATAATAATAATCTCTCTGTGTCCCTTGAATTTTTGCGACATTCCCCATAAATAAGGAGCATGTCAATTTGATGTTCTCTTGAATAAACCATAATATTTATTTTTAAAACTAACTAGAACCACTTCTCAGTGTAAAAATCTAACGAAAGTTATCAGAAATGTCGATACAAAACAGTACTTTTGACGTTTCTGGTTAAATCTAATGAAAATTATAATGGCATCCCTATGCAATTGTTTCCAAGGCCTACTTATCTTAGTTAAGTCATCTTTCATGTTACTGCACCGTATCTACCCGCTACCGGTAAAATAAAATTAATACTACTTGTGATTTTTTCTCGCTTTCCTAAAATAAGACAACAGTCATAAAATGTCAAAATAATACAAAATTACTTATCAATAAACAATAAAAAATATTCCAGGATTTTATGATTAATAATATGTGTGTGTTTGTTTCATGTTATGTATTAGGAAAAATGTATATCGGCAAGGTTTTGTCAATTTTTTCTGAAACAAAAAGCAAAAATACGGCTTGTTATGCGGTTTCGTGTAGCTAATAAGATATACTTTAATACTAATATTTAATAAATACAACTTTCTATTTAAAATCTTTGAGAAAATTTAAGAAAAAGTTCACATTTTAGAGAAAAAATTAAACTTATCCCATTTTGTGATAAATTAAAAATTTGATTTTAAATTTGGTTAAAATCCATTGAAAACCCGATTTTGTTTAATATTTTAATAATTTGTTAAACAAAAATTTCATCGGTATCGGGAAACGACCGCCATATTGAATTTTGAAAAAGCGCTTCCTGGTCCGCCATTTTGAAAAAAAATATAACGTGTGATATGTCATTGAAAAGGTAATTCTAAGCTCTATCAAACTATGTAAAATAATATACAGGGTTCCATTTGAAATTCTTAACTTGATTCTGATATCGGAAAAACTGGCAGTAATATTCAATTGTTTTTTCATGAAAAATATGTGTCTTAATACCATATTTCGTTAACCCAAATAAAAAAATCCTAACCTAAAAAGCAATTGAATGGCATCGTGTAAAACGGTATCGTTGACACCCGGTATACAGCTATCACTAAAATGCTCTTATTTTTACGAAATATTTTAACACATTTGACTTCAAAATTTTCATTGGAGTAATTTTCATTCAAGTCTAAAGAAAAGATATTTTTACGAACGGCAATTAAAACTCCACCACCAGATTTTTTCCAGAACTAATTAAGTCACAATCAGTTCTATGCGAGTTCAAAAAGAACTGCTGCGATTTTGATTTTAAACCTCGGACATTTTGATAAATGATTTTTATGTTTGATTGCCTACCTTCAGCTCCAAGTTTCCCTGACGAGTCGGAAGATTGGCTAAAAAATTTTTACCTGTCACAAATTTTCGCACATATACGCCTTCCGGCCAAAACTCCGATGTTAGGAGAGATTTATGTGTTTTATAATCCACCCCAACTGTAAAAGAAGTATACCAATCGCCTCTGGAATTAAGTTTTTCCACCTTAAAAGTCCTCGATGGAAAAGCCTGCTTCAGATACATATTCAACGAATTCTTAGTAACACTTAAAGAAAGACGGAAAAAATTAATATTTATTTTTTCCGGCATTGGAATTATAGCGGCCTGAAGGGCAGTTCCAAGCTGCTCACTTGAAATCTGTTTAGATCCCTTAACCACATTTAGTTTCGGGATAACCTGGTAACATTTTCATAAAAATAGAATATGGCGAAACAAAATGGCAGCCTAGTGAAATGTTAAAAAAATATATTATAAAAAAACTACGTAACTAATTTGTTTCAAATTTTGCACAAAAATCATGTATTATATAGGAAGCAACCGGTAAAATTTTGGTACAAATCCAAGACGGTGGAACAAAATGGCGACTTAATAAAATTATTAAATATTCAGCCTGGCAAACTACTTAATGGATTGATTTCAAATTATATGTCATAACTACTTATGGTATAGAGATGAATTAGTAAAATTACGGTACTAATTCAAGATGACGGAACAAAATGGTGGCCAAAAAAATCTCTATCACAGATATCTTCACGTTTTAGCGTCCGTAGACGCCAAAAAATAAGTTTTATCAGTTCTTTCCGCCTGTCAGTTCGCAGCATAGCTTAAAAACTACTTACCAGAGTTATATGGGTATGAACAAGTGTAATATAGAGAAAAAGTGATAAATTGTAGTACGAATTCAAAAGGGCGAAACAAAATGGCAGCCAAATGAAATTTTTAAAAAATCTTTTTCAAATGACTTTAAGTTTTGCAGAAAAATTAAATGTGATAATAAGGATAAACTGGTACGAATTCAACATGAAGTAACAGTTTGTTCTATTCTATTATTATTTAAAAATAATTAAAATTTTTAAAAATGAAAACATCAAAATATCTGAAAAATCCTAAAAACTATTGGAACACTTTATAGTAAATTAAAGGACCAAGATCCAGTTACAAACAAATCGAATTGTGTCTACTATATTCCTGTAATAATTGTGACAAAAAATATATTGGTCAAACTTCTCAAAAAATTATCAAAAAGAATGCATTACATAGAAGTGATGCAAGATTAAACAAAAGATCTTGCGCACTATTAGAACATATAATTGATACTGTAAGAAGGTATTACGTATCAAATTAAAAATATCAACAAAAACTGTATGGTATGAAAATATTTTACAAAAATAGTTTCATTTAAAAACGTATTTCCTAAAAAAATATAAGAATACAAACTGATGACAATAGCTGACAACATTGCAAGTTGCAACATACGTTTATAGGATTACCGGAAACAAGGAAAGTGCCCTAACTCGGGATTAAAAAGCTCTGTCACAGTAAGTATTCCTCAAACCTCAATTCTTTGCACCTGATGTCTGCCACGCTAACAATGTTAAGTCAATTGGTTAAAAAGAAAACTGGATAAGAAGTGGCAACACATGCCTTATGTCTAAAGTAAACCTCTCGAAAAAGATTTTTAAAAGGCGACAGCGAAAAATTGTATGCAAATTTGCGACACTTGTTGGGAAGTAGCAATTAGTTGTTCATAAATCGCGGTGAAATATGCAAGAGCAGAAAGTAACGAGCCTTAAGGATGTGTATGCAATTTTCATATTAAAAAAGTAATTGCATAGGGAAATGTTGGTTTTAAAGAGCAATATGTAAGTGTCCATGTTAGGGCATATTACAGGAACACGCTCTTGTCTCACTAAGTTCAAATTTGGTCAAAAATTAAGGGTCACATGGGGTAAAAGGACCTGATAATATTTTGGTAAAGATCCAATATGGCAAGACAAAACGGCGGCCTAGTGAAATTTTAAAAAAAGTATTACTAAAAAACTACTTATCTAATTTATCTAAAATTTTGCACAAAAATCAAGTATTATGTAGGAATTAACGGTAAAATTTTGGTATGAATCGAAGATAGCGGCGATTTGATTTCAAATTGTGTGCCATAACTAATTGTGGTACTAGTAAAAGTGTGATACTAATTTAAGATTGCCGAAAAAAATGGCGGCCAAATAAAATGTTTGTAATCGTAAAAAAATCACCCTCTCAAGTTTTACACATCTTTAGGTTTTAGCGTCCCTAGATGCCAAAAAATATGTTTTATCAATTCCGTCGGCCCGTCTGTCGGTCTTGACTTGAGGATTGACTTTAACTTTTCAGCAAAAATTAAAGGTCATATGGGGATGACCTGCTGGCATTTTGATGAAAATCCAATATGGCGAAACAAAATAGCGGCCTAGTAAAATGTTAAAAAAATTATTAATAAAAAAAACCACTCATCTAGTTTATCTCAAAATTTGCAAAAACGTCATGCGTTATGTTGGAATCAACTGATAACATTTTAATATAAAACCTAGACGGCGGAACAAAATGGCGGCTTGATAAATTATTTAAAAGTTCAGCCTGAAAAAAAATGCATAATGGTTTGATTTCAAATTGTGTGCCATAACTAATTGTAGTATAGAGATCAACTAGTAAAATTGTGGTACTAATTCAAGATGTCCAAACAAAATGGCGGCCCAATAAAACGATTGTAATCGTGAAAAAATCACCCTCTCAGGTTTTACACATCTTTACGTTTTAGCGTCTCTAGATGCCAAAAAATATGTTTTATCAATTCCGTCGATCCGTCTGTCGGTCTGTCTGTCTGCATGGCTATCTGTCAGTTCGCGGCATAGCTTAAAGACTACTTAGCCGAGTGATCTCAAATTTTTATCAAAAATTAAGGGTCATATGTCCCGACCTAGTAATGTTTTCGTAAAAATTTAAAATGGCGAAATCAAATGGCGGCCTAGTAAAATGTTAAAAAAAATATTATAAAAATTACTTATACAATTTATCTCAAATTTTGCACAAACATCAAAATATTATGTAGGAATCAACTGGTAAAATTTTGCTACGAATCCAGGATGGCGGAACAAAATGGCAGTTTAAAAAAATATTTAAAAATTCAGTCTGAAAAATGGATTGATTTTAAATTGTGTCCCATAGCTAATTGTGGTATAGAGGTCAACAAATCGTGGTACTAATTTAAGATGGCCGAACAAAATAGCGGCCAAATAAAATGTTTGTAATCGTGAATAAAATTGCCAAAAGTCAAAGTCAAAGTCAAAATATGCTTTATTATCAAAAGAAACTATTGATAAAGCTGTAAAGAATAATACAATTAATTATAATTAAATTATTTCAAAAAGGAGATATAATGAAAGATGCGTCCAAAATAAAGATTTAAAATACATAACAGAATCTAATACACATAACAGAACTTAGAAATAAGAGAAAGAAAAAAAAAAACTAACATGGTAACACAAATCGTAATTAATATTTAAAACTTACAAAAAAAAATTAAATAAACATGTTCACAAACAAGAAAGGCTCATACATGAACCTTAGCATAAAATATAGACAATATCATTATAGAACCAAAGACACAATTTTTTTACACACAATTAGTCAAAAAGTAAAAAAAAAATTTATATATATATACAGTGTGTCCGAAATTTGTTAAGTAGTTTTTACTGATTTTTTGTAGAACTGGATGTTAAATTACAATATATTGCTATTTAACACTATTAATTTTTAACTTTTTACTTTGATAATTCCAAAAAACGTTTAAATATTTCCTCTACGTACTTTTTGCACCTTTAGTAATAACCTAATTACAAAGTGTGATACACCGTTGAAAAGCTAAAGAAATACTCTTTTCAAAACTGTTAAAATCGAACACAGCGGCCATAAGAAAAAACAAAATTGATGATGGTTCTAGAAAATCGAAACGTTGTATGTAAAATCTGACTTAATAGGTGCACTCTACGTAAAAAGTTGCCTTAATAATGTTCTTACAGATTTTGAAAATTTTCATAAATAAATAAATTATAGGACTTTTTCGAAAATGCAGTTTTTTGGTTTTTTCAAAATATCTCAAAAACTAAAAAAGATAGAATCGCGAGCAAAACGGCGTTAAATTACAAACATAATTGTCTAAAACTTTCTCCATTTAAACGTTTTTGTAACTATCACGGTTTCCGAGATCCCAATACTGTCATAACCAATTTCGGACACACTGTATATATATATATATATATATATATATATATATATATATATATATATATATATATACATACAAAAGAAATAATACCCAAGATCAGTAGTATATCAAAAGTCGTCAAAAAAGTAGTCCATCAAAGTATAATAGGCCCTATCCAAAAGAAGGTGCTTACCTTGTTTTCTAAATTTCATGTAATTGCTTGTTCTTCTGATGTTCAATGGCAAATGATTTAATATTTTTTTTGAATTATAAAATAAAAATTTTTTTATCAGTGTGGTTGAAGGTATTGGTAAAGCTAAATTATCACAATTTCTTGTTTGGTAAGTTAATGCAACTCTTGTATATTCATCCCTTCTTTTAAAAATTAAACAAACTGATTCCAAAATATACAAGCATGACAATGTTAATATTTTATGTTTTCTGAAAAGTGGCTTGCAGGAATCTCTAGGACTGGCATTGCACATACGTCGGACTGCTCTTTTTTGAATTAAAAATATCGATGTAAATAAAGTCTGGGAAAGGTAGGCCATATCGCAAATAGGATTCGATCAGTGTAAAATAAACTGATCTGGAGAAGGATAAACCCAGTTCTTTAGAAGTTAGTCGTACTGCATAGCAACCTTTTAAAAGCTTCTCAGTTAAATGTGCAATATGACTTTCAAATTTTAAATTTTGATCAACAAATATACCTAGAAATTTAGTGCATGATCTGTTCTCTGCCTCTCAGGTTTTACATATCTTCACGTTTTAGCGTCCCTAGATGCCAGATGTCAGTTCGCGGCATAGCTTAAAAACCAACCTGATTGACTTAAAATTTTGACCAAAAATTAAGGGTCATATGGGAATGACTTGGTAATATTTTGGTAAAAATCCAATATGGCGGAACAATGTAAAAAAAAAATTGTTAGAGTGGTGTATTATTTGGGGTGAAGAGCCAGTAAAAAAAAACAAGTCTTTTTTAATTTGTCGATGTTTCTCAACTTTATTGTTACATCCTCAGGACATATAGATTCTATATCTATATCGCTAGCCCCTGCACCGCTGGGGGGGCCACCAATGCGAAGGGCCCGGTCATAATGGATCCCAAGGGAAACTATAACTTTACTTGCATATAATAAAACTTATATACCAATTAATAGTAAAAGTTAAAAAAACACCACTTTACGTTAGAAGCGAAGACTTTGTAAATCGCGAACGTAGTCATTTACTGTATTTGTTTATAGTAATCGTAGTGAGTCGGAAGCTTACTCGACTTGTATCTTTTCAATGCATTGTTATGCAGCTTTTGCATTAATTTGAGGTTATCTGTCAGCCAGGGGTTATATTTAAAATTTTTCTTTTGGCGAAATGTTTTTACAGGTGCATGTGCATCACCTTTACTCTTTACTTTGGCCCAACTGAAGCAGTGATAGGTAGTAATGTAATTAATTAGTTCTAATAGCACATTCAATAACTGTCTTTGTCTTTAGCGAATGTATTTATTGTATTTGAAAAGTTCATGTGTACTTTACCTACATAAGCACATACAAATAATAAAAAATATCGGATTGTGAAGAACAGAGAACAGCCTGACAGCGCACAGTGTGGTAAATCGGCCATGTAGTACGACATAATTATTCAAGCATTGTTTTAACGTTTTTTAAATTTCATATAATACTTTTTTAGGATAGGTAACAAAATGTTTTGCAAAAAAAAATGTAAACAAGATGCGGGTTACTAAAATGGCTTCAGTTTTTAATAAAAATGTAATGTTTTGTGTAACTTAAAAACACAATTGATGTCAAAATGCATGAATCATTGCTTTAAACTTATTATTAACTAATAGCTATATGACGCATATAAAATTAAGATAGAATACAAGGTGTCTTGTCAAATATTGCTTTATTTAGGTTATGTAGAATTGTGAGTACAAAATATCATTGAGTTTCTATTCTATTCATTACATAAACAATAGAAGAACTTTTAGACTAAACAATATGTAACAGATAATGTTTTAGAGAAGCCCACTACGTATGCACCTGCACCCAAGCACTCCTTAATTTTTTTGATATTGGTAATAAAACATTCAAATAAAAATTAATTAGTTAGGTATACTTTTCGTGATAAATAAATTGTTTTTGTTATTTGCCATATACAATGAAGTCGATATTTTTTAGATATTGCACTTAATATATTTTTATATTTATTTTTGTATTTATTTTATATTTTATATATTGCACTTTATATATTTTTATATTTTTATGAAATTATCTTTACAAAAATGCCAATTACTGGCACTGAACTGGTAGCTTAGGAGATATCTTCGTTTAAGATTTATTTTTGTAAAGGTAGAAAAGTCGTTAAAATTTACCTAATTGATTAGTTTTTTATTTGAAATTTTCATTTCTAATATTAAAAGAATTGAAGGGAGTGTGGTTTTATAAAATTATATCTTAGTTATTTACCGAATTTTAAAAGTGTTATCATTTTGCTTGGAAATAATGTGGCATTATAACTGTTAATTTAGTTTTAACACGATGTAGCATGTAAAACTTCTACCGAGGGATAAAATATCCATATTTTTAAAATGGGTTCGCCATCTTGAACTTTAAAAAGATGACAGCTGTAATACAAAATTCCGAAATTTTGTACCTTAGTCTTTGCAAAATGTTTACCGTTATTACACTCGGACGATTATTTGCAAAGTTCTGGTCATATAAACATCGTGCAGTTTTTTTTTGGTGCAGTCAGTAGTAATTAAGGAGCCATAGTTAAAGCTATATAAATCCCGAATGGGCATCTATGAGCAGCTAATTTTTTGGTTAAAAGGGATCCTTTTTCTTATTTTTTATATAAAAATTAAACTAAACTTCAACAAACTTTTTTTGCATGCTCTACAAGTTAAAAAAAAACTACGTAAATATAGTAATACCTAAAAAGACCCAAATTTTCTGAGGTAAGGGCTTTAATATTTAAAAAGTTTTGATACCGTAGAAAAGTTTAATTATAAACAGTAGTCATGTAAGAAATTAGAAAAACATTTGCTATGTTTAGTATCATATTTTCTGTTTTGAAAATGATGTATAGAAACATGTTAATTTCAGATTTAAAATATTTACTAACTTTAAGGCTTCCCCTCCGAGAACTGTAATTATAATTTTGTTTCTCAATTGCATTTTTCTATTATTAACACTATCTTAAATATAGATTTTTAGAATATGTTAAGAATATTGCAAAATTACATTTGGGACTTATGTCGTGCTAGACGGCCGATTTAACTCACTATGCAGCGGCGGGACCAACCAGAATGAGATTCTTAGAACTGAAATCTCGCTGTTCGGTAAACTACTGTTGCAACTCGTGCTGAGAAAAAAAGCATATTTACGACAAAAAAATGTCATACACAAGAAAAGTGGCGGGAGTTAAAGAAATTTTCTATACTTCCTAATAAGCAAAAACAAATTCCGGAGGCCTTGTGTGAGATAAATCAAATAAACAATTTTTTTGTTAATTCGACTATTAACCTAAATCAACCACCTGATAACCTTCTTAACTACTATAATAATAATATCGCAGGAATTTTTGAGTTTTCGCAAGTGTCTGATGATGTATTAGGAGCAATTATGAGCATAAAATCCAGAGCCATCGGATCCGATAACATAAACATAGTGTTAATTCAAACGTATATGCCATTCTTGTTACCATTTTTCACTCACGTCATGAATAAATGTATCGAGGAGGCATACTATCCATCAGTTTGGAAACACGCCTTTATAATCCCTCTTCCTAAAATAAGACAACCCACTGAGTATGGTCATTTAAGATCAATCAGTATTTTGCCAGCTTTTTCAAATCTTGGAGAAAATAATTGAAATCCAAATAAGATCTTTTGCGGAAATCAACAATATTTTACCCGAAAAGCAGTCTGGATTTCAATCAATGCATAGCTGTGCCACCGCTCTTGCTGACATAACGGATGACATTCTACGTGGACATGATAACAACAAAATAAGCGCTCTGTTCCTTTTAGACTTCACCAAAGCTTTCGATATGCTCAACCATAAAGTATTTGTTTTTTTTATTAACTATCTCGGCTTTGGACACGGTGCTCGAAAATGTGTCTCGTCGTATTTGTGCGGAAGGTCACAACAAGTGGTTTTGAATGGTAAATTTTCTGAAAGGCAAGTGGTAACGTCTGGTGTTCCACAGGGAAGTATACTTGGTCTTTTGTTCTATACTTCATATACCTCACAATTTCACAAAAATATCAAACACTGCCATTATCATCTTTATGCTGATGACACCCAAATTTACTTGTCTTTCCATTCAGTTCAAAGTAATGTGGCGAATCGCCACATAAATAGTGATCTTAATGCCTTATTTAAAACCGCAACCGATCACATGCTAAAAATTAACCCTAGTAAATCCACCTTAATTCTATTCGGCAACCGAACATATTGCAATTTGGCCAACTGGCCCTAGATATGCCCTAGACAATGCTTTTATTCCTTTTGTTGACACCTGCAAAAGTCTGGGACTACAGCTTGACTGCAACTTGCGTTTTAAGCAGCATGTAACTAATAAGCTGAAGGTAGCCTATTCAACACTAAAATTACTTTTTTCGCATCGCCACTACCTTACACTAGAGACAAAAAAACTCCTTTGTGATTCTCTGGTGTTATCAGTCTTCAATCATTATGATTGCGTTTACGGGCCTTGCCTTGACAATATCGAAGTTAGGCGTATCCAAAAAGTGCAAAAATAGCTGTGTTCGCTTTATTTACGGAATATCTAGAAGAACCATACTTCACATAAAGTTAAAAGATGCAGGTTGGTTGAGAATGCACAATAGGCGAAAACTGCATATGCTTATGTTGTCATATAAAACAATGAAATCATATTGTTACAATTCTATACTACCATAAACTCGATTCATTTTCTGAATACAGATCTGTCTTGCCTTTCTATTAAACATATTATAAAGAAAAAATTATTCATGAATCAGTAAATTTTCATGGCTATTACCTATTATTCTTGCGTTTAAAAAAAAACTACCGATGTTCTTTAAAACCCCTTTTGTTCCAAATTTCTCAAATATAACCTATAATTTCCACCATCCTCTCTTCACTTCCTCTTCTTTCTTAATTCTTCTCCTTTTGTGTCTTTTCTATATTCCATTTCTTTTCTTTCTTTTATGTCTTTAAAACTACTTATTAAATATATTTCGTAATCTAATTCAGTAAATTTAGTAACTTAACTGAAAACACGTCGTACAACTGTTTGATTTTCTATGCATAAGTTTTTAACGGGCTTTATCAGTACCCGGACCTGTCTGGGTGGCTGCAATCATCTTATGGCCCTTTGTCTAACCGTCTAGCATAAAAACTAGAATATCATAAATTATTTCTGTAATATTGTACGGTTGGACAATAAATGTATTATTAATATTATTATATAAATATAAAATACGTACGTCTTTTATTTTTCTTAAAAAAATAAAAGCGGTATTTTTAATGCATAACACCCCACGAACCTCGCTTTAAAAGAATTACATCACAAAATCCAGTTGAAGAATTATGCAGGGTGGTGACAATTTCGATGCCCACCATTAATATATTTAAGACGGTGAGTGCTATGAGGTCTGTTAAATTAGAAAAAAATTCTTGAAAATCATTCACAAGACCTTTATGTTATTTTCTGAAATACAAGGTGTTTTGTGAAAAAGGGCTAAACATATGTCAATGAATATTTCAAGAACTGTTGATTTCAGGACATAATTTAAATTTGAAATTAACAGGAACAAAATGGCGCCCAATAAGCATTTTTGAAAACACAGCATAGATGTGCGTTACTAAATGACTATGTACTGAACTAAATTGGGTCACACTGCACTACTCTAATAAAATGAAAGATTCATAACAATGGAAGTTCCGGGTAAAGGAAATGTATCGATTTATTTCTTTAAAAAGTATTGTTAATTTATAATTAATACTATAAAATTACTGTTATAAAATAACTGAGAAGTTGTTGGTAATTACCGTCTGTACGAGAAAAATATGCTGCCTCTGTATTTGCATATCATGTCCATCCCCTTACTTTCTGACTATATAAAAGTAGATGGCGCACATGCATATGAAGTAATCTTAAAGGGCATATAAAAGTGAATGGCTTCAGTACTAGTTTATGTTATTTCTCGTAAAACAAGAATATTTGCCTAGTGGTCTTATATAATTTTAAAGTCATGATGTCCGTATACTATCATTTTCTATAGTTATATCTTTTTTATTTCAAAATTATGCTTGATTTTCAATTGCAGCTGTAAATTTAAGGTTAGAAATTCATCGCCGGTTTCTTTATTCGATTTTAAAGCAATCCTGAAGGAAATTCAAAGTGTTTTCCATGTCTGACCCTTTCATTTCCGTCCACTTTTTGAAAATCCCTACGATATAGATGGACATGAAACTGTTAGGACGGAAGGGATAATTATATTGCGCATTTGTGTGAATAATATTCGTTTTTAATCCAGATTTTTGAGACAAAAGGTAATCTATTGAAGGGAACAAATTTGGTAAAATTTAGTGAACTTTGAATTCAATCAATGTCAAATCCTTTTAGTTTTAGTAATACATCATCATCCTTCCTATTTTTACTTCCCTGGCAAAAGGGAATTATTGTAATCGTGAAAATATCACCCAAAGTGTCCATAGATGACGAAAAACATGTTTTCTCAATTCCGTCGGTGTGTCTGTCTGTCTCTTCGCGGCGTAGCTTAAAAACTACTTACCCGATTGACTTCAAATGCAATCAACTGGCAACATTTTGGTACGGATTCAAGATGGCGGAATAAAATGGCAGCTTAATACAATATTTAAAAATTCAGCCTGAAGAAACTGATATTAAGTATCTAAAATGGTTTTCGTTAACAATCCTCTTGTGATCTCGGGTTATTATCCAATAAAAAAACACTTTTAAATTGTCAACGTTTCGCAACTTTATTGCTGTATCCTCAGGACACATATATAGATTTTACACCCTGCATGAAATCAGTCTTTACCTACTACCCTGGTCCGCAGTTATTTCCCAGATATTAAGTTTCTAAATGGTTTTTCGTTAACGGTCTTCTTGTTGTTATGTTATTGGTGTATTATTTGAGATATAATCTATATGTAAAATGTCATGCAGATATAATCTATATGTGTCCTGAGGATGCAACAATAAAGTTGCGAAACGTCGACAATTTAAAAACAAAGGCCTTTGTTTTTTACTTACTGGATCCTAACCCCAAATAATACACCACTCTAACATAACAACAAGAGGATCGTTAACGAAAACCATTTAGAAACTTAATATCTGGGAAATATTTGCGGGCCAACGGAATGGGTAAAGACTGATAATAAGGGTTTCAATTTAAGATGACGAAACGAAATGGCTGCCAAATAAGATTTTTAAAGAATCAATTTAAAAATTTCTTGTTCAATTGACTTTAAATTTTGCAGAAACATTACATGTGGAAATGGGATAAACTGATACGAATTTATTATGACGTAACAAAATGGCGGTATGTGTTAATGTAAAAACTACTTATTGAATTTATTTTAAATTATGCCCAAAAGTCAAGTTTGTGCAGCTCTCACTTCAACTAAAACTGGATCAGAGGTGCCAGATGCATGCATCACAATAAAATTTGTTTTTTTTTTCGAAAACGTTCGAAATATTAGACATTTTTTGTGTATTTTTATTTGTCCTAAACGATCAAGCTAGTAATTTTCTAAACAATAATTGCTGAATACTTTAAAAATATAGCCGTCAGATACCTATTAGGCTGTTCCAAATCTTAATCAAATAGCTCTTATTGTTTCGGTATAACTAAAATGTTCATATGAACTTTTCCTCTTATTTTCTTACAAAGAAACTCCTTTTAAACGTTGCCAAATGTTTTTTGAAACACCCAGGTATATTTGATTTTAATACTTTAATCAAACAACAGAAATTTCAAAAACTAAAATTCAATATATTGTTAAAGGGTGACAAATGAAGGCGTAGTGAAATGTTAAAACAATTATTACTAAAAAAACTAATTATGCAATTGAAAAATGTTGGTACCAATTCAAGTGAATAGTGAATTTTAAAAAAACTTATTATTTAAAAACTACTTATCCAATTTACCAGAGATTTTGCACAAAAATATAAGTTTTATGTAGGAGTGAATTGGTGAAATTTTAGTATGATTCCAAATATTGCACAAAAATCAAATACAAGTATGAACTGGTGCGACGGCAAAATAGAATGAAGAAAATCTAAAAAATCAGCTTGAAAAAATTACTTATTAGTTTTATTTGAAATTTCGTCCAAAAATTAAGTATTATATAGAAAGAAGATTTTTTTAAAAAAGTACGAAATTATTATTGGCACTATTTATAGACCTCCAAATTCTGAAATTGCCTCTTTTTTAAATACATTCGAAGACACGTTAATTAATATTTCCTCCTCATATGAAAACATTTTTTGCATAGGCGATTTTAACACGGATAACTTAAATTATGAAAGCCCTTTGACAAGGCAGCTTTTGCAAACTGTGGAACCCTTTAATTTAGAACAAATTATTTTAGAGCCGACTAGAATTACCAATAGAACTCAGTCTTTAATTGATCTTATTTTCACGAATTGCGATAAAGTTGTGAATAAAGGTGTTGTTGCTTGTCAGTTTTCCGACCATTGCTCAGTTTTCTGTCAGATTAACTATTCTTGCGACCCTAAACCATCTAATAAAATACTTTATAGATCATTAAAAAATATTGATATCAATTTGTTTCAAAGGGACCTGGAAGCAATAACATTTAATGAGATATATAATATTGAAAATATTGACGAAAAGATAAACTTTTTAAATAATAGTATATTGGCCTTATTTAATAAGCATGCACATATTAAGCACCTTACTGAATGGAATAAACCTCTCCAGTCATGGATCACAGAAAATACTAAAAGCATGCAGAAATTAAGAGATAAAGCCTTTCGTGATTTTAAATCTAGTAAACTGCCTAGCAAATGGGATTATTATAAACAGTTAAGGAATTTAACAAATAAATCGATTACATTAGAGAAAAAAGCTTATTTTAGATAAGTGGAAAGAGCTTAATAAACTGAGGCCAGTAAGCACAAAGGAAATTCCGCAGTTTTTAAAGATACAAATAAATTTAATTCATTTTTTATAAATTCAACCAAAACAAATAATTCGGTAAATAACGATCTACTAAATTTTTACTTAAATAACACTAAAAATAATCTGAATTCTTTTTAACTTTTGATACTGTAACGGACAATGATATTCTTCAAATTATAATAAAAATTAAAAGTAAAGCTGCGGGCACAGATGATATTAATATAACTTTAATCTTCCTGTGCTGCCCTCATATTATTGGTTTTATAACACACATTGTTAATAAACGTATTATTCATGAATATTTTCCCGACATTTGGAAAAAAGCTATTGTCACACCCCCTCCCAAAGTTAGTTCTCCGAAGGATTTAACACAATTTCCTTCAATAAGCATACTTCCAACGTTTTCAAAAATTTTAGAAAGAGTGCTGGAAACTCAAATACGCATACATGTTAATCTAAATAATACTTTACCAACGAAACAATCCGGATTTCGCCCTAAACATAGTTGCGCGACGGCAATGGCGGATGTTGCTGACGATATCTTTTCCGCTCGAGACAATAACGAAATCACAGCATTAATTTTACTGGATTTTAGTAAAGCATTCGAATTTTTAAATCATAAAATATTAATTTCTATGTTACACTATATAGGGTTTTCGGTAAATGCGTCAAACATTATTAAATCATTTCTCTCCAATAGATTTCAACGTGTAAAAATTGATCAAAATTATTCAGATTTTCTTAAAGTTGATTCTGGGGTTCCTCAAGCCAGCATTTTAGGACCTCTTTTATTTAGTATCTATACATGCACTTTCCATACACATTTTAAATACTGTCAGTTCCATCTGTACGCCGACGATACCCAGCTGTATTAATCTTTTAAACCTTCTGACTATAATCAAGCCATTATTAAAATTAACTTCGATTTAGACCAATTGCTTAAAATATCCTCTAAACACATGCTAAATTTGAATCCGTCTAAGTCGGTTGTTCTCTTATTTGGTAATAAAAATATTCTTAATGAAATAAAGCCAGATATGGCTATAAGCATAGAAAATCAACGTTTAAATGTAGTTGAAAGCGCAAAAAGTTTAGGTCTTGTTTTAGATTCACATCTTCGATTTAGTTCTCATATTTCTGACATTCTTAAAAAAACATACTGCTCTCTGAAATCATTGTTTCCGCACAGACACTACCTTGATCAATCCACTAAAAAGGAGCTCTGTGATTCATTATTATTATTATCACATTTTAATCATTGCGATCATATATATGGTCCATGTTTGGATAGTTATGACTTATGTAGAGTTCAAAAAGTGCCAGAACAGCTGTATTCGATTTATCTTTGCTATTAAGAGGAGAGACAGGGTAACCCACAAACTTAAAGAAATTTCATGGTTAAATATGTATAACCGACGTAAGCTCCATGCCCTTTGCTTTTATTATAAATTACTTAAATTTAAATCACCTCCTTGTCTGTATAACAGAATCACTTTTCGCACAGACGTACATCATTTGAATTTACGCAGGGATACCTTAACGATTTCGCGGCATAAAACTGAAATATTTAAGAGATGCTTCTTCTATAACATTGCTTTAAATTCGTTGCCTCCAGATTTATTACAAATTTCTACGTCATTACAAAGTTTTAAAAGAAACATTACTACTCAGTTACTTAATTCTCAATAGCATTAAAATTACTCTCAGCCTTACTCTTCCTTCTTGTTCTTCTTTCCTTTTCTTTCTCCCTTCTTTCCTTTCGTGTCTTAATTTTTTAATATTGTAACATTTATTGTTGTATTTTTATTAACTAGCTACTTGCCAAAATGTTTTAATATTAGCATTGGTAGAACAGAATCTGGACTTCAGAAGTCTGAAATGCGTGCTTTTATTTTCCTTACCTTTGTGATTTTTAATTTTGTTTTTATATATGTATACATGTGGTAAATAATAAACGTTATTATTATTATTATTATTATTATTACTATTATTATTATTATTATTATTAAATATACCGGGAAAAATTTTAGTACGAATTCATAAAATGGCACCGAAATGAAGTATTTAAATTTAAAAGATGAAGTAAAAAAACTCTTATTCAATGGACTTTAATGTTTGCACAAGAAATAAATATGATATATACTGGTACACTGATAAAATTTTAGTATGAATTCAACATGACGGAATAAAATGGCGGTTTAATGAAATTTTTTAAAAATCGGAGGAAAAAATTGCTTATTTAATTTATTTTACATTATATTCAAAAATCAAGTGTGGCATAGGTAGAAACTGGTAAAATATTGGTACTTAGGCAATATGGTGGAACAAAATGGCGCTCAGAAAAAAAATTAAAACTACCAAACTAAATTTAGTCACTTGACTAATCCTAATAAAAAAAAAAAGAATTCAGAATATTGTAAATGCCTACACCAATTCTCATTGATATTAAGGATAATACTTTATGTCTTAATTGATAATATGAAATCAATATTAGATGGATCGAATCTCGTTTTCTTCAGTAGGAAATTTTATTGCCCTGTTCGTTGCAAATTGTTTAAAAATTAAAAAATCGTATAAGAGCAAATGTTCTTTTAATTTTTTCCCAACACGTTGCACGAGTACCTGATCATACTCTAGACATCAAGACCCTTTAGAAAACCAAGAAGCAATGCGAAAATTTCAAGAGAATGTTACTTTACATTTTACGTGTCAAAACGTAACACATATTTAAAAAATGACCCAGATTTCAAAGAAGTATCCAACAAAATGTCGAAAAACATGCAAAGAAAAGCAACGTTTGGAGTAAACGTTTACCGTAATTATGAATATATTTTGAACGAATATTAGCAATTAAAAAAGTTACAAACTAACTAAAAAGATCTTTAGAGAACGGTGCCCCATAAAGGGTGTCATCTTCACGGCTAGCTTTTAAAATGAGCAATTATTTTACTTTATACTGCTCTAACTAAAACAATAACCTGTTATGAAATGACAACACCATCCCATTCAGCGCTAAGACTGTAGTCTGGATTACCATTTTAGTAATTTAATTTTGGGTCGGGAATTAAAGCAGTTTAACGTAAATACTGCAATCTTAATATTATCCTACCATTTCCATATTTCCCTTTACAAGTCGCGGAATAATATAAATAAAGTAAATAAATGTATGCTAAATATCCGAGATTATGTGGGGTAATGTTTCCTGTAGCACTGAATAGAATGTATTACTTGACACATAAATGATAACACTATTTTTACAATAAAAATTAATAGTATTATTTTATTTTACAGATATTAATTGCAGAATCTCAATAATATCCATTTTTAACCGACTTCAAAAAGGAGAAGGTATGTATTTTTTTTTGTTTATTCGCATTATAACACAGATAAAGTCAAAAGCAGTGTTATCGTGCGGGTCATACGATTTATCAACGACAAACTTTTTAAGTTTATTTTTCTTTTATTACGTTTAATCATATCTTCCGCATAAAATCCGGAAGATAAATTAGATAGACCTATGATATTTTCATATGAAAAAAAGAGGATAAACACGTAAATAACAGCAGTTGCAAACATTTTTGAGCGATGTCACTTCAAAGTCAAATTGACAAGTCAGTGACAAAATAAGTAATAGAAAACAATTTTCGAGTTTTTTGCATCCACAAGCGAAAAAAATGGTATTAAATCTAATAAAATATTACGAAAATGAAAATTCACCGGCCAATGTCCAGGAGACAGTAGCAAAAGCTCTGGGAATCTTTATAGGGACTGTGCAGAAAATTGTTCATGAAAAAAAACATAATTTACTACCAAAGAAGATTAAGAAATGTACACGAAAAAAGCCAAAGACAGAAGACTTAAGTGACAATGTAAAAATGGATGTTCGTAATGCAATTTACGATTTATACACATCAAAAACTAATATAACCCTTCAGGTTTTAAAAGAAGCTTTAAACAATCGAGGCATATTGGAAACTGGACTAAAATCGTTGTCAAAATTAATAAAAATGTTGGGTTTTCGATATAAAAAGGACTGTAATCGAAGATTTTTATTGCATATAGCAAGCCAGCGTATCCAGTTTCTAAAGAAAATATTAATTCAAAATTTAGAAAAGTGGTATTTTTAGACGAGACTTGGATATTTTCTAATGGAAGTGGTTCAAAATATTGGTAGGACGAGTCTGTAAAAAGTGTCAAGAGAAAAAAGGGATGTTGGACGGGAAAACGGCTCATCATTTTGCATGCAGGTTCTTCAACAGGATTTCTCCCAGGTGCAACTGTTTTCTTTAACATCCAAAAGTATGGACTACCATGATAATATAAACTGTGAACTGTTTTAAAAGTGGTTAAAAGGACAACTGATTCCAAATTTAGATGCTCCATCTTTAATCATTCTGGACAATGCATCTTATTCAAGAATCTTAAATAAACAACCTACTTCATCCTGTAAGAAAAGTGATATTTATGATTGGCTAACAAAACAAAAACAAAATCCTTTACCCAATATGCTGAAACTAGAACTTCTTTTAATGGCAAAATATATTAAAAAACCAACAATATATGCCGTAGATGAAATATTACGGGAAAATGGACATGATGTTTTACGACTGCCGCCATACCATTGCCAGTTTAACGCAGTAGAATTAATATGGGCTAGGGCAAAATCATATTACGAAAAACACGTGAACGATGGTTTTGCATCAGATGAAGTGCAAATTGTTTGGCAAGATTCGTTAAATTATATTACGCCGGAGTACTGGAAGAAATCTGTGGAACATACGGAGAAATTAATATGGGATTGGTGGAATCGAGAACGAGTTCTAGATGTCGAAATAGCACCAATGATCATTGCGCCACTTGAGGACGACTCAGAAGATGAGGACTTTTTAAGTGATGATGATATTTTTTAGTCTATAATATTAAAAAGTTTCTGAAGGATTATATTAGTCTTTGACGTATATAAATCATAAATTGAATTATTAATATCCATTTTTGCATTGTAACTTAAGTCTTTTGCCTTTGGATTTTTTCGTGTACATTTCTTGAACTTCTTCGGAAGTAAATCATGTTTTTTTTTTCATGCACAAGTTTCTGTACATTCCTTATACCGATTCTCAAAGCTTTTGCCACTGGCTCCTGGATATTAGCCAGTGAATTTTAATTTAAATTTTTTTTTATTAGATTTGACACCATTTTGTTGCTTACTTTTTTAGTACATTTGTAATTTTGTAGGCAATAAACCAATAATTATAGAATACTTGTTCCAATTTTAAAGCCTGTTTAAAATAAGTAAATTTTTTTATTAAATAATTATAAAACAAAATTTTACCAGAATCGCAGCTAAAAAAATACAGGCTATATATATATATATATATATATATATATATATATATATATATATATATGTATACACATATATATATATATATATATATATATATATATATATATATATATATATATATATATATATATATATATATATATATATATATATATATATATATATATATATATATATATATATATATATATATATATATATATATATATATATATATATATATATATATATATATATATATATATATATATATATATATATATATATATATATATATATATATATATATATATATATATATATATATATATATATATATATATATATATATATATATATATATATATATATATATATATATATATATATATATATATATATATATATATATATATATATATATATATATATATATATATATATATATATATATATATATATATATATAGCCTGTTTCGCATGCATGGCCCTTCATTTTAGACCGAAATTTAAATAAATCGGATAAGTAGTTTAGACATACCTACAGACAGACGGAAAGATCTGAAAAATATCTCACGAGGGAAGTAATAACTAATTATCTTGTGTTTTTAACAAAAGTGTATAATATTTTTGCAAAATAAAATTTTTTTGTTATCACAATATAAAAAAAAAACACGTTTTCTTTGCACAGGGGTGGCGCGCATTTAAATAAATGACACTGTATAATTGGTTAGATTTTTAGGTCAAGCGGGGCTCATAATTTTTGTTGGTTAATAAAAAAATCTCACTTTCATTAAGTGCCTGTATAAACAGAACACGAACCGCCTTCCGACTTTATTAAGGCGCTTGCCATTTTGTCTATTTTTGTTTTTGCCAACCAAAAAATTTTAACCAAATACGTATTTAGCGAATTTTCTTATTTAGTCCCTCGGCATTTAATATATAAAATAATATTAAGTGGCTATCTTAATAATATTGCGTAATATAATAAAAAAAACTATTTTCTTTCTCCCTGTATATTTGTAAATAGCCCATCGAAATTGAATAGCTCGGTAAAAGAATCACACAACATTTTGGTATTCACTGTGTTTTCTGATTTGATTCATAATGTTGGTGACCTTTGGACCCGCACGATATGACCGCATTCGACTATATAAGGGCGATAAAAGTAGCGAGTTTTATAATTGAATTTAAATTTTTTAAATACCCTTTTCATACTAAAACATTGCGGTGTGTAATAGACGTACAACCCCATTTGCTAAAAGGTATCTCTTTCGCTATTCCGTCATGTAGTTTTATTACCTATTTATTATAAAATCTAGTTTTAATAGTGTGATTTACTTTTTTATTCGTCTCTTTTGGTATTATGTTATATACAAATGGATATAATATTCTACAAATTATAATATGTGCTTTAACTAATTGTGGTATAGAGATGAACTAGTAAAACTGTGGTATTAATTTAAGATGGCGGAACAAAATGGCGATCAAATAAAATGTTTGTAATCGTGAAAAAATCACCGTCTTAGGGTTTACTTATCTTCATATTTTAGCGACCCTAGATGCAAAAAAACATGTTTTATCAATTCCGTCGGACCGTTTGTCGGTTTGACTCTCTGTCTGTCATTTCGTAGCATAGTCCAAAAAACTACTTATCAGATTATAGCAAAAATTAAGGGTCATTGGGGTTAAACGTTAAAAAATTATTCAAAAAAAAACTAATTATCTAATTTACATCAAATTTTGCACAAAAATCAAGTAGAAATATAAGACAGCAAAACAAAATGGCGGCCCAATAAATTATTTAAAAAATCAGCCTGAAAAAACTACTTATTAGATTATATTCAAAATGGCATAATGTATATTCACAGTATTGATATTTTATTTGACTAAATCATGGCAATATCGTCGGCGCAATATTTCAAATAAAGCACCACTGGATATTAGTCACTTAAAAACAGGTTCTAACAACTTATTTGATAATTTATAATACATAAACCACCACTACATAAAATTTCAGCTTTATCAAATAATCGTAATTTTATGTGCTTAAAAGGGTTAAAACGGTGCTGACTGTAGACGTTGTGTCAAACATGCTGCTGAGTATTTACTTCGATATGTAATTAAAATACTAATTTACAAATTAACAGCTTTAATAAACATTCATTTTTGCGACGAGTTTAAATACCTCCTGGGGTACGTGTGGTACTTATGGCAGATTGTAGCAGCCTTTAGTTTTTATGGCATCAAAAGTGGCAATTTTCAACTGTTAATAAATAACTCAGTTGCCCTTTAATATTTACTAAATTACACTAACAAATATTGGAACTTGATTTTGAACGTAAAGTTATGTACAGGGTGGCCATTTTATGGTGATACAGTACCTTATCTAGAAAACGGTAATAGTTACGACAAAAAGTTAAATACAAAAGTTGTTTGGAATCAATTAAGTTTTTATTTTATTTCACTTTTGTTTAAACAGGGTGTTTCGTTTTAATGTGACACATGTCAACTTTCTTAATTTAAACGGGACATCCTATATATTATTACATGTTTCGATTCTACTGTTAATTTGCGAAAGTTTTTATAATAACATCTATATTTGAATTCTTTATCGTTTTTGAGTAAATTGAGTTTTTAGAATTTTTTTTAAAAAAAAACATATTTTTTTAAAAAAAAAATTTTAACTATAAAACTTTAATGGAACTGACTAATATCCTAAACATACATCACTAAGGGTTCAATTCAACGAGTTTCCATGCTGATCTTACCAATTAGTATACAGGGTGTTAAAAATGGAGAGCAAAACAAACAGAACTTTCAATGTAAAAATCTCCTGTTTTTCAAATGGAACACCCTGTATATTTTTATTTCACCTGATTCAGAGTTCAATTACCTATCATTACTTTACATTTGCTCTGTTTGTCGTTTGAAATTATTTAACTGTTTCATAAAAAATAATAAAAGTCCAGGGTTAGCCCTTAGAGAATATTCGAGGGAACATCCTAATAATCGAGTTCCCTCCAGGACTATATTTTTTCGAATTGTGCGTGATTTGGAAAATGGTGTCCTTAAAAGCTCTAAGAAAAATCGTCCCAATTTTGTCCTTACTGAGGAAAAACAACTGGAGATTTTACTTTATTTCGAGGAAGATGATGAAAGATCCCAAAGAGATGCTGACAGAGACATTGCAAGTGTCAGTAGAGGAAGTATTCAAAAAGCACTGCAGGTGAATGGTTATCATCCTTATAAATTTCTTCCAACTCAATTATTATCACAATTAGACTTTAATGAAAGATTGACCTTTTGTTGTGATATTATTGACCGGCAGTTCGAAAATGTGTTTTTTTCAAAAGTGCTTTGGACTGATGAGGCCTCATTTAATACGGCGGGTATTTTTAATCGGAAAAATACTCATTACTGGTCTCAAACTAATAAACATCTAATAAAAGCAATTAAAAAACAAGGCCGTCAAACCGTAAATGTGTGGTGCGGAATTATTTGCGACCGTATTATCGGACCAATATTTTTTGACAGGGCGTTAAATGGCGAAAGATACTTGGAGCTGCTTAGGAATGAAATCATGCCCCTTATCAAAGACTTGCCAGCAAATATTCGAGAAAATATCATTTTTCAGCAGGATAGCGCCCCTTACCACACGGTTGCACCGGTAGTAAATTTCCTTAATCAACATTTTCCATTGTGGATAGGAAGACATGGTTTAATATCCTGGCCACCACGAAGCCCTGATTTAAGCCCTTTAGACTTCTTTTTGTGGGCTGCACTAAAAAACAAAGTTTATAAAAATAGATCTAATAATACAAATGAGTTAAAAATAAAAATCAGGGAAGAGATCAATAATTTTAATGCATCTAATTCGGTAAAGAACGCTATTCGAAAAATGGAGGCTATTTACACTTCATGTTTCGCAATGGACGGTGGCCATATTGAAAATTTTTTATAATCTGTTTTAATCATGTTTAAGCCTCAGTTAGTTATTAGTTATACCGTGTGGCACAAGATATTTTTTTGTCTCTCCCTTATTTTCGTAAACATTAAATAATAAGAATATAAATTAAATAATATTTCACTTTTATTTGTATTTTCTAACATTATTTATAGTCGCTATCTGTGTTAAGGAAATGAGAATAAGGCTTAGTTTACGACATTTTTATTTTAGTCCACTTCATCTGTTTACTTATATTAAAAAAAATAGTCAAATCAGAAAACAGCTAAGAAAATCGAAACTGTTCATTTTAGGTATAGGACATATATATGAGTAATGATAGGTAATTGAACGCTGAATCAGATGCAATAAAAATATACAAGGTGTTCTATTTGAAAAACAGGAGATTTTTACATTTAAAGTTCTATTTGTTTTGCTCTCCATTCTTAACACCCTGTATATTAATTGGTAAGACCAGCATGGAAACTCGTTGAATTGGACCCTTAGTAATGTATGTTTAGGATATTAGTCAGTTACATTAAAGTTTTATAGGTAAAATTTTTTTTTTTAAAAATATGTTTTTTAAAAAAAAATTCTAAAAACTCAATTTACTCAAAAACGAAACAGAATTCAAATATAGATGTTATTATAAAAACTTTCGCAAATTAACAGTAGAATCGAAATATGTAATAATATATAGGGTATCCCATTTAAATTAAGAAAGTTGACATGTGTCACGTCAAAACAAAACACCTTGTATAAGCAAAAGTGAAATAAAATAAAAATTTAATTGAATCCAAACAACTTTTGTATTTAACTTTTTGTCGTAACTATTACCGTTTTCTAGGTAAGGTACTGTATCACCATAAAATGGCCACCCTGTACATGGTGTTTCATTTAAACTGAGAATGTTGGTGCCCGGCTCGGACAAACGAATCATTCTGTAGAAAAAGTATCAGAAAGTAAGAATTTATTTTCTATCAAGCACCTTTTGCATTTAAAGTTTTATTTTTATCTTTGTTAGTTTCTGAACTATTTTTTTACCTATATAGCAGACCACGAAGGCCTAAATACTAGGTACTGTGGTTGCTTTAAATAAAGACAGGAAAACTTTATTGATGCGGGATTTTAAGACTTGAAGATTAGGAGAAGACGAAAATACATGGGCTGGTAACACATTCCATAACCTGGACACTCATAAAACAGCGAACAAAGGAGGTCCCTGGTCTTTGACACTGTAAAACAGAGACAGATCGCCCACAATTCGACGATGTTCTAGATATAAGACGTAAGGAATAACTGTTCTTGTTTTATTTTACTTGTGAAAACGTTGCCAACCGTAGAGAAACCTTCAACGAACATAACAATTCGAAACATATCAGTTGGAGTTGTCTGTTTTTTGTTTTTTATTTTTAAAAACCATAAAAATATATACGAATATTAAATATGCTTATCAAACTAATGCACTAATGACAGAATATTTGGGCAAACAGTTCGCGATACGGCAAAGGTCCATCACTACAAATAACACGAAAACGTGGAACATATTTTAGTCCTAGTAGAGGCAAAGCCTGTTTTGAGCACTCGGCAAATCTCGCGACAAGTTGGATTTTCTAATTGGACTATTCATCGTTCCCTTCGTGAAAACCTTCTGTACCCTTATCATGTGCAGCGAGTACCGGCTTTGACTTTACAAGACTTACCCCGAAGAAGATAATTTTGCCAGTGGTTTCTCCGAAAAAACCAAAAACCTGAAACTTTTACTTTAAACATACTGACAACCGATGATTGTTGTTTTACGAGAGATGGAATTTTAAATTATCGTAGGACTTATACCTGTGCTCAAGAAAATCCACACACGATTCAACAAGGCCGATTTCAATACTGGTTTTTAATAAATATTTGGGCTGGAATAATACACAATCGGTTAACCGGACCATTTGAGCTACCAAGGCGTTTAAAAGGAGAGGCATACTTCCAAATTTTAACTAACTTGCCCACTCTTTTACAAGGTATTCCTTTAGCTCAGCGAGCCAATGCCTGGTTTCTTCATGATGGAGCTCCTGGCCACATTCATAGGAATCTGTTACAACATCTGTATAATACGTTTGATAATAGGTCGAAATGCCCCAGAATCTAGAAAATGGCTTCCGAGGTCATCCTTGATTTTTATTTTTGGGGCCACATGAAAACATTATCGTATAATAGAGTTGAAATTGAAAATGAAGATGACCTTAAAAACCGTATTTTTGATGTAGCTGAACAAATTAGACAAAGACCTAACGTTCTTAAATATGTTTAAGAAAATTGGCTTCGCCGTATTCGTAGGTATTTAAATAGTGGCGGTAGTCATTTTCAGCATTTACTTTAAGTTTTTAAAATACTTTTTTTAGTGTGTGCTATAAATTAATATGCTTGGTAAGTCCATATTCTTTATTAATTTTTAAAAACTAATAAACTTAATTAGGGTTGCGCAGTTAAAGACTATACAAATAAATACACTAACATGCAAAAAAAGAGACAAGCTAAATATTTAGGTATATTTTGAAGGGCTATATCTTTTGAACGCCTTATCGCATTTTGTTGCCTTTTGGATCAGTCGAAAGGAAATTTCATAGACAGTTATTCTGCATTTCTGTTTTTGTCAACTTATTCCATTGTTTTTATATACAGGGTGTAACATAAGATAATGTTTTTATAATAGTAATCGTAGTTTATAATTTAGACCTATCTTTTAGGATTATTTTGGCTTGTGATTCATTTGTCTATCTCTATTTTTAAAGGAGATACAATGTTAAACGTAAAACATTGCATTTTTACCATATTATCCATACAGACTCACAAGTATTCGAAAAGATCTAGCAGCCTTGGATATTAAAACTGTCAGAAGGCCATTTGTGTTTTGTTAGCGTATCTGGAAATGACAAATAGATGTCAAATTATTAAATAATAAAATCTGCGCCATTCAAATGTATCCAATAGTTATAATGGCTAGACAAGTTAATTCCAGAGAATAGAATAGAATAGAATAATATATTACCAAAAATATACAAATTTGTACATTGGGTCGTCAATAATTTTACAATAAACAGATTTTTAAAAAAATCAAGAATTATATAAGATATAAAAGAATTATATAAAATATAAAAATCGTCTACTGTATGCATAAACAAACGTTACTGTATTCGTCAAAAATTTAATACAATGTCGAAATAAAAACAACATAAAATAAAATAAAATTACATAAAATAAAATAACAGTAAAATAAACAAAGTACTAATATTTAACATAAAAAACAAGTAAACACAAAAAACAGTGCGGCTAGAAATAGAATAAATATTGAAGAAGCCAATCTAAAAAACAAAGTAACCAGGCAGCAGGCGAAAAAACGCAATAATCGTATTTAGGCTAATGTCCAATAAACTCCTTGATAGAATAGCAACACTTAGTCAGTAAAAGGGATTTCACCCCAGCAGTAAATTTTTTGCCACGCAACATGCGTATCTCCAATGGTAAGCCGTTGTATAAATTAATACAATTGTACAAAGGAGATCTCTTAAAGAACGATGTTCTATGAGGGGGGAAGAAGAAAGTTCTCTCCTCGCGTGTTGTAGGTGCTCCCCGATCCCAACTCACCAAACATGGATCTGTTATTATTTACAAACACGGGACACCTGAGAATATACATACTAGGAAACGTGAGAATTCTCCTTTGAAAAAAAACGTCTCTGCAGCTCTCTCGCATATCTAAACCAAATATGAGACGCAAAATTCTTTTTTGATTAACAAAAACCCGGTTGCTCTGAATACCTGCATTGCCCCAACAAATAATATTATTTGACATATGACTAAATGCCAGGGAGTAATACACCGACAGAAGGCCATCAATGTCAAGGGTATTCTTTAAACTCAGAATAGCAAAATACGCAGAGTTAAGCTTACCACAAACATAGTCTACATGGTCATTGAGCGAGAGCCGCGAATCAATAATTGTACCTAAGAATCTATTGCTACCAGCAAACTTAATATTAAGCCGTTCCTCAAGATCAGCAGAGTACGACTTTCTATTAATCATATTCATATACACAGTTTTTTCTATATTTAATATTAGTCTATTTCTTTGGCACCACGCTTCCATACTTTTACAGACATTCAAGATCTTTCCACTCAAGTCGTCCACATTTTCGGCTTTAACGACAATAGTAGTATCATCAGCATACATCGTCACATTTCCCTGATTAATATATAGCGGCAGATCATTTGCATATAGAATAAAAAGCAGTGGACCCAAAACTGAACCCTGCGGTACACCAATATTTACTGGACACGCCCTAGACTTTACACCGCCGTACTTAACTACAATCTCCCTTTTAGGCAAGTATGATTCAATCCATCGTGAAAGTGTTCCGCGAATTCCCATATTATATAATTTACTAATGAGGAAGTATTTATTTATTGTGTCAAACGCTATTGACAGGTCAAAAAATATCGTGACCACCAGTTTACCTGCATCTATACTCTCGTAAATCTGGTTTAGACACTGATACGAGGCCGATTCTATAGATTTGCCCGACAGGAAGCCATGTTGTGCGAAATTTAGCAAATTATATCTGTCAATAAAATTTATGATTTTGTTATAAACTAGACGTTCGAATATTTTTGAAAATACACTAAGTAAGGATATTGGACGGAAATTCTCAATGTTATCACGAGCACTTTTCTTATGAATAGGTACCATATTCGCAGTTTTAAGTACTTTAGGAAAAACACCTTCAGAAAGGCTATGGTTAATCAGGAAAGTGAGGGGTTGCAAAATATGATTTATAATATTTTTAATTATTTTTACATTAAGGTCGTCAAAACCTGCAGAGTTCTTGTTTTTTAACTGTTTGACAATCTGGACAATTTCATCACTGCTTACAGGACTAACCACTATACTATTAAAAACAAATGGTGGAATTGTTACAGTGATAGGAGGAACAATCATACCGCTCTTGAAGTTTTTTGGCAGACACAGTACTGAAGTATGCTACAAACTCATTCGCCACGTCCTTACCATCCGAAAAAGTCTCATTGTTGATAAAGAGTTTAATTTCACTTTCTTTATCGTTATGTTTATTTAATTTATCATTGACAATAGTCCATATAGTTTTAGTTCTATTAGCAGAATTGTTTATTTTGGTTTCAAAAAATTGCTGTTTGCAGGTCTTGATTTGTTTTTTTGTACAGTTTCTTAAGGTTTAGATATTCTATGTAGACGTTATTATCTTTACTATCGCGATATATCCAGAATAGTCTATCTAAATTATTTTTTATGTTTGATAAATCTTCATTATACCAACCCTCAATACGTTGATTCCTTTTAATTTTACGATATTTATGTGGACAGCAAACATTTAGACACTATATGATATCTTCCATAAACTGCATCCACAGATCATCACAACTCGTATAAGGAGTCAGCGTATGGCACCAATTTAAGGACCTCACCATGTTTGAGAAAAAATTAACATTGCCATCTGAAAGGTCCCTGGAAAACCATTTGGTCTCTGGGGCCACATCAGCGATACACTTTTCGCCCGATAAGTCAGCTACAAAACCTATGAGCCAGATGATCACTAATATGTGAAATGAAAACAGTGCAATGACATAAATCACTAGAAATATTTGTAGCCACATAGTCGATAATGGACGAACTTGTATGGCCATTTAGAATTGTGCATATTCTGGTAGGTTAAGATGTTGTAATATTTAAATTAAAAGAGGTGAATAGGTCCAATAATTGTTTTTTTTGGAATATTATCAATGGAGAAATGTATATTTAAATCACCACCAAAGACCAAATACTTGCAACGAGACGCCATTGCAGATAGCGCCGCGCTCACAGAGTCAAGAAATATGTCAATACTACCAGAGGGTGGAGGATAACAACAAATAATACAACATTCCTTAGAGAATACACCAGACACTGTGTAGTTCGACAGCTGTGTTCTCTAGATTACATGACCTAAAAGTTTATTTTTTATAAGTATAAGTGAACCACCGTGTAGCCAAAATTATTGCTTTAGTAGATTAAGGCAATAGTGTTGGTTATGCTGCTAGAAAAGTGGATATACCAGAAGCGACAGCCAGAAGAGCAAGACAAAGGTTTCTTCAGACTGGGCGGTATACAAAAAGGATAGGGTCGGGTAGTCCTAGATGTACCACAAATATCATATATGACATGTTTATTGCCCTTCAAGCAACCAGGAATCGATTTCAGAGCGCGACGATGACCAACAGACGCCTACAAGAAATACGTGGTACTGTCATAAGTGACTACACTGCCTGTCGAAGGGAAAGAAGTAGGGTTGAAAGCAAGGATTCCAGCAACTGGTCCAAAATTGCTTTGCGAACATCGAAGAACTCGCATTCATTTCGCTAATGAGCAGATACAATGGGATGAGGAGCAATGGTCCCAGATTTTATTTTCTGACGAGTCACGCTTCTGTTTTAAATCATCTGATGGGAGACAGAAAGTTTGGAGACAGCATGGGCAAAGATACGAACACGAAATATTTATAGAAAAAGAAAAAATTGAGGGTGGTTCAATGATGGTATGGGGAGGGATTTCTATATATCATCATACGAAACTTTGTGTGCTACCAAGAAATTCTTTAAATGCTCAGGGATATATCGACGTACTAGAGCAGTATGTTATTCCGTTTGCCCACCTTGTAGGCCAAGGCTTTATTTTTGACAATGCGCGACCCCACGTTGCACATATTGTAACTGAGTATTTGGATAATAATGGTATAGAACGTTTACCATGGCCTGCGAAAAGCCCCGACTTAAACCCGATAGAACATTTATGGGACTAATTGGGGCAATGCTTAAGAAAATGAACTCGTGTGCGACAGAATTAAGAAAAACTTGGCATAGCACTGGTAGAAGAGTGGAACAATATTCCACAAGAGGCTATTGCATGATTAATAAGAAGTTTGCCAAGGCGTGTAGAATCAGTAATTAGAGCTAGAGGTGGAAATAGCAGATATTAGTTATTTATTTTTTAGTCCTAAGCTGGGATTTGTAATTAAGACACCTAGATTTTTTTTCTACAGGGCGTTTCAAACATTTGCAAAAACATTGTTTCACATTACACCCTGTATATACATACAATGAAACAAGTTGACAAAAACAGAAATGCAGAATTAGTGTCTATAAAATTTACTTTCGACTGATGTAAACCGCACCAAAAGGCGACAAGACGTTCAAAAGATATAGCCCTTCATTAAATACTTAAATATTTAGCTCGTCCCTTTTTTTGAATGTCAGTGTAATCTAAACATTTTTAATATTAGGTTTTCACTATTTTTTATACACGCCGATATTATGCTAACAAACCACAATTTATTAAAAATTTAGTTCATACATTCCAAAAAAATAATCAAAATAAAATAATTGACTCGTTTTCAAACCTACAGGTTTTTTTATACTTCTTTGTTGACAAGACACCGGTGATGAGATTCATTCATGAGATCATTGTCATAACATTGATATCCAAGCAAATAGCAATGTTGCCATGTTGTCTTGGAATTAGTTGAAACCTTCTCCAAAATTAAACATTTTAAAATTAAATATCTCGAAAACCCTTTCGAATTTACCGATGGTTTATAAGAATATTTTGTTTAAAATCGTTCATACTATCCTATGTTAAAATATTTGTAGTCAAACCTCTAACACCCTGTAGTGGGAGTTTTAATTAAAAACTGTTTTTTATACTTAGTCCCATATGTCTTAGCCATGGATTTGCCAGCAAAAGTCTTTCAGACGTAGAACGCCGGTATTCCCAAACGGAAAAAGAAAGCTTGGCTTTAGTATGGGCAGTCGAACGCTTTTATTTTTACCTTGCTGGCGTGTATTTCGAACTTGTCACTGACCACAAGCCACTCGAGACAATTTTTAAGCCAACTTCCAGACCTCCAGCAAGAATCGAAAGATGGGTTTTACGCTTGCAAGCCTTTAAATTCAAAGTTATATACCAGGCCGGAAAACTTAATATTGCCGATTCAGTATCAAGACTGTGTAAAATAGGTAACGAAGCATCATTCGATAGAGACGAAGAACAACACATATACACCATAGTCGAGCAACACACACCAAGAGATATGCGCATTTCGCAAGTAATAAAATAAAGTAAAAACGACGCCCAAATATCAGACGCCGTATTGAAAATTAACAAAAACTCATGGGAAACTTCAGACAAAAACGCACTTTTTCCATTTCGTTTGGAACTTACTACTTTTGGTCCAGTAATATTACGAGGAAACAGAATAGTGATACCCGAGAAGCTCAAGCAACAGACACTAGAGTTAGCCCACGAAGGACACCCAGGAGAAACCGTCATGAAGAGGAGACTACGAGTAAAAGTTTGGTGGCCACTCCTTGATAGAGAAGTCGAAAAATTCGTCAAACGATGTCGCGATTGCCTTCTGGTAGCACAGCCAAATAAACCACCACCCATGTCGAGACACGCATTTCCAGAAGGGCCTTGGCAATGTCTAGCAATAGATCTGATGGGACCACTTCCAAACCAAGACCAGGTTTTAGTCATTATAGACTATTATTCCAGATACCAGGAAATACGTTTTTTACGATCGGTAACATCAGCAGTTATAATTGGCCACTTAACAGAATTATTTTCAAGGTTTGGCATCCCAAAATCTATAAGATCCGATAATGGACCACAGTTTATCAGTGAAGATTTTAACAAGTTCTGCGACAAAAATAACATTGAGCTAATACATACAGCACCATACTGGCCTCAAGCAAACGGTCAAGTAGAAAATATGAATCGCTCTCTAAAGAAAAGACTCCAGATATGTCACGCCAACGGGCTAGACTACAAATCTGAGATACAAAAATTTATTCTTATGTACAACGTTACCCCCCAGGGAACTACGGGAAAATCTCCATCGGAACTTTTCTTCAGCCGAAACATACGAGATAAAATTCCATCAATAACAGATTTAATGTCAGAAACAGGGGACGAAGAGGCACGAGATAACGATATTATTAACAAACAAAAAGGAAAGGAAAGGGAGGACCGGACAAG
The DNA here is from genome assembly GCA_030620095.1 of Kuschelorhynchus macadamiae. NCBI lineage: Eukaryota > Metazoa > Arthropoda > Insecta > Coleoptera > Curculionidae > Kuschelorhynchus > Kuschelorhynchus macadamiae. Next base: position 338,967 of record JAUTXW010002439.1, on the reverse strand, counting down.
ACAAGCAAAAGAGTCTGAAATTAAAATAGGAGATAAAGTATTAGTAGAAAACATGAATATACCACATAAACTGACGCCTAGATATAATAAAAAAGAATATGAAGTTATACAAACCCAACGAAATGAAGTAACATTGCTTAGAGACGGAAAAATCTTAAAACATCATATTTCCCATTTAAAAAAGTTACCTGACATCCTAGGAAAAGATCTAACCATTTCCTCATTCCCTGAAAATGCTTTTTCTACACCGACTACAAGCACAAGTGGGCCGGGGACGCAGCTGGACGAAGATACCCAAAGGACGCCACCAAGGGGACCAGCAGTTGAACATGGAGCAACTCAACGAGATGACAACGAAGAATATCCCACGCCAACTCTTCCGCCTATGGACTCTGCACCCGGTAGAGTTAAGCCCATTAAGTTGAAAAAAAAGGACGGAGTGTGGCAGCCCGATGATGTGTAATCGCCTGCTGACTCAGGGAGATCGGATGACATGCGCTTGGCAACAGTTGATGGAACGATGATTATTCGGTGCGGTGCGCGACAAAAGACAGTTCATGTTTACTTAATATAGTTATTATTATATAGAAAAAGAGTTACTTTGTGATTGATATTTGTTATAATAAATAGTTGAACTAAAAGGTGTGTTTCCATTGTGATAGTTTGTGTGTACTGGGGTAGCACACTTAGTGGAATTCTATACGAGGGAAGTTTTGGCTAAAGGCGAATTTATCGATTTTTCAAAATTCCATGTTGTATTTATTAAATTTAATTACAGAGTTACTCTTACGTGAAATAATTTGACTAGATATTTATACGGTAGGTTTACTGCAAAACTGTAACTTTCCTAAATAAATAATAAGTAGACTGATATTGCAGAGACCGGAAAATTTAACTTTGCTTAAGCAACACCAATTTGTGCATCTATCGTCAACGTTTTAAATAGGAGCCAAGTTTTGCTAGTTTATAGTTAATGAAGTTATATAAAAGTAAAAAGTTTTAAATAAAGTTTCAAAGACTTCAGATTGTTAAGTTTCTCTTCCTTCCACTATAACTAATTTAAACAAACTTGGCTTGTAGCAACCTTGTTTTAGGCAATTTATAATGATTTTCTAATTTCAGTTTGTTTCCAGAGAATGAGTTATCATAATTCCTTAAGTGTTTTCTTCGCGTTACAAGTAGCCCAGCCAAATTAGAGTTTTGATTTCCATTAATTCGTAAAAAACTGGAAATAATCCAATGGGGTGGCGCAACATTTTTTTTGGACTACTGTTTTTGACATATGGCCCGAACATAAATTTTTTTTTAATGGGACCCCCTGTATTTTTTATAGCTCATTAAATCCGGTATTTTTTGTGGTTAAAACAATGTAACACACTTTATAATATTTTTTTTAATGCCAAAAAATAGGAAAAAACCGTTTATTATAAAAATAAAGATATTAGGTGGCCATGGAATAGTAAGTTTCACTTGAATTAATCATTGTTGTTGCCTAAACATGCCTTTCCTCTTAATGGGACACCCTGTGTTTTGCCGGGTTAACAAATTTATTTATTTTTTCTAATGAAAATTATTTGGTACCTAAATTTGATTCTTAGGCCAATTTTTACAAAAAATACATTTTACTGTACTGATTTTTGACTATTGTTCTCATATATTCTATTCACTGGCCGACAAGATTTTTCTAACACAGGCCAGCTCATTATTTTCACAATGGAAATACCCTCCCAATAATAAAAAAAACATTCGGAAAGTCCTAATACGTACTATTTTTTAATAGCCTAATTAGAACCTTTTGTAACCCGATATTCCGTCTTTATCCGGCCGAGGCTACGCCACCATCATAAAGATGACTAATGCTGACGGAATATGCGTATTTGACAAGACTTTTTATTGGATATATGGCCAAGAACTCATGATAAGATTGATGTAGAAAACGTTGAGTTAGTTAAGGTTTAGCTTTGATGCTTACGGTTACGTGATGTAATAGATTTATCGATTACTCGCCTTTTTTTTTTGATTTAATATAATATTGCAGACATTATTTGGTGTTTTTGTGAATAAAAGAATTTAGAATAGTTTACAGTTCAGGTGTCGGGTGAACAAAATTAGTGTTTAAGGATTTTATGTACAGTGTGTTACGAAAAGAAGGTCGGTTAGTGTATTGTTGTATTGGTAAGCTTATTGTCACGTAAAATGGGCAAACGAAAGCATTAGTCAAGTGAGTCATCGTCAGACAGTTCTGAAGAAGAAAGTATTTCAGAAGGTAGATACAGGAGTAGAACATCGACGATTAGTAGCAAAAATAAATCTTCAAACAGGTGTAAGTCAAAGAAAAACAATAGTCACAAAAGTACTACAGTTACGCAATGTAGGCGCTCCTTGTCACCCCCCATAAATATACGTGCTTCTGAAGAAGTAGTTAACCCTAACCAATCTGTCGAAAAAAATATTGGTCCGTCCCAACTGTCTACGCCCGGGTCGTCTGTGGAATCGAGGGTAGAGCGTTTAGAAAACTTATTGGAAGTTCTTATTAAACAAGGATCCTCGCGTCAAGACCACCGACCAATAAATTTAAGAAGCGAGTGTATTCCAGAGTTTGATCCGGAAAATGAAAACTTGTCAGCCGCTAAGTGGCTTGACAAAATTGACCAGATTAAAATTTTAAATAGCTGGGATGATATTATCACCGTGTATCAAATGCAGAGGCGTTTTTCCGGAATGGCGAAGAACTGGTACCACAGCTTGTCAAGTTACCCAAGTACATGGACTGAGTGGAAGAATTTAGTGGCCAAAAGTTTTCCAGACCATGTGGACTACGCGACGGTCCTACGAAAAATGCTAAACAGGACGAAACACAGGGGCGAAACCATGACTAATTATTATTTTAGTAAAATGGAACTACTCCGGACATGTCAAATAACTGGTCGGCACGCGGTGTCTTGTTTAATTGATGGTATTACAAATGTCACCTTGCAAAATGGAGCCAGAGCTGGCCGTTACGAAACGCCAGAGGCCCTCTATGAAGAGTACTTGTCAACGTTACGTAATGACAAGTTTTCCGAAACTCAAATGGGGCATTACCAATCCAAATGCCCAAAACAACGCATAGAGTGTTCCAAGTGTCATTTATTGGGTCACGAAGCCAATAAGTGCACTGTTGGATACCAATCCGCGTCACGTAAGCGCCCAGATGTGCCAACGACGGGTAAGTCTTTGAACATTTTACAAATACCTAAAATTCCAAAGAATGACGATTTAAATATGTGTTATTTCATTGATTGAGTAATAAACGGGGAACCAATGCGAGGTTACGTCGATTCGGGCTGTGGAGCAGTCACTATTAGAAAATCTGATGCTGATAAGCTGGATTTACGTTACCAGCCTGCAGCCGCTTGGTTACGTGGTTTTGCAGGGGGTACTGTCTACGTGAACACCAAAGTTACGATAAATTTGATTGTCGATTTAGCATCTGCCGAGGTAGAGGCATTAATCGTTCCAGATTGCGTACAAAATATATCTGTAATTGTAGGGCAACCTTTTGTTAATAATGATAACGTCATGGTCGTAATTCACGGCGATCAAGTACGCCTCTTCAAAAAAAAAAAAAATAAAAATTATTTTTTCCAACCATAAACAATCTACCGTCGAGAAAGGTTAGTTTATTTGCAGCTGAGACAACTGTCATTCCTTCACATCATGTAGGTCACATTGCAGTTAGTAGTCATGAAGATTGTAGGGGATATTTACGTAGAATTATCACATAGGGAGGTACCAGGAAAATTCCATATAATCCCGCGTTGCATTATAAATCTAAGTCAGGTTAGTTACGTACCTATTTTAAATTTGTCAAGTCAGGACATATGTTACGAAAAATCTAAAATAATTGCTAGGGGATATACTTGTTACGAAGAAGTGAATGCTCCTTTAGTGTCTGTTCTGAGAACTGAAGTTACGAAATTCAAACCCTTTACGTTAGACGATATTAAAAGCTGTGCAGTGGGGAATTAACTCTACGGTAAATTCTACCACTGGTAAAACACCATACGAGGTATTCTTTGGATACCGCCCGCGAGGAATTAACGATTCCTTCCTGACGTCTGAGATCGCATGTGACCAACGGCAAGATCTCGAAACGTTGAGAGAAGAAATCTCTCGGAACATCCTTGATCGGCAGCAATGCCAGAAGGAGTATTACGATAAACGGCATGCCCCTGTTACGAAATTTACGGTTGGCCAACACGTGTCGGTTCAGGCAAATAAAACCTCTAATGACGGGAGGAGCAGAAAGCTTGAACCGCGATACAAGGGACCCTTTGTAGTTACCAAAGTACTGGATAACGACCGGTACGTTGTTAACGAACTACCGGGGTCCAAACGATGTAGGACTGCTTATACGGGCATCTGTCCTTCAGACAAGTTGAAAGTTTATACGATGGTTTCGCTTAGCGAGACTAGTGACGAAGAGGACGTTGAATAATAACGTATTCTCGCCCTCTAATGGTGTCATTACTGTTTACTAATTTAGTTGTTTTTTTTTGTATGTTTCAGTTAAGGCATGTTTCACGGGGTCGTGAAAGGCTGTCAGGTAGGCCGACTGTAACCCGATATTCCGTCTTTATCCGGCCGAGGCTACGCCACCATCATAAAGATGACTAATGCTGACGGAATATGCGTATTTGACAAGACTTTTTATTGGATATATGGCCAAGAACTCATGATAAGATTGATGTAGAAAACGTTGAGTTTGTTAAGGTTTAGCTTTGATGCTTATGGTTACGTGATGTAATAGATTTATCGATTACTCGCCTTTTTTTTGATTTAATATAATATTGCAGACATTATTTGGTGTTTTTGTGAATAAAAGAATTTAGAATAGTTTACACTTTTATATTGCCAGGTAAACAATTTTATTGTGGGGCGGCTAAACTGGGTCCATTTTAAAACAGAAAAATTACCTAGACTGGGTTGTTTACAACATTAAACATAAAATAAACGTTAAACATCACTCTTCTGTTGAGTTTCGAATTGAGTGGTTCTCTGTGTACCGATAAGCAAAATTTCTCCTGACAAATTTTGTTATATTTGTGGAGAATTTCTAGTGAAATCACAAGCCAGGCCATTTTCCGAAAATGCAAAAAAAGCCTACTTTAAATATTTTGGTGTGTTGATTGGGGATCAAGATAAGCGGTGGGCTCCCTATGTGTGCTGTGTTAGGTGTAGTGTATCAATGGTGCAGTAGATGAAGAGAAAGAGAAAAAGTATGCCTTTTGCAGTTCCAATGGTATGGCGAGAATCCACCAATCATTCTGACGATTGTTATTTTTGCCTGACAAAGACTGAAGGTTATTCCGAAAAGGGAAAGCACAATACAGAATATCTAAATTTGCAATCTGCCATACGACCTGTTCCTCATAATAGTCATAATGCAAATTTGCCAGTGCCGATTGCGCCTTTAAATTGGCAAGCTATTGATTTGGGAGATAATGGAGATAACGCATCATCAGGCAGCTGAGAAGAACAGTGCACTGATCCCACATTTACTACAGGTCCCAGTTCCGGCGATTATTTAAAGTGAATTAAATGATTTAGTACTTGATTTGAGGTTATCCAAGCAACAGTCAGAACTTCTGGGTTCCAGTCTTAAGGAATGGAACCTATTGGCCAAAGAAACAAAAATTACGAATTTCAGAAAAAGAAATGCTATGTTTTCTGAATTCTACAGTATGGAAAATTCGTTGTGCGCGTGTACTGATATAGACAGTTTAATGCAGGAACCTGATGTCGAACATTCTCCCCGTGAGTGGCGCTTATTCATAGACTCATCTAAATATAGCTTAAAGTGTTATTGCATAATGGAAATTTAAAACCCTCTATACCAGTTGCCCATTCAGTTGCAATGAAAGAAAATTATGAAAATATGCGCACGATTTTGGATAAAATAAACTACAAGATATAAATGGCAGATATGTGGGGACTTAAAAGTTATAGCGATTTTAGTGGGACTTCAGGGGGGATTTACAAAATATTGCTGTTTTCTTTGTTTATGGGACAGAATGCAATAAATCAGCATTATGTAACAAAAATTTGGCCAGAAAGAAGCGAATTTCAACCGGGATCTCAAAATGTTAAATTTATACCTCTTGTGGATCCCAAAAATGTCCTTTTGCCTCCTCTTCACATTAAACTTGGGCTGATGAAAAACTTTGTGAAGGCTTTGAATAAAGATGGTGATGGATTTAAATACCTAAGACAAGTCTTTCCCCAGTTAAGTGAGGCCAAATTAAAAGAAGGCATTTTTATTGGGCCACAAATCAGAAAATTGCTGGACGATGTCAATTTTACGGCAAAGTTTACTAGGCAGGAATTCAGAGCATGGAATTCATTTGTTAATGTAGTAAGAGTATTTTTAGGCAACAATAAGGATGAAAATTATGAACAATTAGTTAATGAACTCTTAGATGCCTATAAAGCGCTTGGTGCCAGAATGTCATTAAAAATTCACTTCCTCCATTCCCATCTGTCATTTTTTCCTAAAAATGTGTGAGCTGTTAGTGACGAGCCGGGTGAAAGGTTTCACAAAGATATCCGAACAATGGAAATTCGGTACCAAGGACGATGGGATCCAACCATGATGGGTGACTACTGTTGGTTTTTGAAGAGAGAAGATAGGACTCCTCATAAACGGAAAAAATAAAGTTTAATTAGTGTTTTAAGTTAATATTTTTCTCGTTTGCTTTTCTCTTAGATGTATGGTATGTTTAATAGGCAAAAACTGTGAACATAGTCAATAAACAGGGTTAAAAAATTTTTGAAATCATTTTTTCTATAGATATCAAGTATCGTAAGATTCGATATGGTTCTACAACTCTAACAAGAAAACCCTACGTCCTACAACTTTCTATTTGTCATTTTCGTATTTGGATAGGTCCATTCTATTAGATTATGCTATTCTGATTTGTGCTACAACAACAAAAAATTTTTTTTCGGTCAGTTATTAGATAGTTTTGACAACAAAACAAATTTACAGCAAAAGTAATTAGTAATTAAAAAGGTAAAGTGAAACCAGCAAAGAGAAACAAAGTATCAAAATTAAGAGCAAAAATTAAATAAGGTGTTCAAACTGGTGTTCATTTTCAGTTAAGCACATTTGGCATAGTTTTTGTACGCCCGTAATTGCGTTTTGAATGTGGATGTTTGTTACATGCCGCACGGCTGCTTCGAAGTTCCCCTAATGTATTGCTTCTATGTAAATACGTGTTATTCTTTAAAAACCTCCAAAGGAAAAAGTCGAGGGGGGTGGTCTCAGGTGACCTAGCTGGCCATCTGATTGGCCCTACATTGCCAATCCATTGCTGCCCAAAATTTATATTTAGGTACTCACTTATTACACTAGCATGGTGGGCTGGGGCTCCGTCGTGTTGAAAATAATGTTTTTCACGTTCTAGCAGAGATATATTATCTATATATGTTGTGATATTTCTTTCCAAAACATTAAGGCAACAATGTGAATTTAAACTTTCTTGATAAATTTCATATCCAATAACTCTATTGCCTAATAATGCGACCCAAACATTGAAGCCAAATCTATTCTGGTGAATCCGGTTGAGTTGCTGATGACGAGGGTTTAAGTTAGCCCATTGGTAATTAATATATCTATTAAAAATTCCCGAAGTTGTGATTCGTGATTCATCGGTCCATATAATATTGCCAAAAAGATTGTCCTCATGGAGTTTATCTAAGTACTAATCGCAGAATTCTATCCTCCGTTCTGCATCTCTCGGGTATAGTAGCTGAGATTTTCGTGCCCTGTAGCACTTAAGTTTATTTTTCTTTACAATTCTTGAAGATGTCGCGAGAAAAACTTCAATGTCAGCTTCGATTTTTCTGCATGATGTGCTCGGATTTGCAGTGACACATCCAATTACATTTATTGTGTTATCATTATTCTCTTTATGATATTTTCTTGCCTTGGTTGTTTCAAAATTTCCAAAATTTATCAGATTGTCCTCAGGGCGTTGAACAATCTTTAGGCTTCGCTGAGGCCGTTCTGGATATCTCCCAAAATATAAATTTTGGCATTAGCATTAGAGCATTCTAACATATTGTATTTTTCAAAATGTGCCTTCAAAACGTGTTTTCAGATTTTATGTATCTCCGATAGTAAATAAACTAAAGGACTAATTTAAAAGTAGCAAAATTTGATAGCCATAATTTGTTTATGCCATTATAACCTTGTGAAAAAAAGAACTCGAGGATGAGGTATCAGAATTTTAATATCTCTTATGGTTTCCAATTTTTCCATTAAAGACAGCCAATTTGGGACACCCCTTACAAGGCCAAAAACTAAAAAAAGGGCGAACATTTCGCAGTTTTTGGCTCCCAAAAATTTAGATTACTACAAAAACCATCGAAAACTCATATTACTATTTTTTGTGATGTCCAAATTGATATAAAAAATCAGTTTCCGTTTTTTACGAGTTAATGGAAGACACGGCTTTTTTTTGGTCTAATTTGACTGGGCTACAGAAAGAGTAGCATCTTGTTCCTGAAGATAAATAAAAGGCAAACTTAAATTAATTGTTTCACGCAATAATGAGATTTTGTTCCTCAGAAAATAATTTAACCCATAATATCGCTTGACACAAATAAAATATAAAGCTCTCTAAAATTAGAACTAGGTGAATTGAATAATATTAAATAAAATAGAGCAAGTCTACATTAGAAAGAAAATTAAGACAAAATCGGAAGCCGTATTGTAAATAAATAAATAGCTTTCAACATGCTATTAGGTTGGGACTCTAATATGCCAATCAACATGTTTCTTTTACGTACTTGGTATTTGATATTCTATTATTAATGGTACAGAGAGCATTTTGTTTGAAATTTATTGAATAAAGCGTATATATATATATATATATATATATATATATATATATATATATATATATATATATATATATATATATATATATATATATATATATATATATATATATATATATATTATATGTATATATATATATATATATATATATATATATATGTATATATATATATATATATATATATATATATATATATATATATATTATATATATATATATATATATATATATATATATATATATATGTATATATATATATATATATATATATATATATATATATATATATATATATATATATATATATATATATATATATATATATATATATATATATATATATATATATATATATGTATATATATATATATATATATATATATATATATATATATATAATATATATACAGGGTGGTGCAACCAAGATGGGGTGGACGATTGTGGGCAAACGGAGAGGAATTTGAAAAAACATTTTTGGGATATGATTGATAGTCAAGAACGCTGTGTTTTAAAATTATACCCATTATACAGGGTGGTCTGAAAAGTTCGTGGTGAACCAAACTTGTGTTTTTATAAATGGGACAACCGGTATATTATTATTTAAGTTGATTCTCCTATTCGTTACGATCATTTTGATGTGAGGTTTGTTGGGTCTAAAATTTATACCAAGGGAATGGGACGAGATTAAAGTGGAAAAAAGGGTTATACTCCGGCCATTTTTTGAAAACAATTGAAGCAGGTATGGAAAAACCAAATATTCTATAAAATGTATTGTATCTAGGATTACAATAATCGCTTGTAAGTCGTTCAAAATTATTCACTGTTATACAGGGTGGTCAAGTTTTGCAAATTTACCTTGGATTGAATTTTTTTAAATGGAACACCCCATATCTTTTACTGTCATATTAAAGATAACATCGCCAGCTTTCAGAAAATACTGTATTTGATATCTTTCTAACCAACAGTTTTTTAGTAAATTAACCGTGAAACCAAAATTTACTCATTCTAACAGAAACGGTGTTATTTACGTTGCTTAAATTGACTACCTATAATATAAGGAGGCCATGATATAATCATAAATGAAAAGAAAGATTGACATTCTTGTCAAAACCGCAAAGTGTCAGAAGAATTGGCATCAATTACCATTGTTTTTTGACGATAAGCCGAGAAATTGTTAAGTAAAATGAGTTTGAGTACTCCAGAGTTGATAAACATGACTTTTATGTTGGGCGAGTGTCAAAAAAACCCTTTACTAGCAAGCAGGGTTTATGCGGTACGATATCCGGATGCTGAAAAAAAACCAAGACCTGAAGCTTTTGCAAGTTTATTAGAGAGGTTTCAAGAAACAGGCAATGTTGCTTTTAAGAAACGTAAAGTAATTAATAAACCAGTTACCAATGAAGATAATGCTTTGACAGTGTTATTAACAGTGAAAGAAAATCCACACACAAGTACCAGGGAAATTGAGAGAGCTGCTGATATTGAACGCACTAGTATTAAACGGATTCTGAAACAACATAAATATCATGCCTACCACATTGAATTACACCAAGAACTGTATGATCGCGATTACGTCCAACGACAAGAGTTTTCAATTTGGTTTTTAAATACAATTTGGGATAATCCAGGTTTTGTAGATAGGGTGCTGTTTTCAGATGAAGCAACTTTTAAAAGCAACGGCTTGGTTAACAAACATAATATGCACTATTATTCAACCGAAAATCCACATTGGATTCGTCAGGTGGACCATCAAAATAAATGGTCAATGGGGAGGTATAATTGGCTCTCATGTTATAGAACCATATTTCTTTGAAGAGCATTTAACGGGAGAAGTCTATTTAAATTTTTTGAGAAATGAGTTGCCGGTATTGCTCGAAGACTTACCTTTAATGTTAAGAAATTCCTTATGGTTCCAACATGATGGAGCACCCCCACATTACCATAGGCATGTAAGACATTTTCTCAATAATTGGAAAGGAGAGCATTGGATTGGGCGAGGTGGACCAGTTAAGTGGCCTGCGAGGTCACCCGATTTAACGCCACTAGATTTCTTTTTATGGGGACATGTTAAAGAAGAAGTTTATAAAGAGGTTCCAACCACAGTGGAAGATATGAAGTTGAGAATAATAAGCAGTTTTCGCAACATTTCAGACCTGACTTTGAGAAAAGTGAAACTTTCATTTATGGATAGACTCGAAATGTGCCTTCAGCAAAACGGTGGTTTAGTTGAACATCTTTTATAAGTTTTAATTACATTGTTTTTGTTGATTTATATTAAATTTATTTTTTTGTAAAAAAAGATCTGTTATTAATACTGTCAAAGCATTATCTTCATTGGTAACTGGTTTATTAATTACTTTACGTTTTTTTGAAAGCAACATTTCCCGTTTCTTGAAATCTCTATTATAAACTTGCAAAAGCTTCTATCTTGTTTTTATTTCGGCATCGTATCATCAAAGAACAATATTTATTTATTTACTGATGACAATATTCTGACACTTTGCTGTTTTGACAGGACTGTCAATCTTTTGTTCAATTTATGATGATATCATGGCCTCCTAAAATTAAATTGTCAATTTTAACAACGTGAATTCAGAGTAATTCGTGTTAAAATGAAGAAATTGTGATTTCACAGCTAATTTACTGAAAAACTGTTGCTCAGAAAGGTATCAAATATAGTATTTTCTGAAAGCTAGTAATGTTATCTTTAACATGAAAGTAAAATATATAGGGTGTTCCGTTTAAAAAAATTCAATCCAAGGTAAATTTGCAAAACTTGACCACCCTGTATAACAGTGAATAATTTTGAACGACTTACAAGCGATTATTGTAGTCCTAGATATAATACATTTTATAGAATATTTGGTTTTTCCATACCTGCTTCAATTGTTTTCAAAGAATGGCCGGAGTATAACCCTTTTTTCCACCTTAACCTCGTCCCATTCCCTTGGTATAAATTTTAGACCCAATTAACCTTATATCAAAATGATCGCAACGAATAGGAGAATCAACTAAAATAATAACATACCGGGTATCCCATTTAAAAAAACACAAGTTTGGTTCACCACGAACTTTTCAGACCACCCTGTATAATGGGTATAATTTTAAAACACAGCGTTCTAGACTATCAATCATATTCCATTTTTTTTTTTTTCAAATTCCTCTCCGTTTGCCAACAATCGTCCACCCCATCTTGGTTGCACCACCCAGTATATATATATTTTTGGTTCATTATTTTCTTGGGTATAGGTTAACTCATTGAAAAATAAAACTATAACTCACATCGACTTTTCGTTCATTATACAGAGCTTTCTCAAGATGGATATTTATTTTCTACAATAAAAACATATATAGTTAATATGTAAAATTTAAAATGATAAAAAACATTATTCAAAAAACATTACATATATATATATATATATATATATATATATATATATATATATATATATATATATATGTATATTTATATATATATATATATATATATATATTATATGTATATATATATATATATATATATATATATATTATATGTATATATATATATATATATATATATATATATATATATATATATATATATATATATATATATATATATATATATATATATATATATATATATATATATATATATATATATATATATATATATATATATATATATATATATATATATATATATATTTTGGTTCATTATTTTCTTGGGTATAGGTTAACTCATTGAAAAATAAAACTATAACTCACATCGACTTTTCGTTCATTATACTGAGCTTTCTCAAGATGGATATTTATTTTCTACAATAAAAACATATATAGTTAATGTGTAAAATTTAAAATGATTAAAAAACATTACTCAAATAACATTACATTTAAAACAAACAATGAACATAAAAAGAAAAATACATTTAAAACAAAATTAATATTATACATATTACGCTCCTTAGAAACATGTTGATTTTACGAATTTTTTGAGATAACAGTGATTTCGATAGGTGTGGAATTCTGGGAGTTTGTATGTGTTTTTTCTTTTATTTTTCATTTACTTGGATGTATATTGACATACAGAGTTTGAGTTTATGCTATTACTGAAATGTAGAGGGTTTTAGGTACGAAATGGTTTATTTATATTTAGATTAATTTACTAAGATATCAGATTATGATAAATTTGGCTTAGATTAGTGATGTCTTTTTTATCGTATCGAAAGATGCCGTTTCTCCTTTTTAATTTGTATCACTTCTTTTATTGAGAGTTTACGATAATTAGTTTCTTTCTCTGACATTTTGGTTTATTTAAAATCCAATTCATGTTTTTCTGAATGTTTGTGGTGCGCAGTAGATGCATTTTTTGTATATTTCTGACCGTTTAATCGACTATCTAAGTATTGTGTTGTCATTCGTATGTATTTTTTGGGCAATTTGAACACGGAGTTGAGTAAACTAGGTTTGATTTCTTTTTTTTTATTACTTTGCTTTTCAAGGCAGTGAAAAGACTGTTTAGTAAATTCTGTGCTTTCTGACAGACAGTTATGTCGTCTTTAGACAAGATATGATTTATTTTTTCTGATACACCTAACTGTTGATAATATTTGTCCTCATACTGGAAATCATTACTATTTAGTAAAGTTAATAGCTTCTATAAATTCTTTTAACGGAAGTGTTGTGTGGACCTTTAATTCGTCCCATTTTTGTGTTATTATGTCCGATAAAAGTTCATTTGGAATATTTGTATTTAGAGAGACAACATCAAGCGATATTAGTATATGATTGTCTGGAATGTTTACCTTACCAATAAATTGTTTAAATAAAAGAATCTTTAACAAAATTATCGTTTTTTCCTGTTATTTTGGAGATACAATTAGACACATATTTCGACAGTTTATAAAAGGAGATTGGATACATGTATTATTATGTAACTTTGGAAGACCATATATTTTGGGTGCAACTGCGTTGTGTATCATTAGGTTTTTTGCTTCTTACTTAGTAATAACTTTTATGTTTAACAATTTTTTTATGAACAAGTTAAGAGATCGTTAATGACTTTTTAACTGTTTTTAAGTATTTACGTCACTAAATAATTCTTTAATTTTTGTATCATATTCCTAAGAGTTCACTATCACAGTTTTATTTGATTTAAAGGATTTTAATTTGAGAGTTCTCTCTTACGAATATATATATATATATATATATATATATATATATATATATATATATATATATATATTTTATGTTGAAATAGAAGTTAGTACAAAAGCATATCGTTAATAGGCCGCCATTCTGTTCTACCAAATTAGATTCGTATTAATATTTTACCAAGTCTCCACCTATGTCACACTTCGTGTTTGGGCAAAATTTAAAATCATTTAAAGAAGTATTTTTTCAAAATTTTATTAGGTCGCCATATTATTGCGCCATGTTGAATTTGTACAGGGTGATCCAGATAACTCTTTAAATATATATATATTTCGGTTATTTTTATAATTAGAAAAAAAATGTTAAAAACAAAAGTTGTCTAATTGACTGTATAGCGATTATCCCAAAAGACAAAACTGACCTTGTACTTAACATTTTTAATAATTACCACAAAAACTTAAAATTTGCTGTGGAAATTGAGGAAAATAAAAAAAAAAAATTTCGATTTAACTCTACACCACATTAACAATAAAGTTAGAACAGAATGGTATACAAAAAGCACATGGTCAGGTAGATATTTAAATTTTAAATCGTGCCATCCTATAAGTTAAAAAAAGCCTGTCGCCATTGGACTAAAAAATAATAATTTTTCATCCAAACTTATTAACAAAATTTTTAAAAACAGAATTCACAAATTTTACAATTCACCACAAAATCAAAAATTAAAAAACAACTCAAATCAAAATTATATAGCGTGACCATATATACCATGCCTATCACAACAATTAAAAAAATTACTTAAAAATTACAAAATACATCTGATAAAAACGAAAACACCAGAATACAAAAAGAGTAATTTAATTTATGAAATTCCTTGAAAAAATTGTCAAGGAATTTATATTGGTCAAACCAGTCAGTATCTTAAGAAGCGACGGAAAAGTCATAAATATGATAAAAAGAACTATACGACACTAACAACACATGAAAATACAAAAAACATACTTTTGATTCCACTCAAATAAAAATCCTAATGTGTGAGACAAACCGGAAAAGAGAAGAGATCCTAGAGAAGAAAATAGAAATTCCAAACGCCGTGAACGACAAAAAAGATAAAAACAATCTCAGCCGAATATAAACCATTCCCGTCGATTGACGGTACCAAACGATGATGGTGTTGGTTTCCATATTTAATAATATTTTTAAATATTTTTGAAAATATTTTTAGCTCTGAAGAAGGAGAAGAAGCTGTTTGTCGAAACGTCAGTTGTCACAATAAAAACAATGATTATTTAAACTATATATCTAAATATATATATATAATATATATATATATATATATATATATATATATATATATATATATATATATATATATATATATATATATATATATATATATATATATATATATATATATATATATATATATATATATATATATATATATATATATATATATATATATATATATATATATATATATATATATATATATATATATATATATATATATATATATATATATATATATATATATATATATATATATATATATATATATATATATATATATATATATATATATATATATATATATATATATATATACAGGGTGGCCCAACGAAAAGGTCCCACCCTTATTTATGACTTTCCTGGTATATTTTGGGAAAAACGCTTGGACACGTCAATTTTGATTTTTAGGGGGACGTCTTTTCATGTATGATTGTATAATACAGGGTGTTCCAAAAATAAGATATCGCATTACACTTGACATTTTTAAATGGAAACCCCCAATTTTTTTTCTATTTTTGGATTCTCCAGGAAGTTTTTAGTAACTTTTGTATAATAGAGTTTATACCTATCTTCAACCATTTTGAAGTTTTTTTAATTTTTTTTATAAAATTCGCCTCATTTAATTTAGTACTGATAATACGGAAAAAAATAATAATCACCGATACCAGCAAGAAATTTAGCATCCGTCAATGTCATCGTAAATCATAGAACAACTTTATCTTTGATTTGAAATCGTTAAGTTGCCTAGTTCTATTATAATATTTTGCAATGATTTATTCAATTCAAGAAAGGGTCGAAATAACGAAACTGTATTATCAAAACGGAAGCATTGCAAGAGCTACCGCCCGGTTGTTTAATGCGTTACATCCAGACAAAAATATTAACCATAAGTATGTGGCTAAATTAATAAGAAAATTTGAAGCAACTGGATCTGTATCTAATATTCGCCGGAATCAGGAAAATCGTCCAAGTAGAAATGAAGCCAGAGAAATAGCAGTTTTGGGACACGTGGCTCTTGACAACACCCAAAGTACTCGTGGTCTGGCTACTTCTTCAGGATTTACACGCTCAACAGTGCAAAGAATTTTGAAATCCTATAAATTTCACCCGTACAAAACTAAACTTGTCCATGAGCTTAATGAAGACGATTATGATAGAAGGTTGGAGTTTTGCGAATTAATGACACAACGTTTGAACAATAACCCAAATTTGTTATTTAACATTTGTTTTTCGGATGAATGTACCTTATATTTACATGGTGCTGTAAATAGACATAATTGTCGATATTGGAGCGACTCGAATCCACATTTGTTTCGAGAGGTACATTCGCAATACCCACAAAAAATTAATGTCTGGGCCGGCATTTTCGGAAATCATATTGTAGGACCTTTCTTTATTCCTGGAAACTTGACGGGGGAGTTGTACTTGGACATGTTGGAAAATACAATAGAGCCACGAATAACCGAAATAATAGAAAATGAGGTTAATTATAATGAAAATTTTCTTCATTTCCAACAAGATGGTGCACCACCGCACTATGTAGCTCCAGTACGACAGTTTTTGGACACCCATTTCCCAAATCAGTGGATCGGACGGCGCGGCCCCATTGAGTGGCCACCAAGGTCTCCGGACTTGAGTCCTTTAGATTACTTTCTTTGGGGACATATAAAAAGTAAGGTTTTTAGTACGAAGCCAGACTCCATCCAAGATCTTCGGGAGCGGATCACGGCGGAATGCAGACAAATAACTCCAGAAATGTGTGAAAATGTTAGGAATAGATTTGAGCAAAATATTTATTATTGCATGGAGGTAAACGGACACCACTTTCAACATTTATTACCACATTGACTTTTTGACACATTGTAGCTAAGTAACTAATTTTTGTTTAAATTTTAATG
Organism: Kuschelorhynchus macadamiae; assembly: GCA_030620095.1. Taxonomy (NCBI): domain Eukaryota; kingdom Metazoa; phylum Arthropoda; class Insecta; order Coleoptera; family Curculionidae; genus Kuschelorhynchus; species Kuschelorhynchus macadamiae. The sequence goes on along the minus strand of JAUTXW010002439.1, from coordinate 321,752 downwards.
TGAATGTAAAACTGTAAATGGTTTAGTGTTCCTGATTCCGGCGAATATTAGATACAGATCTAGTTGCTTCAAATTTTCTTATTAATTTAGCCACATACTTATGGTTAATATTTTTGACTGAATGTAACGTATTAAACAACCGGGCAGTAGCCCTTGCAATGTTTCCGTTTTGATAATAAAGTTTCGTTATTTTGACCCTTTCTTGAATTTAATTTATCAATACTTGATATTATTCAATTATTCAAATAACTTCAAAATGGTTGAAGATAGGTATAAACTCTATTATACAAAAGTTACTAAAAACTTCCTGGAGAATCCAAAAATAGAAAAAAAATTGGGGTTTTCCATTTAAAAATGTCAAGTGTAATGCGATATCTTATTTTTGGAACACCCTGTATTATACAATCATACATGAAAAGACGTCCCCCTAAAAATCAAAATTGACGTGTCCAAGCGTTTTTCCCAAAATATACCAGGAAAGTCATAAATAAGGGTGGGACCTTTTCGTTGGGCCACCCTGTATATATGTATATACATATAATATATATATATATATATATATATATATATATATATATATATATATATATATATATATATATATATATATATATATATGTGGGCTGTAGTATGTACCCAGTGTATATTTGTAAAAACTTGTTAAGTATGATCGAACCTACTGTATTTTTGCATTTTTTTTTTTTTTGGGAATAAACATTATTATTTTTACTATTAATCTTATTATTATTTAAAAATTGTGTTATTTGTACCAGGGAATTTCCGGCTAAATGCGAATCTACCGGTATCGGTATTAAATTTGAACAAATTACGGTAATCATTTACTATTTTACATCCCAGAAGATTTTTGGTATACAGGTGACATCCAAAGTAGAAATTGGTGTCAGGAATTGGATAACTTAAAACTAAGATAAGAAAGTGCAATCTATTTTTTCCCAAACTAAGTCATTTAGTAGTTACAGAGCTTCAAAAAGTCAAATATATCAATTTCCAAGAGTCATTTTCTCTAAAACAGTTGAATTTAAGTATAGAATATACCACACAAAATGTATTTAAAATATTCAAGAAAAAACAAAAAAACAATAATAGGCAGGGCATTCTACTGAGAACACGAATGTTTCCAGCGATTTAAGCTAGAAGCGGCAACACCTTTCAATTAAAAATATTTTATATTCACATATAGACAGAGCCAAATTTTCAAATTAATCAATTGATTGGATATTGTTATACGCTATAAACATAAGAATTTCTTTCTTGAAATGGTTCGAACTTTCTCGCGTTAAAATAATAATTATTAATTTTCCTTTCAGCCTGTGTATTATAGAATTGATTAGATAGAATTGTTTTATTCAACATAAGTGCACTTTTAGATTAGGAAATCCCGGATTCAGTGTTTTATAAATCTAACTACGCTTTAACTAATATATACACAGAAAATTTATCCACCCTGGCCTACATTGCAAAAAGTAAAAAGCTCGCAGAGAATATAGTATGTAGGAGAACTTAAAGCAATATAGATCGTTACAGAAATATTTCAGTTATTCTTAGAAATCATAAAAACTTTATAGTTAGTTGCAAGTGGTAGACAATAAATGAAAATTGTAATAATTTACTAGGTGGTACTTGGTATCGTCTTTATTGTGATTTTCTTAACATTTCGACAACGGCCCAAGTAGCAGGAATACGTAAAGTTAACGTTTAACAAACGTTAGCTTTAACATCAAATTAACGTCAGTTAGACATTGATATTTAAGTCAAAAGTCAGTGTTGAATTGACGTAAAAATATAACGTCTGCAGAAATTAAAAATTATGTCAAAATATGTTCTAGGCAACGTTAAAACGACAGTGACTAAAAGAGGATTTGGAACTGGCCGTATCAAATATACTTTACCTGAGTCGACTACTCCACAGTGCATTTGATAGATATCAGTATTTATCACTCCGCTGCCTCACTAAGGATAGGCGATGAAACACCTCGCAGTACAATTTTTTAATTAATAAATCACAAGTATCAGATAAGTTTAGTTTTAGTGCTTAACTTACTGCTAAACACTATAATTTGACGTTTTTAAGATGTCGAATTTACAACTTAACCAAACTTTTTTTATGCGAGTGTACTTAGTTTTTAGATTAATTTATTTGTTAGCCTTCGTTCCTGCAAGGTAGGTACAGTAAAATAAATAAAAGTGAGTTATTATTGAAAAGAAATATTGTTAAAAATTACGGAAAAAAACAGTGAAATTTCCTTTACCCGGAACTTCCCTCGTACATTGGTCATTTAGTAACACATATGTACTATCTTTTGAAACCTTTGGAGTTCCCCAAGGCTCAGAACTGGGACCACTACTTTTTCTACTATATATCAATGATATGCCAGAAAATATTAGTACTGGATACGTTACAATGTATGCCGGTGATACAACGATGGTATTAGCGGCAAATACCCCGGAGCAGCTTTCCAGTAGTTTCAAAAACGTTTGTAGCGATATGGAGATTTGGTGCCGTAATAACCATCTAATACTTAACTCCGACAAAACTGTATAAATATGTTTGTTCGTAAAAATAGACTCATCCCGAAACTTTAATAGTCACATCGTGCATGTCTGTGCTAAGCTTAACTCTGCCTACTTTGCTGTTCTGAACTTAAAGAATACACTTAACGAGTCTGGCTTACTTAGTGTTTATTATTCTTTGGCTTACAGCCATTTATCTAATAATATTATTTCATGGGGAGGTACAGTTGTGTGGGAGAGAGTCTTTGTTGGATAAAAATGGATGTTAAGACTGATTTTCAATCTCAAACCCATAGATAGTTGTAAGCCTATATTTACTCAAAAACGAATTTTAACTTTGCCCTGTATATATATTTTTAAGTATCTAATTTATTCAAACAATAACCTTAAATTATTTGTCAAACTGGGAGAGACTAATTCGTACAAGACTAGAAATGAGAATGTCATAAACACTCATTCTTTCAGAGATCTCCATATTACAGTGGTCTGACCCTTTATAATAAACTGCCCAAACACTATAAAGTTCTTAGTGGCAACAACTTTAGGAAGTCAGACAATTTCTTATTGATAAAGCATTCTATTCGGTACAAGAATATTTGTTGTCTTGAGCGTTTCGATACTGCTTGACATGTATTTGTACTAATAGTCTGTTTTATTAATCCATATTCCAATTTTCTTCAATTACTTTGACAGGTAAGATAAATCACGTGACTAACTTTTTTATTGTCAATTTGCGTTAATTTTCAAGAACAAACTTTCTGCTAACTTAGATTTTACTAAATTATTAAAAATATTTTCCATAAAACACAGCATTTTATACGAGATTGTATGCAATCCATATAACAGGAATTGGGACACTCTGTACCTTAAAGTAACATATGTATATATTTTAAAGTAAACCAATTAACGGAATGAATTAAATGTTTCATAGTTTTACACTTACATGACCTTACATAGATCGAATTCTATTTTGGGACACTTTGTATAAATTAAAAAGATTTTAACTTTGGTCAGTTTTCTTAAAATGGGCCAAAGTTATCATTACCAATACAAATGTAGCATTAGCTAATTAGAAATTCGCACATTTCATCATTTAAGTCTAAAATCAGCTAATTTTCAGAAAAAAAAATTGGTATTTCAAGACAGTAAACAATAGTCGGTAAATTTCCTTTACCCGAAACTTAGTCACAAATTAATTTAATAAGTAGTATTTTCAGGCTGATTTTGTAAATATGTTATTAAACCACCATTTTGTTTTGCCATATTGGAATCATATCAAAATGTCACCAGTTCATTCTATCTAACACTTGATTTTTATAAAAATTAGAAGTAAATTGGATAATTCGTTTTTAGTAATAATTTTTTAACGTTTTACTAGGTCGCCATCTTGTTTTGCCATATTGGATTTTTACCAAAATATCACCAGGTCATCCCCATAAGACCCTTAATCTTTTGTCCAAATTTCAAGTCAATCGAATAACTGACCGACAGACCGACAGACGGACCGACGGAATTGATAAAACATATCTTTTGACGTCTAGGGACTCTAAAACGTGAAGATATATATAACCTCCGAGGATGATTTTTTTCATGATTACAAACATTTTATTTGGCCGCTATCTTGTTGGGCCATCTTGAATTAATACCACAATTTTAATAGTTGATCTCTATACCACAACTAGTTTTAGTAGTTAATTTGAAATCGATCCATTAAGCAGTTTTTCAGACATTACTTAACATCACTGATATTTTTTAACAAACTGCATGGTTTGTAGACATCAAAAGATCATGCTTATAATAAATCATAACTAGCCGACCCCACAGACCTTGTTCTGCCTTTTCCGTTAACTGGCGCGATAAGTTTCTGGGCGCGCATTCACCACATCGTCCAGAAATGTTATTAAAGGAAAACATATTGGTTTTATAAAAAAATACGCAATAGAACGATACAAATAATCTGAAAATTCTGGCGTAGTGTTTTATATATAAAGATAATTATTTGCCATTCGCAAAATCTTCATTTATGTATCCCTATATCAACAATTCTATACACTTAGGAAAGAGTTTTATTGCGTCTGTCGATAGTAATGGTATCTATCGAATCTATCTATAAATGTTAAAGACTTAACACTTATATTGTATGTATAAGTTTGGCTCAATCAGTAGTAACAAATCTGCTTTCAGCAAAAAGTCCTTTCTGCACAGCTTTCCCCTACATAAGCGTAAGATAGAAATATCACAGGCGCCTCTCTGAAAATATCTACAAATATCAATCTTTTTGGCTTTGTTTTGATGTTTTTAAACTTGAAAAAGATATTTATATAGATGTACTTAGTGTTTGTGTCCTGAGGGGTGAGTGCTCTTGCTTTATTTTCCGTGTCAACTTGACGTGTCCAAAAATACCTTAATTGCTGTAATATGTAAACTACTGCTGCAATCACAGAGGTAAAAGGAACCGTTATAGAAATAAAATAATGATTTAATGACTAATTGGTTTACTAATTAAATTCTAAAACGTAACATGGATGTCTTTTATCCCAAATCATTTAATTACAATCACATGTTATCTGATTGTAATTAATAAAACGAAATTAATCATCTATAAAGATATTTTAAATTCTAATTCTAAAAATTGAACACACAAAAGTCATTCAATGTCCAATCGAGTAAAATATTTGTAATCAAAAAGATATATACAGGGTATTTGACAACTGAAAGCTGATGATTTACGATGTGAATGTTTAATTATTTCTAAGATTAAAAAAAGTAGCACCTGTCGCGAAAACCGCAACCAAAAACTATCTTTAAAAATAAGGGAGATACCTCGCAAAAGTGCCAAAAATGGGATACCCTGTACAGGGTGTCCCGTTTTCGTTGTTTTGGTGGGGTATCTCTCGTATTAGTAAAACGAAATATTACCCAAACAAAATTTTCATAGCAGAAATTGAAAATATTGCATTTTTGGCCCCCCCCCTCGTATTTCTATGCAGTTTTTCACGTAGAATCCAGTGAGGTAGTCAGATTTTTTATGTGAGCTGTCGTTTTCGAGATATAACACAAACTTATGATTTTTTAAATGGGGCACCCCGTATATTTTTATTTTATATTATTCAGTTCACAACAAGCTTCTCGAAAATATATAATTGTACATACTTTTCTATTCGAATCGCCCAGTAATTTGCATTTTTTTAGAGATAGACTCAGTTTTTGGTAGTAGGCTGGGATTGCTTACAAAACAAATGAATTTTTCAGGTATATTTTATTTACAGTAACAATAATTTTTTAAAAAAATCTACAATAAATTATTACCTTGTACATCCTTGTTTTATACTATTTTACAAGAAATGTTCAAATTTTAGCAATTTAATAATTCAATAATTATAATGTAAAATGTAAGTAGATTTGAAATAACTATCATTGCATTATTTATCTTAGATAGTTATAATTTTAGCCTGCTGCCTTAAAGAATGTTCAAAATCGGACCGAAAACTCGGTTTTATAATAAAAAGAATTATTATTAACCTGTTTTTCGCTGCTAAACCCATGAATCCATCAATCTTGAAAAGTATTATTAATTGAAGAAAATGAACATGTTAATAATTCTACCTCCAATACCTCTAAATAGCAACTAACAACAACAACAACAACAAAGACTAATCCTAGCACTAAAGATCACTAAAATAAACAGAAAACTAAATCTGTACCCTAAAGATATTGGTCGAAATTATGTCCATTTTGTCTTACACAAAGTCTATATAATTCCCGTAATCTTCTTAAGGCATTGAGAATAGTAACCGGTCGTTGTTGCATTTCATTGAATGCCCTTCTTGTGGCGTTTATTAAATCGGCTAAGGTGTCATGTCTTGTCCTATATATTTTGTTTTCTAAAGTATCCCGCAGGAAGTTATCCAAAACCGAGAGATCTGGCGATGTCGCCGGCCATCTTACAGGACCCTATCCGTTTTCCAAGAAAGTTATTTTCCACATACTGCCTTATTTTACCGGAATTATGAGCAAGTGGTCCGTCCTGCAGCAAAATATGTTGCGTAAATAGGCCAAAGGCAGATCATCGAGTAATTCCGGTAGAATAAGTTCCAGTATTTGGAAATATCGATCTGTATCTAAGCTCCCCTGGTATGTACCATACATTATTTTTGAACCTAAAATGAAACAAGAAATATTAAACCCAAAAAAATACCCTGTCGTTCGTGAGGAAATCTAGAATTATTCCTATTTAATACTCTGGCGCTACTTATATATGCCTCATCGGACCATATTACTTTTCTATAAAAGTCAGGGTCATTATCGCGTTTTTCGATATACCAGTTATAGAATATCATACGACGCTGCGCGTCGCCCTGATATCAGATTTTAAATGGTTTATAATCTTGGCGAGCATGGCGACAATGGCTGTGTGTTTGCTGTTCGGCGCTCAAGGTCTCTGGCTCGATTCCGATCTGAGGCAGACTTTGTTAGGAATACATAATGCGCTCGCCTTCTGATGGTTGGTGGTTGCGCGCTCCATCAGTAATAGGCTAAAATCACCTCTCAAATAGCGTCGTTCGGAGCCGACGATAAACAGTAGGTCCCATATACCTGTGTAAATTACAGCTAAGACACACAGCAAAGGTATATGCAAGAGGTAGGCCGCTATCCAGCAGTGGATGAGAAGGCTGTTAATGATAATAACCTTGTTTCCTTAAAGCTTTTTGTACTCGGCCTTTGGGAACCCTAACATTCTGATGGATTTTTCTGCAAGAACTTGAAGGATCTACATCAATGGACGCCAGAACATTAACTACGTCTTCCTCGTTTTCCTTGTTATAGGTTTTGCTTCGCGCCTTATTGAAAGATTCTTCATTCTAAAAAATGTAATATCACAGGGTTGTTTTCGTTCTGGATACCTATGTTTAAAACGCCAACAGCTTCATAAAAATGTATTAGTTATAAAATACGGCGAATGCTAAGCATACCTTAATAAATATAGTTCCGAAGCCTCGTTAACATCTTCGTTTGATTGTGCAAAGCAGAGCAACATGTCGTATTTTTCTTCATTAGAAAACTTGTGGTTTCTAGCCATTTTTTAATATAAAATTTATTATATAATTGTTGCGGTTATCTAATCTAGCTTCAAAACGAACCAGAGGTTTTTGACAAGTAATTTATTTAACATGACAACAGTTTTCTTTTGATTTGTTTAGGCAATCCCAGCCTACTACCAAAAACTGAGTCTATCTCTAAAAAATGCAAATTACTGGGCGATTCGATTAGAAAAGTATACACTATTATATATTTTCGAGAAGCTTATTGTGAACTGAATAATATAAAATAAAAATATAAGGGGTGTCCCATTTAAAAAATTATAAGTTTGTCTTATATCTCAAAAACGACAGTTCACATAAAAAATATGACTACCCCACTGGATTCTACGTGAAAAACTGTATCAGAACCAGTTTTTACCTTTTCGATAAGTTAAACAACAACTGAAATACGAGGGAGGCCCAAAAATGCAATATTTACAATTTCACACTGTATCTTGAAAACGAAGGGGGCTCTGAAAATTTTGTTTGGGTCACCTTTCGTTTCACAAAAAAGTAGCACCATGTCACAAAACTGGAACCCTCTATCTTCACTAATAAGAGAGATATCCCATAAAAACGGCGAAAACGGGACACCCTGTACATAGTCATTTAGTAACAATATACTGTATTTTCAAATATTTTTATTAGGCGCCATTTGGTTCCATCATTGAATTCCTACCTATATTTTACCAGTGTCTACCTAAGCCACACTTGATTTTAGGCCATAATTTAAATAAACTCAATAAATAGTTTTTACATTGCCACACACGTCAATGGAATAAGATTTTTTTACGTTAATTTTCTGAAATTAATCAAATAAGTAGTTTTTCCAGTCAATTTTTTGAAATATTTTATTAGGCCGCCATGTTGTTTTGCTATCTTATGTCCTAACACTGGAACCGGTGGTTGACGATAGATCAAAATACAACAGTTCTAACCACACTATACCACAACTTGTTACATTCTGGACGCGCATTTCGCTAACCAAGTTAGCATCATCAGCAGATGATATAAACTAAACTAACCTATCCTAACCGAGACTATTTATAGGTAAATGTGGCCACACTTGGTTGCGCCCGACTGCACCGTTGTCAAGCAAACAATAGAGGGGACTATAGGGAATAGGCCCTCTGTCTTTATTTAGTGCTTTCTTACCACATTTAACTATTTCTGTACTCTCAAATGCATCCAATAATCTATTATTAGATACATTTTTAATCAACTTAAGATTATTTATTCCTATTTGGTGATTGTTTTCTAAAGCATGTTGGGCAACGCTTGACTTCTCTGTTCTTCCGTATCTTAAATGTGCCATGTGTTCTTTAAAACGAATGTTTATGGAGCGTTTAGCTTGCATAACGTATTTTAGGTCGCAGTCCTTACAGCTAATTTCATAGATGCCACTACTCTCCTTCAAGTCAGCTTTGTCTTTAGGGTTTCCAAGGAGATTTTTCAAAGTGTTCTCCGTTTTGTAGGCTACTCTAAAACCTACGTTTTTAAATCCTTTTTCTAGACCTCTCGTATATCTGGGATCATATGGGATTACTATGAACTTATTGGGAGCCTCAGGTGCTTGAAGAGTAGTGGCATCTTTTAACATTTTCTTATGCTTATGTCTATTTACTAATTTATGTACAAAATTACCATTATATCCATTACTTTTAGCTATATTTTTAATCCGATTCATTTCATTGTTAAAACGTTTTTTACTTAATGGAAAATTGACTAATCTGTGAGTTAAGAAATGAAATGCTGCCATCCTATCAGTAAATTTCCTATAGATATCAAATTCTAATTTGTCGTTATTTCTAATAACTAACGTGTCGAGAAAAGGTAATTGCCCATTGTTCTCCTTTTCGTACGTAAAATTAATAGAAGGATATTTATTGTTTAATGTTTCTAAGAAAGTGTTCAAATTTTCTGTTTTAGTATCAAAAATAGCAAATATATCGTTCTACGTATCTATACCACACCCTCGGGAAATACGTGAGTTCTTTCTTTGAACTGGATTTCTAATCTACCCATAAACAAATTTGTAAGGAACGGAGATAAGCAATTGCCCATCGCAGTTCCCTCAAGTTGTTTATAATATTTATTGTTGAACTGAAAAAAATTTTGATTCATACATAATTTTGTAAGGAGTAAATATTCATCAATAATTTCTTTCTTCAAATTATTGATTTCACGTAGTTCCTTTAGGTACTCTAAAGCTAGTGGTATGTGTACACTAGGAAACAATGAGCTTACTTCAAAAGATATTAAAATTTCACCTTCTTTTAAGTGAACATCCTTAATTTTATCTAAAAATTCTAACGAGTTAGTAACCTCAAACTTATCGTACGAGATATTTAATCTGCTGAATTCTTCTACTAACCATTTTGAAATATTGTACGTTGGTGATCCTACAGCTGAAACAATAGTCTCATGTACTTCCCAGGTTTATGGATTTTGGGAAGGCAATACAGTTTAGATAACTGTGGGTTGCTATGTATTAGTTTAAATTTTAGTTTATCGGACACAAGGTTTTTACACTGTTTTAAGGTATTTTTTACTTCTGTTATCATTTTTGATAACGAGTTCTTCTCAATTAAATCGTAGGGACCAGTTTGAATCAAATGGTCTATTCTTTCAAGATAATCTGTTTTGTCTAGGATAACAACCTTATTTCCTATGTCAGCTTTTAAATAAAAACATTATTTTTTCTTCAGTCCCTGGATAACTTCAGTATTTTTACGAGAAACATATTTTGACTTGTTGTTTTTTGAGATTTGATTTCTGCAAGCCTCTCTAATGAATCCCTTAGTTGACTCTGGCACGTATTGAATAGAACTTTCGATATTCGCTATAACAGTTGATAAACTATTTTTTACTGGAGGCTCTGCAAAATTCAAACCTTTATTCAAAAGGGCGATTTCTTTATTATCAAAGGACTGAGAAAAAAGGTTTTCTACAATGTTCTCGACTTCCGAAGAAATTTGTTTTTGTGGTTTCAACTTTCTCAGTTTGCTTTTAAGTGAACACATTTTCTTTAAAAATTTGGCATCAATAACTACGAACATTTTTCTTTGGAAATCTAACCATTGTTCAAATTCTAAATTATTAAGTTTATAAGTGAGTTTTTTAAATAATCCGTATGCTTCAATTTCAAGTATACTTCGTTTGCTATACAGATTTTTAATTTCTAAATCTAGCCACTTTTTTGTAAGGGGTGATTGTTTAGGGATCTTGACTGGAATGAATTTAGGGAAAACTGAAAAAGACTTGCATGCTTTTAGAAACTAAATATCTGCTGCTATTAGGCACTAAATAGAGACAGAGGGCCTATTCCCTATAGTCCCCTGAAGTGTGACCACATTTACCTATAAATAGTCTCGGTTAGGATAAGTTACTTTAGTTTATATCATCTGCTGATGATGCTAACTTGGTTAGCGAAACGCGCGCCCAGAACGTAACAAGTTGTGGTGTAGTGTGGTTAGAACTCTTGTATTCTGCTATCTTATATTCATACCAAAATGTTACCAGTTCATTCCGATGTAACACTTGATATTTGTGCAAAATTTGAGGTAAATTGGATAATTACTTGTTTTAATAATAATTTTTAACGTTTCCCTAGGCCGTCATCTTGTTCTGACATATTGAATTTTCACCAACATATTACTAGGTCATCCCCATATGGCCCTTAATTTTTTTCGTAAATTTAAAATCAATCTGATAAGTAGTCTGTAAGCTATGCCGCGAACTTACAGACAAACCGACAGACGTACCGACGAAATTGAAACAACATATCTTTGGGCATTTAGGGACGCTGAAACGTGAAGATATGTAAAACCTGAGAGGGTGATTTTTATTAGTTCATCCCTATACCACAATTAGTTATGACACACTATTTGAAATCAGTCTATTACGTAATTTTTCAAAATATTTTATTAAGCCGCCATTTTGTTTCGCCATCTTGGATTCTTAACAAAATTTTACCAGTTGATTCATACATAATACTTAATTTTTGTGCAAAGTTTGAGAAGAATTAGATAAGTAGTTTTTTAGTAATAATTTTTTTGTTAACATTTCACTAGGCCGCCATTTTGTTTTGCCACACTGGATTTTTACTAAAATGTTACTAGATCATACTCATATAAGCCTTAATTTTTGACCAAAATTTGAAGTCAATCAGTTAAGTAGTTTTATGTTATGCCGCGAACAGACAGACCGACAGACAGTCAGATCGACGGAATTGAGAAAACATATTTTTCGGTCTTTAAGAACCCTGAAACGTAAAGATCTAAAAAAAATCTAGGAGGGTGATTTTCAACGATTACAATACTTCCCTTTTACGAGGGAAGCAAAAATCTGTTATATTTTCTTTGTTATTAAATAAAGAAAAAAGTACTCGACAACTTTTGTGCTTAGATAGTAACCAAAATTATTTTAAGTATAGAAAAATTAAATACCTAGTTCAAAATATTTAAAATTTCTATTCCTAGAATTACAATTTGTACAAAATATTAGAATACAGAATACATACATTCTTTTGAATATAAATATGTTATTGAATTTAAATATGTTATTTAAATACTACTAAAAACATTCTAAAAACAGGATACACATTAATCAAGGCACAGTGCATTTTATCTCCCATGGTTTGCCAGTTTTGATTTCTGTGCTTGAGAATTATTGTCGGTCTCCTTGTATAGTTGGGTGGTCAAACTACTAATTAATGTTATTCCATGGAACACATTTCATATACATATGTATACGAAATATTTCCCAAAAGACTTTCGGAGTGTTTGAAGGTAAAACTAGTTACTTATTACAAATTTAATCCACCACTTAACTCTCTATACCCGCCAAAGTTTATCCTACATTTAAGTAATTAATATTAATGTATTCCAAATTACGTATATAGGTATGTACATTAATTATCGTTTCCCTCGAGATAAGCCGTGTGCTCTATCAGATGCATGGCTGTAAAAACAGGACACGTGTTGGTTTATATTCAGATTAAATCCTGGTCAAAATTAACGGACAATGAAAATAATAGCCTTTCAATATATTTTTTTTTTCATTAAAATATTCTCTTTGAAATGTTTTTATCCCTACGATGCACAGTGCTTCGAGTAGTAGAGATTATTGGACAAGAATAATACCACTTACCTCTGGCGGTCATAATACAATTTCTGACAAAATTGTTATTTTTTTACTTAGACGAAAACATTTTGCACATAATTTAATAAGTTAAGTTAATCACATACAGGGTGTCCAGAAAAACTTACAACTAAGATTTGTAACATTGACATAGAGGGTCAAAAAGAAAAATGTGCGTTTATAAGCCATTGTAACTTGTTTTTATTATAAAACACAAAATTAAAATTTAACAAACACTATTTAAACTACACTAACACTTAATTACTAAAATTTTTAAACATAAAATAAATAACAAACGTTAAACTCAGAGCTAATTATTAGTCCGAATCGCTTTCATTGCTTAATATTTCAGAAACATTGAATTCCAAATTTAAATCTTCTGAAACAACTAAATCATTTTTTTTAGATATTTATTAATTTCATTGTTATATTTGCTAGTTTTCTGTTTCATAACTTTTCGGTTTATTGATAGTAAGGGCTCTGATGTCAGCAATAATATGTTCATCAAATCTTTGTTACAATTAGTTTGTGATGATTTGCGGGTGTGAGATAATCGGTTTTTCCTAACTTCCTTGTGCCTTGCTTCTAAGGCGTCTTCTGACAGTTGTCCAATAGGAAAGTCGAAAGCACTTATTATCTCACACCCATGAATCAAGACTTTGTGGACAGTTGCAGGCATATAATACCAACTGTAAGAATTTATATACAAATTACGAGTTTCCTGTAACAAACTCCGAAACTTTTCTAATTCAACATGGTACCCGCTAGCCAATATCCTAAGTATCAACGAAAACTTAACAATAAGTTCCTTGTCGATACTTGTTATCTCCGAGCTGAGATCGGGATTAAAAAAAAAACGCCTTGCGGTGTTTCCATCATTTGTGGAGCCATATCCCGGTTTTGGCTTATCCACAATCAGTCCCATCTTCGATTTAAATTCTGACTGGATACGTTTTTTATTATTTTCTACTATTTTTTTATTTTCATTTCCTTCAACCCGCCATACTTTTATTGGGAGTCTATACGCAATATGCAAAAGGCACTCAAAAAAACGTATCCAGCAGTGAAGTGTGGATAAGCCAAAACGAAAGTTTTCCCTATTTACAGACCGATTGACAACGTTTTCGTGGTTCATTTGCTTTGGGGTGGCTCCACAAATGATGCACTTGGATGCTGAGTTGGTGCCGGAAAGAATATTAGTTACACTACCGTCCATCATAGTGAAAATTAATTCGAAAGTTATATTATAAGTTTGATTGTGCATATTTATTGTCGATACTTTCAGCAAATTGATATTTTTTATCATTTTTTGCTCTTCCAATCGCACTAACTCAGCATTTTCCTTAGCAAAAATAAACTTTATTGGTCGACAAAACAAGGTCGAGGAACTTGTCATATTTACCCATACATCCTCATTTGTGCAAGTATTAATCAATTTTAATGGCACTAGTGCAATTAGAAAGATATATTCATCCGTATGTTGGTCATTACTGAACTTCTGCTTATATGTGCTATGCCCACTACTGCCATCAAAGCCCCACTTACAAATTAATTTTAATTCTTTCCCACTCGGTACGCTTGAAACATTTAGAATACTTTCTGCGGTTTTATCTAGAAGATCTTGTAAATTTACTTCATACTTCATCAGTATTAATTTGAGACGGCAAATGTGCTTTTTTTGCAATGTTTAAAGCGTACAAACTTGGAAAGCAATCCTTGTGCAAAGCATTAACTACTGACCTTAAAACTAAGTATTTTCTTTCGGATAAGTCTAGGTCCAAGCACAGGGCTAAAGCCTGATGTGGTGTCAAAACCTTATCTAAGGAATCTTGATTATTAGAGCTACCAGCCAAATTAGCAGCAAAGTTAAGCTCAGCTTGAGATCTGCTTTGTATTAAATCTAAGACGCGTCTTTTTTTTGTTTTTGTAGAAGCTTCCTCAAAAGGGATGGTGGGTCTTCCTCGAGATTGACTTGATCGTGGTTGCAACGCCAACGGTTGTTAAAAGCCACAAAATCTTTTGATGTGGCTACCGGTTTGCTTAGCCCACTTTTGTTGCGCTTTATAAATCTTTCTCGAGTTCTAGAGCTTTCCTGCCACAGTTTAGTCATTTTCATGCAAAAAATTCTACCCATCTTTGAAATTCGTGCCGATAATTCTTCCGAACAATCTGTGAAATCAAGTATTTCACATATTTTGTTAAATGGGTTTTGCTGGCGATAACTATGTGAACTAGTTATCCAAACATCTACCAGATCAGCGTTTTTGATATAAATACACTCTAAAATAAAATATCTGAAATTACCTGTGGTGGCAGGTAGGAGCAGAATATCGATACAAAATCTGAAACCTTATATTTTCTCCTACTTAACTAAAACAGTATCAGAAAGAGATATTTAGAGATATTTTGTAAACCTTTACCAAAGTTTTCAAATATAGTTGTGTTAACAACTAATCTGTTATTGCTAATTGAAATATCAGGTAAAATCGTACATTTGGACTCAACAATTAAATATATAGTTAAAATTTAATAAACCTACCTGGAGCTTGACAATCCATAGCCATTTTCTTTTTAGAGTGAACAGTTTCAACAATAACTCGTTAATGAAAACTCCGTTCTGAACGCAAGCAAATTATTGTTAAACTGACAGCTAGGCTTTGATCGAAATTCATTTGTCTCTACAGTGCTAATCAAGGATGACCTGATTTAAATAAAAAATATAAATAATTATTACTTTGTTTTGTGATTATTGTCCATTGCTCAAAGCACTTTGCGATGGTGTCAGCGGATACTCGTTGAAAATCCATAATTTATAATTAAATGTAAAAAAATATTTCACACGATAAAACGTAACATATTTTTAGAAATATTTACAATCAATAGCAAAAGTTATGGTACGAGCGGGGATCGAACCCGCACCTCTGGATCACTAGTGCATCGTTCTAACCAATTGCGTTATCGTACCACTGATAAGCAATTCGTTAGAACTTGTACATATTCAAACCCACCAATATCATAACCATTGTTGATCATGCCAAATATTCTAAACTTCCTGACTGGACGTCAAATCTGACATCGCTATTAAGTACCGGCCATATTAGTAATAAGGTTAGAATATTTGGCAACAATGGTTATGATACTGGTGGGTTTGAATATGTACAAGTTCTAACGAAGAGCTTATCAGTGATACGATAGCGCAATTGGTTAGAGCGATGGACTAGTGATCCAGAGGTGCGGGTTCGATCCCCTCTCGTAGCATAACTTTTGCTGTTGATTATAAATATTTCTAAAAATATATTTGACACTGTAAAAATAAACTGATAAAATACTTCCATTTAAAATTTGGCTTATACGGGCATAACGTAAAATTATAAATTTACTAATATTGACGGTACCTAACAGCGATATTAGATTTGACGTCCAGTCGGGAACGACGCGCCATAAGGTTAGAATATTTGGCAAGATCAACAATGGATATGATACTGGTAGGTTTGAATATTGAATATGTACAAGTTCTAACGAATTGCTTATCAGTGGTACGATAGCGCAATTGGTTAGACCGATGGACTAGTCATCCAGAGGTGCGGGTTCGATCCCCGCTCGTACAATAACTTTTGCTATTGATTATAAATATTTCTAAAAATATATTTTACAGTTTAAAAATAAACTGATAAAATACTTCCATTCAAAACGTAACATGTTTCGCTACACAATAGCTTCTTCCGACCTTTCATCTTGAATGACCAAACTTTAAAAGTAGGAGAGAATCACCATGAATGGGAACCATATAGGATGGTATTGTTGATGTAAAACCCAAATGCAGATTGTTTAATAATACACTTCGTTCCAAAATTATGGAATATTGGAAAACGTAGGTCAAATTCAAGCTTCGATATTTTTCTTATTAATAGGTCGATTTAAATTTTTTAAGGCTGTTTGAAAGTTTATTCCTTGATTAATAATAGGCGCCATTGGAAAGAATAATTAAATTATTAGTATAGTATAGCCTTTGACGTCTATGTTGCGGTAGTAAGTTGGGGACCAATAGCGGCTTCATGTGGCTTCAGGCGATCTTCTGCTAACATCCTTAATACTGTTTGTTTACTTCAACGAATCTCGTGAAGAACAGCAAATTCCGACTGAACTTTGACACTGGACATAAATCTACTTCTAAGAGCTTGCAGTCTTAAAAATCTGTCCTGAGCCGGAGTAGTAATTCTTTTTCTTCCTTGTCCCGCTCTTCTCCTATTCGTCCCAGTTTCCCCTGTTGGTTTATATTCAGATTAAATCCTGGTCAAAATTAACGGACAATGAAAATAATAGCCTTTCAATATATTTTTTTTTCATTAAAATATTCTCTTTGAAATGTTTTTATCCCTACGATGGTGTCAGCGGATACTCGTTGAAAATCCATAATTTACATTTATGACAGTAAGTTTATGCAAAAAAGGTTGGAATGTTTTTTCTTTTTACCCTGTATGAATGTTTTCCGTGTATACTTGTAAGCTTTTATGCGCCTTTCATGGATATCTTTTCTACCAAAAAATCGCAAAAAGCTAATAAGGGGTTAATAAAAACCAAGTTGTTTGTAGCAATACAACTAAACTTTGCAAAAATCGGGTTTTTTCATAAAGCGCAGAGTTGTACCAAAATGATTACACTTATTAATAGGTTATGTAGTAACTAAAACAGAGAGAGAGAGAGAAATCAGATTCAACTTCTCTTCTTTTCCACAAATTTGGTTAAAAAGTAGTCAATTTGACATGACTCCGTGCTTATTGACTTTCCCAGTATACTAATTATTTTTTTATTCTTTCCAATGGCGCCTATTATTAACCAAGGAATGACCTTTCAAACGGCGAAAAAAAAATATTTAAATCGATCTAATAATAAGAAAAATATCGAAGCTTGCAGTTAACCTATGTTCTTTAATATAACATAATTTTGGAACGAAGTTTACTTTAGAATAAGAAAAAAAGTTGTTTCAAGAAAAAAAAAGTATCTCACTCAAGGGAGAGATTCCTTGAATGTGACACGTATAGCCCTTGACTGTGAAACGTTCATCTTAATGGGACTAATCCAACACAATCCAAATTTTCACATGCCAAAACGCATTTTATGTGTCTAAATTTAAATCAAACGCTAAAAATATCATTCAGAAGGTAAATATATATTGTAGCAATATACAAACTAAATAAGCCGACCTACATTTCTTGACCCTTATAAGCATAAGGGTCCCTAGATGCCGAAAAACCTGTTTTCTCAATTCTGTCGCTCTGTCTGTCTGTCATATGGGGATGCCTTGAACAAAATGGCGGCCAAATAAAATTTTTAAAATTACGATAAAAATCACCGCTTATATTTGGGTAAAAATACAATATGCCGGCCTAGTGAAACGTTAAAAAAATTATTACTAAAAAAACTATTCAATGCATCAAATTTTGCACAAAAATCAAGTGGCCACTTGCTCGTTGGGTTCCGAGGAGATAAAAAATATTTACTCAGGAGTGCCAAATCGATTTCGCCCCAGATCTGCACCTTCACCCCAAACCAGTGCGTGAACTTAGGGGTGAGTTTCTGCGATTTTTTTAGTTTTCGTCACCTGGTACGAGCATAAACTGAGGTATAAACGTGAAATTTGCCGTACATATGCATCTTGGGATTCCATATAGGTCGCACAGCGTGAATACCCCCACCACCCCCTGGAAGTGTAAATTCACAAAAAGTGGTTACCTTTCGCGTGAGGGGATGGCAACGAAGAGGATGGATTTTGTAGGCTAAATATGATTTTGCCCCAGATCTGCAGATTTACCCCAAATCAGGCCGTGAACGTAGGGGTGAGTTTCTGCGATTTTTTCGGTTTTCGTCCCCTGCCACGAGGACAGAATGAGCCATCAACGTGAAATTTGGCATACGTATACATTTTGGGATTCCATACTGGGCGCACAGCGTGAATACCCTCTGGAAGGGATGTAAATTGACAAGGGGTGGCTCTCCTCCGCGTGAGGGGATGGCAAGAAAGAGGGCAGATTTTAAAGGCTAAATATGATTTAAAGTGATACCTTTTATTTATACGTTTTTTATTCTACCGGCAGCATTTAAAGGCCCAAAACTGCCAAAGTCAAAGATGGAATGTCACTTGAGGGGGTGGTTTTTCGGGAAGTGTTGATGCCATGGTCACGAAACTTGGCACGAGAATTTCTTGGGTATAAAAGCAACCCTCCGAATGGTCAAAACGGTTTTTTGTAAACTTTCCCCATTGGTGCAGTGGGGGTGAACGTGAGAGGAAGTGGGTTCACAGGAGGGGCTTCAAACGGTGCTTCAGCTATGTCAAGGGAGTCATTCTGAAACAATTCATCAAGAGGTTCTTTCGGATAACGAAAAGTCACAAATTAAACCATTTGACACATTCTAAGCGTTGCAACCTCAGGTACGGGTTAGCCACGCACTTGTCACTCAGTAAGCATGATCTAGGGCCATGGGTGCATCCTCAGGCTAAATGGCATCACGCTAGCTTCACTCCTACCAAAATCCCAGCAGTTTCAAAAAGTGCGCCACTAATTTTGTCGACCAGTGTATAACCAGACATCCTTTATTTATGTTACTTCTGTAATTTGTAATTTTTATATTTCGAATTTTTTTTATTACTTTGACATGTCTTTTTCCTTACGATTATTTTACTTGTAACTTGATTTATATAAGGTTATTTGCGAATTCGTTCGTACTATTTTTCATGTATTGGGTGTTTCTATACAGTCAAATGACATTTTTGAGGTCGGAATTCCCGGACACGGAACCTAATTGAGATTGACTTAGATGACAAAATTGATAGACAAACGACGGCGCATTTATTTTATACTAAATTGCATTTGACACGTTTGAAAATTTCAAATCGACCCATTAAGTTTTAATTATACAATACACTATCCATGGAATAGCTTATAGTGTAGGCAAAACAGCGATAATTTAATCCAGCAGTTCAATTGAATTAACATTGAAATGCAATCAATGGCATTCATAAAATAGTTCGTTTAGCGGCTATTACAACTTATAACGTTTTAGGAAATTGATTAAATTTAGCACATTGTGGCTTATTTCAGTAATTTTGTAAATTGGGTTAGCAGATTAATTATATGGAACGAAGCAAAAATACTTTGACATGTTTTGGTGCTTTTTACTTCCCTCGTGAAATTGTTTCAGATCTTTACGTTTCAGGGTCCCTAGATGCCGAGAAACATGTTTTCTCAATTCCGCCCTTCTGTCTGTCTGTCGGTCTGTCTGTCTAAAAAGGGCAACAAAAGAGAGGGCATCGAGTGCTAACAGGTTTTCCGGTGGGAATAGACGTAAGAGTCCTGTGGGAACCAATTCCGACCGGAAAATCTCGATAGCACAACCAGGAAAAGTGAATGAAAAGGACCAGACTTAGAGAAAGCTAGTTAATAAGAGTCAAAGGCATCGAAAAGCCAGGGAGCCAGTGCTAGTCGGAATTCCTTTAGGAACCGGTCAAGGAAGTTCCGCAGGATCACTCCAGAGTCCTGTGATCCCGGTAGGATTATAGCACTAGCCGGAATACATACTTGAAGCTGGAAAAAACCTAACTAGAGCGAATACTTATCTTGTGCGTAAATTTGTTCCAAAAAGGCAACGTCTTAATCGACAACCGAATATCATCAGGTCCTATTAATATGGAAAATAAAAGCAAAGAAGGCCAACCGCCGTGCCCGTAATAACACAGATGGAGCCCTGAGAACCGGAACAACAAAGAGTTAAGAAGGACATAGTAATTTCCCAATCCAGGGAAAAGAGGCGGCAGACAGATGCAGGACCACCTGGGGGTCAGGGGGAGGCCAAGGGTGGCTTGCAACCGAATCAATCTCGTGATTCTGAGTTTCTCGAGAGCCTTCCCAACCTAACATCATTTGGACATGCTCACGATGAGCGCAGAGTTACCGGAGTCAGCAGGTACTTAATACAGAATTCATTGGTGCTTGAATATCAAGTCCGAATTGTAGCCAGAGATACAAAAGAGACGACAGAAGAGTTATGGGAAGTTTGGGGTACGAGATAGACCACGCCCCACTCTCCTAAGCAAAAAAACGCCAGGCTGACAATAGTAGAATTGAATATAATACTTTTAATCAAAGCACCAATGTTGACTGTGGTACCCTAGAGGTACAAGATTTAATCAAATTTAACGAACTTCCGTCGAATGAAACCAATAGAAAGAAATCTACAGGTCAAATAATTAAAACAAAAACAAAACGCCGTAAAAACCGACGTTTAAGTTGGGCTTTCTCACCATCATCAAGTACAATTGCATGAAAGAAAAAACTAACCCCTTAAACTCTAGTAATTTAAACAAAAATATTAACACTTCTCTCTCTGAGTACACAGGTGACTCAGAGGCCATGGGTGAACCAAACAAGTATTCTTATTCAGCACATAACGGTACTCTGTACGAATCATGTTTCTAAAAAAACAAACCCTAAATTCTGATTTTTCAAATTTAAAAAATAAGAATTTCCAAAGTTTCGATTACTGGACCCAAGCATCGTCAAAATTTTTCAAAATGATAATCCTAATAAAATTTACCACCCATCATGCCATCTATCAGAACCAGATTAACTCGTAAAACTGTAGTACTAATTCAAGATGGCGAAACAAAACGGCAGTGAAATAACATGTATGTAATCGTGAAAAAATCAGCCTCTCCGTCTGTCTGTCAGTTCACTACTCATTAGAGTAACCTCAAATTTTAGCCAAGAATTAAGGGTCATATGGAGATGACCTAGTAATATTTTGGTAAAAATCCCATATGCCGAAACGAGATGGCAGTCTAGTGAAACGTTAAAAAAATTATTACTAAAAAACTTATTATCCAATTTCTCCAAATTTTAATGATAAGATTTAGAAATAATGGCAACCTAATAAAATATTTAAAAAATCGGCCTGAAAAAAAGTACTCATTAGATTAATTTTAAATTGTATGCAAGCATAAATTGTGATATAAAGAAAAAATGGTATAAAGTTGTGATACGAATTCAAGATGGCGCAACAAAATGGCGGCTAAATATATTTTTTTTAAATGAATAGAAAAAAATCTTACTCAACTGATTTTAAATTTTGCAGACAAATTAAATGTGATATAGGGATAAACTGGTACGAATTCCACATAACGTAACAAAATGGCGATGTGTCAATGTAAAAAGTACTTATTGAATTTATTTTAATTTATGCTTAAAAATCAAGCGCAACATGTGTAGAAACTGGTAAAATATTGGTATGAATCCAATATGATGGAATAAAATGGCGCCCACTAAAAATGATTGAAAAGATAGTATATGTGTTACTAAATGACTATTTACTGAACTAAATTGGGCCACACTTCACTATTTCTAATAAAAGAAAAGATTCATAACGAGAGAAATTCAGGGTAAAGGAAATTTGCCGATTTTTTGTTATGTGTTTAAAATGACTGTAATTGTTACAAAATAAAAGTGATATTATTTAAAATTGGGTCTTATTTAAAATATACCGGATGATTACGTGGGAGGTTTATATAATTTGTTGCATTGATATGTAACAAAAGTTCGTGAATTGACAGATGATATTTAAATTTTTGCTTTTGTGTCACTATAACAATGCTCCCAATTTCATTACTTCAAATAAAAATAAAAGAGAAGATTTATATCGAGAGCAGTATTTTTAATTCCCAAAATGAATTTTCACCAGCTGACAGCCTGCTCTGTAAATATCCAAAAGCTTATTATTAGCGGATATGATTCACAATAGAGGCGTCTACTAAAACATTAATTTATTTATCTCTCCGTCAATCCAATGTGTCATTTAATTCCGCAATTGTATTCCAAAGTGAACTTCCCCAAGATTATTAAATTCTATGTTTTATTGTTCGCTAGACACTATGTATAACTCATATATATTTCGAATACAATGAAGAGTTTATCGCTCTGGTGCCATTGTGAGATGCTGTAAGGATATAAACTTCGTAAGTCAAGTAACAATATCAGTGCACAAACGAGGCGTAAATAAGTTTCAGCTATCTGCTGAATTATAGAATTATATTTTCCCTATGTTCAGCTTACATGATAGGGTAACTTGTTATTCTGTTTGATACGTAATTCACCCTATTTGCCAGTTAGGTTTGTATCGAGGAGAACATATTCCGATAATGATATACAAAGTAGTCCTTTATTAAATACCCAACATATCATAGAGTTTATGAAAGGAGGCAACTACAGCTTTAAATATGTGCAGTGAAGTACCTTTTTAAATAAGAAATACTGAAAATGTATTATCGAAACTGGTACTGCTTAGAGCTGAACCTGGTTAATTCTTGCGAATTTAGCCGTAGTTATAGATTTATTAAGTTCTAGGTGAATTTATTTATTATTTGTTATTTTAATGAAGTAAACTTACTTTAATTTTTATCCATGTAACGATTATCCTTTTTATAAAGGCTATTCAGATTAGTTTGAGATTTCAAAATGTAAACAAGTAGTCAGTGACAATTTTAAGGCTACTTTAGTTACCATTATTAGCTATAACCAGTCTTTACCTGTGATACCTGTAAGCTGTGTTGTGAATAAAAGGAATGCATTCAGAAACTATAAGTCTGGTTATCAGCCAATTCGGTACATTTGGTGTCAAAATCGGAAGTAGGGAAGATAATGCAATGTGAAATAGTTTCTACTAGTAGCAATAATTATGAATTTGGATTCTTTGATGAACTTAATTATTGCAATGCATAATGACATACAGAAAAACCAAGAAGAGGTAAAAAATATAAAAATTGTTGCTTGAAATGACTTAAATGATTGCTATAATTTAAGAATTTCGAGGGACTAATAACCAGGTGGATGCAGTGCCTACAGGAATCTGACTTTAAATCGGAAACGGATAAACCATAAAAATGCTGATGCTTTATCAAGAAGACTGTGTCCAGAAAGTTGCAAACAGTGCAAGACACGAGGAAAGAGAAGATGCTGACGATTTTCATTACCGAAAAACAGCACTTCAAAACTCTCAACAGTGTGACCTAAAAGTTTTATCCAAGAAGCAAGAAGACCAAGATATTGGCCCTATAGCCAAACTGAAATTAGAAAATTCACAAAGACCTTGTTACCAAACAATTACAGCTAAATACCAGATATTTAAGGGATACTGGGCTTTATGGGACTCTTTGGTGATAAAAGACGGTCTGCTAAAAAGAATCTGGGAAAGTCCTGATGGCAAAAATAACAAATATCAAACTATTTTGCCCTCAAAGAGAATTCCTGATGTTTTGCAAGTCTTACACAACGGTGTCGGCGGAGGACATTTTGGTGTTATAAAGACTCTTGAAAAAGTTCGAGAAAGGTTTTATAATAATACATTTATTATCTAAACCACAATACATCTTTGATATAATGATATTGATAATATATAAATGTGAGCCAACGTGGTTAAACCATGGGATTCAGGCGTCCTGTCGCAAGACAAGGATACTGTTCAAGCCCTTAAGTAATAATAGCAAGTAATAAATTAATTAGACTTCACTAAATTAGGTACTAAAAAATAACAATCTATGGTAAAAAATTGGATGTGAAAAGCACAAATATATATAAAACAACTTCGATTAAATAAACAAGTAGATAAAATTATAAAATTTTGGTTTATAATAGGAATGACATTGCGCAGTCGGAGCCGGAGCTACTGCAGAAGCAGCAGGCGTTTCTTAACTATTTTATTAAAACTAACCTCAGAGAGTGAAAAGTCGGAAGCTTGTATAGAGTTTACAGTGGTAGCTATGTTATACGAAAAGGATCTTTTAAAAATTTCTTTTGGCACTGTAAGGCCATGCCGTCTGCGCAAATTTACGGTATGGGCATCTGCCCTGAATGATATTTTATTATGTAAGTATTGAGGTAGTTTATATTCGATTAATTTGAAGTAAAACCATAACATATGCAACCTACATCTATTAAAACTATTTAACCACTCGGATTTACCGAGATAAGGTGTTATATGGGTTCGCCTTTTATTGGTTGGGAAGTCGCACAGATGTGAAAGATTGGTGTCGAACCTGCGAGGACTGTGCCGCCAGTAAAGAACCCAAACTCGAACTCGTGACAAAATGAAGCAGTACAACGTAGAAGCAACCTTCGAACGATTTGTCATAGGTGTAGCAGGACCATTTCCAGTTAGTAAGTCCGGGAACGGATTACTTCAGCATAAGGCTAGAAGTATATGCAATACCCAATCAAGAAGCCATCACTGTTGTCAACGTATTATTTCAAAAATGGATTTACCCATATGGAATTCCAAGGAAAATATACTCGAACCAAGGCAGGAACGAATCATGTGCAGTCTATGAGGAATCCATAAGACAAGAGCAACACCTTTTCATTCACAGTTGGTTAAAAGATTTAACAGACCTTTAGAGAACTACCTGAAAATCCAAGTTAATGAACAACAAAGTGACTGGGATATTTGGATCCTATTTACAGCTTCCAGTCGACCTCTTGACTGGACGCCTTCTGCCAGAAATTACAGATAGAAAACGATAAAATTAAATCACGTTATGATCTACGAGCCAATCACACTCAATTTACAGTCGGTGAAAAAGTTTGGTTATACAATCCAAAAGAACTAAGGAACGCTCGTCGAAGTCGCAGAGGTCATTGGAAAGCCCATATGGTGTGGTGACCCGACTGAATGATCGGGTATAACGGATTCAGAAGAGCCCTCTTGCAAAAATGAAAGTGGTGCACTTACATCGACTAGCCCGTTAACAAGATACCGAAGATGTTTGATAGGAACAATCAACCCTAGCAAGGCGGCAATGTTGCGAATTTAGACAAGAGCAAAACTTTTTCATCCATAGTCAGATGGAATGGTTCAAAGATTTAATAGAACTTTGGAGAACTACCTGAAAATCCAAGGTAGTGAACAACAAAGTGACTGGGATTGTAGGATAGTGGGTTAGTAAGCGCCTCAGAGAAATCCATTAAGAGCTCCGCCAGAAATTACAAATAGAACGCGATAGAATGAAGTCATTCACGTTATGATCTACGAGCCAACCATACATAACACGAATTTATTGAAAACACAAAAACATACAATTCCACCGACGTATAGTATAAAACGAAATTAAGAGAAATGAGAAATCTACAGTAACCTGTCTCGCTAGCTCGTCAAATCACGTGCTGTCAACGTTATCCTTGTACTCCCCTAATACTGAATAAAAAATATTTATAATGATTTTGTAGTATACGTATATCCAAACAAAAGTGAATAATCCTTATAACTTCTTTCTTTATAAAGTTGGAACAAAATGTTAAAAAAGAAAGTTTTCTGGATTTTTATGGACCATTGTCAACAAAATAACTCAACATCGACGACGATGTTGTTAGTTATTAACATGATAGTTAGTAGCTATTAAACCAAAAACACACAACCGGGATATCCTTATGTTTATCGGGTCCTTTCTGTAACAATTTCTGTAAATCTTGTTGTTTTTATGTTTTAGCTCTTAAAAATTGTTTTAATCATTTAGTTTTAACTTATGTTTTAACCCATAAATATGTTTTTCTTTCTGGTGTCTTGAGGATGCAACAATAAAGTTGCGAAACGTCGACAATTTAAAAAAAGAGTTGTTTTTTTTCCTGAACCCTAAACCCAAATAATACACCACTCTAACATAACAACAAGAGGATCATTAATGAAAGCTATTTAGAAAAATAATACTAGAGTTTATTGAGTACATTCCATAACAAAAGAGGCAACATTGTTAGGTTATCTAAACTTTATTCTCTACCGTTTGTATATGCAATACAACACACGTATTTAGCATATATTACAAACCCCAAAAAGGGAAAAGAGAGAAAAATTAGATAGTTTTCATTTAAATTCACGTATCCCGCATACGTGTTATAGCTGACGATAATACAGGGATTATAAAACAACATTCTATAAAACGATCTAAAACCTCTGTTAAAAGTTAATAGGATTCGTAAAAAAAATTAAATTATATAAAGATAAATTTATCAAACTCGATATTTTGATCAAAAAGAAGATATCATGTTAATGAAACAATATTCTACAAGATTTTCCATTTAAAATTACAAAATTCATCTTCATTTTCCTATTGTCACTTGGCGGTTCAGATGAACTATTTAACAGAAACCAATTCCAAATTACAATTTTTCTATTGCCATACTCATATTTGGAAGAATGGCATATGGTTTTTGATTCTGGTGCAGTCGGTAGGATGAAACTAGGACTTATTTTGATAAATTATATTCATTATATTTAAATTTGCGTGTGGTATTATTTTTATATTCCCTAAATTATCCTTTTCAAAAAGAGCATTCGTGTATGTAGGCAAACAAATTATCGACAAATTAGTTTGTATGAATTTGTGTTCGAAGTAAAACAAAAGGGAAAATAAAAATAGCATTCGACTGAAAAAAAAACAATTTTATATTGAGTTAGGGCCGGCTCTGATAACTCGAATGGTTTTTACAATCGCAGCTCCGACCACAATGGGTGTACACGCATAAAAACAGACCATGTGCTTCTACTCGATTTAAATTTAAAATTTAACAGGCTTTCAAGCAAATTCATCGAAAACACACATTTACACAGAAATATCGAACAAAGCTGTGGGCAAATTTGCATTTCCAGTCGCAATATTTATATTTTGTTATATAAAATAGCGCCACCCGTTGTCACATTACAGAGTGAATTTACTGTTATTGTGAGCAATAAAACTTTTTTCTTTGAAAACAGTACGAACTATATTTTAAAGCACTATTATTTACGTTTTTCTGTGCTTGTAATAATGTATTAAAATCTACCCTAAAATAAAACGAAAATACTTTCTAGAAAACAAAATAGCTAATCTAACTGATTTATTGTCAGTATTTTAAAATTGTGTGTTAGGTGTAGAAAGGAATGGTAATACGTGCGGACGGTTTTTGGCGTAATAATTTATTTCAATTTCTGCATTTTATTCCAACCTGAAAATTTGATTTCATAAAATTGGCATCAACCTAATTCTTAATTACCTAATCACAAAAAGATATTTATGTATCGAGTGTCTATTTGAAAATCTACTGAAACACGTCAATTGACATATCAAGGCAAAATACTGGGTGTCCCATTTAAGAAATACATGTTCGGGTTATATGTCAAAAACAGTAGTCCAAAAAAAAGGTTGCTCCAAACCACTGGATTTTACATCAAAAAGTGCCTTCAAAACGTGTTTTCAGATTTTATGTATCTCCGATAGTAAATAAACTAAAGCACTGTTTTAAAAGTAGCAAAATTTGAGAACCACCCCGCAGCTCCGTGACGGGTCGCGGTAGTCATGATCTGTTTGTGCCATTATAACCTTCTGAAAAAAAAGACTCGAGGATGAGGTATCAGAATTTTATTATCTTTTATGGTTTCCAATTTCTCGATTAGAGATAGACCCAGTACATACATAAAAAAACACATAGGGTCGAAATGATAATTTCCTCGTTCTTTGAAGTCCGTTAAAAATGATCTCCCGTTAAAAATCTCTCACACTGTATATCGAAGTCGCATTTCTTGTCAATTCGTTAAGCTCAAAACCATGTATAATTAAATAAAGAACATTTTCTTGCACCCCCTAGGAAAGGAATTCCGAGTAGGTCACAAGTGTTGTTAAGGATGTACAGCGACGAATCCTTAAAATGTATGCAAATGAGATACAACAGTTTATGTTAATTCAGTACATTTGGATCTTATTAGAGACAACATGGGGTAAAACATGTTAAACTGCAGACAAGAGATGCTTCCACTTTTAGTACTGCTCTGGAAATAAATTCGATGCTACTTGTTATTTTACTGCCATACGACGAACAATTTGGTTTTAATTCTTATTCTAAAATCGAAGCAACTTTTTATGCTATGCTAGTGTTTTTTTATGTCTAATCTAATGCATTTAAACTAGGAACAAATTACTTTGTTATGTAGATTAGTATGTATTTTAGAGGTCATTTAAACAATGAATGGCAAACAGGAGCAGATTAATAGTGAATGGGCCCCAAACCAACATTTTCTGAGGGCCCCTCTTCTTAATATACACATGTTAATTGTTTTTAATTATAAAAATGTAATTTTGATTGTTAGTTAAACAATTGCTGTTCAGGGTGTCTGGAGATAATTTAAACGGTACCTTAGAGACTTTATTATCTGAGATATCAAAAATACAAAAGTTGTTTGGTTTTATCAGAATCGTTAGATTTTTTAAGAAAGACAAACAAAAGACGATCGAAAAGTTAACAAACGAGCATCAACTTTGTTATTTTAAATGGAACACCCGGTATATTTTGCGTTATATTTGAAGATCCTTTCTTTCTGATTGCAAAAATATATACTTTGCCTATATTTTGATACTATTTTGTACCTGTCGATTTTTGACCGGTATGTGCACTTTTTTCTTTAAATCGAATATTCACCCACTTGAGTAGTTAGAGGGAAATGTTATTAGAGCTTTTTTGTAGCCAAATAAATTTTCCATCCGCGGGTCTGGAAATAATTTCGATTACCATATTACGGCAAAATGAGGTTAAAGTTGGAATTTAAATTATAAACTTTAAAAAATTGCAGTAATTTAACCGTATAAAATATAAACTCGAAATTTGGTCACGATCTACCTAAAAATATTTTGTTCCGTAAAAAAATACTCTACTGGCTTAGATATATTAGTTTCTTTGTGATAAAGTATGTTTAAAAATGTACACATTCTTGGGAACTTTGGTGCAAACTTCACCTCGTTAGTGCACCTCCTGTTTATAATCCAGGACCTTTCCTAAATAGTCCATTTTGAGTAGCTTATATATATATATATATATATATATATATATATATATATATACAGGGTGGTGCAACCAAGATAGGGTGGACGATTGTGGGCAAACGGAGAGGAATTTGAAAAACATTTTTGGGATATGATTGATATTCAAGAACGCTGTGTTTTAAAATTATACCCATTATACAGGGTGGTCAGAAAATACCCTATTTGATATCTTTCTAACCAACAGTTTTTTAGTAAATTAACCGTGAAACCAAAATTTACTCATTCTAACAGAAACGGTATTATTTACGTTGCTTAAATCGACTACCTATAATATAAGGAGGCCATGATATAATCATAAATGAAAAGAAATATTGACATTCTTGTCAAAACCGCAAAGTGTCAGAGAATTGGCATCAATTACCATTGTTTTTTGACGATAAACCGAGAAATTGTTAAGTAACAATGAGTTTGAGTACTCCAGAGTTGATAAACATGACTTTTATGTTGGGCGAGTGTCAAAAAAAACCTTTACTAGCAAGCAGGGTTTATGCGGTACGATATCCCGATGCCGAAAAAAAACCAAGACCTGAAGCTTTTGCAAGTTTATTAGAAAGGTTTCAAGAAATAGGCAATGTTGCTTTTAAGAAACGTAAAGCAATTAATAAACCAGTTACCAATGAAGATAATGCTTTGACAGTGTTATTAACAGTGCAAGAAAATCCACACACAGGTACCAGGGAAATTGAGAGAGCTACTGATATTGAACGCACTAGTATTAAACGGATTCTGAAACAACATAAATATCATGCCTACCACATTGAATTACACCAAGAACTGTATGATCGCGATTACGTCCAACGACAAGAGTTTTCAATTTGGTTTTTAAATACAATTTGGGATAATCCAGGTTCTGTAGATAGGGTGCTGTTTTCAGATGAAGCAACTTTTAAAAGCAACGGCTTGGTTAACAAACATAATATGCACTATTATTCAACCGAAAATCCACATTGGATTCGTCAGGTGGACCATCAAAATAAATGATCAATTAATGTTTGGGGAGGTATAATTGGCTCTCATATTATAGGACCATATTTCTTTGAAGAGCATTTAACGGGAGAAGTCTATTTAAATTTTTTGAGAAATGAGTTGCCCGTATTGCTCGAAGACTTACCTTTAATGTTAAGAAATTCCTTATGGTTCCAACATGATGGAGCACCCCCGCATTACCATAGGCATGTAAGACATTTTCTCAATAATTGGAAAGGAGAGCATTGGATTGGGCGAGGTGGACCAGTTAAGTGGCCTGCGAGGTCACCCGATTTAACGCCACTAGATTTCTTTTTATGGGGACATGTTAAAGAAGAAGTTTATAAAGAGGTTCCAACCACAGTGGAAGATATGAAGTTGAGAATAATAAGCAGTTTTCGAAAGATTTCAGACCTGACTTTGAGAAAAGTGAAACTTTCATTTATGGATAGACTCGAAATGTGCCTTCAGCAAAACGGTGGTTTAGTTGAACATCTTTTAACAAGTTTTAATTACATTGTTTTTGTTGATTTATATTAAATTTATTTTTTTTGTAAAAAAAGATCTGTTATTAATACTGTCAAAGCATTATCTTCATTGGTAACTGGTTTATTAATTACTTTACGTTTTTTTGAAAGCAACATTTCCTGTTTCTTGAAATCTCTATGATAAACTTGCAAAAGCTTCTATTTTGTTTTTATTTCGGCATCGCATCATCAAAGAACAATATTTATTTATTTACTGACGACAATATTCTGACACTTTGCTGTTTTGACAGGACTGTCAACCTTTTGTTCAATTTATGATTATATCATGGCCTCCTAATATTAAATTGTCAATTTTAACAACGTGAATTCAGAGTAATTCGTGTTAATATGAAGAAATTTTGATTTCACAGCTAATTTACTGAAAAACTGTTGGTCAGAAAGGTATCAAATATGGTATTTTCTGAAAGCTAGTAATTTTATCTTTAACATGAAAGTAAAATATACAGGGTGTTCCATTAAAAAAAATTCAATCCAAGGTAAATTTGCAAAACTTGACCACCCTGTATAGCAGTGAATAATTTTGAACGACTTACAAGCGATTATTGTAGTCCTAGATACAATACATTTTATAGAATATTTGGTTTCTCCATACCTGCTTCAATTGTTTTCAAAAAATGGCCGGAGTATAACCCTTTTTTCCACTTTAACCTCGTCCCATTCCCTTGGTATAAATTTTAGACCCAACTAACCTTATATCAAAATGATCGCAACGAATAGGAGAATCAACTAAAATAATAATATACCGGGTATCCTATTTAAAAAAACAAAAGTTTGGTTCATCACGAACTTTTCAGACCACCCTGTATAATGGGTATAATTTTAAAACACAGCGTTCTTGACTATCAATCATATCCCAATTTTTTTTTTTTCAAGTTCCTCTCCATTTGCCCACAATCGTCCACCCCATCTTGGTTGCACCACCCTGTATATGTATATATATATATATATATATATATATATATATATATATATACATATATATATATATATATATATATATATATATATATACATATATATATATATATATATATATATATATATATATATATATATATATATATTAATTTTCTAGACTTAACCCTAATTAGACACAGAAAGATCAAAATTTAAAAACCAAGTGGTATACAAAAAAACATGGTTAGGGCGTTACTTAAACAATATAAAGTTTATGTAATTCATTCGTAAATTGTCTCTTTGAACCACCTTCCCAAGAACAAAACCCTACAATATACAAACACACTGGTTCAAGAATTTTGTGTTATGTGTTTATATATATATATATATATATATATATATATATATATGTTGCATAGGTAGAAACTGGTAAGATATTGGTGGGAATCCAATATGATGGAGCAAAATGACGCAAAATAAAAATGTTTGAAAAAACAGTACATATATGTTACTAAATGTACTGTACTAATTTAGGTCACACACTTCACTATTCCTGATCGGTATATTAATTATTTGTTGCCGTATTTAATCGCGTTCATATGACAATCTCAATTTATTTGGCCAAAGAGAGGCACACGCACTTCTTTTATATGTTACCGAGAAAAAGGAACCACAGCCAAGAAAAACTAAATTTTAAGCTGGCTTATCTCAAATCTAATCGTTTCGCTAATTATTAGTGAGTGAAAACTGCAGCGACCAGAAGAAGAAACAATAAAAATTAAGAACTGACGAAAATCAGCAGAAAAGTAGGCAAATTTACATTTAGAAAATTGTCATACCTTCGAAATAATAAAATACAGTCCAGTTAACCAAAAAGTCCGTCTTGTCAAAATGTGCATTCTGACGTTGAGTGCGGAAGGTCCATCTTGAAAAAGTGACAGTTTTTATCAAAAACGAAAAATGTCTGTGCTTTTTTATTACTTTTTGACATATGGTGTCATGTAGTCAAGAATCCTAAGAGAAGAAACTTACTTACTAGGGAACTGCACCATTTGCACCCAAAAATAAAAATTGATTTTTATGAAAGGAAATGGACTGGCTCCAGACTTCATCTCTGAAATATCTAATATTGGCAGCTTTGGGGAAAAATTCTGGCTACTGGGAAATAACTCTTTCAATAAGCCACGATAAAGTATTCAGTCTAATGCGTTTTCCTTTCAGTTTAATTTGATTGAAAACCTTTTCCATACGCCCCGAAGTTTCAGAATATGGATGATAAAATAACGAAGGCACGAACTTTTAAGTAAATGCTTTCTTTCCTGAAAAATAGTTATACAGGCTGTTCCAAAATTCCTGCGGATACTAATCCAGCTAGAAATCTAGCCGAAATTAATCTTTAATATGAGATATCTAGTCTTTGTTTTTTTTTATTGTTTTCCAGTTTAATATTGGTATTTCATATTAGCTCCTAGGCAGATGAATTAGCTAATCAAAATTTTTAGTGGATTTTTCAAAGTGAACATTTTCATACCGACAAGACATGTTAAGAAACTGTTTTCGCAGATCTGTTGCAAATATTATTTGTATAGACTGCTTTACGCAAACATTTTGCTTATAGTAAGAAATTTATTTTACAGGGTGGTCCAGTTATAGAGTACATCGGTTGTTGGGCGTAACAGCAACAGAAAAGTATAAATGCTATTTTTCTCTTAAATTGCCCTAGTATGATGAAAATACAAGCATTAATGCAATGCTCAAAATGCCAGCCGTCATTGTCAATACAAAGCTGCAATCTTTCCTGTATCGACTGGACTGCAGCCTACACTTCTGCTATAGAGATATTGGGGGGGAAGTGTAGGTTGTAGTCCAATCCACACAGGAAAAATTGTGACGCCCTGCATTTTGAGCATTTGCGAAAGTAGCTTTCAGTAATTTTAAATATATTTGTTGTTAACTTATTGTTAGTTGTTAGTTTATTTCGGCGTTTTTGTTTGTTGTTTCACTGAAGCAGCTTTTTGCCCAAACCGATTGCTGCTCTGCCTTGCCCTAGCTTTAGCTATTTTATTACGAAGCTTAAGCGATTATGAGACTGAGTGTTAGTATTTTTTATTTTGTTTCTTATGCAAGATTATTAAAGTTTCTATTAAAGCCTTGTTTTTTTCCAATTTTTTGGTTTTCCTAAAATTTTAGAATTAATTGAAATGACAGATGAAAATAATTTTTCGAATCCGACGTTTCGGATTCAAGAGACCATCATCAATTTTCTTAATTTAAATGCGGACCTGGATTTTTTATTTCACTATTCAATGCCCTTCATAACTATCAAATAAATTGTAATACAAAAGTTATAGCGTACGGTTTTTTTTAGACACCAAGTTGCATAAAATCGGTACATCCAAAACAGAGATATTATCATTTGAAAGCAAAAAATGTTTGACCTTTCCCCACCACATTATTTTTGAAAAGAGACAAAAATAGTCTTGAGCAAAAATTGCGAAATTGGTTGAAGAATGCAATGCTTATATTTTCAACATACCTCAATTAGGAAAATTTAAAAGAAAATTGGTATTTACACTTATGTGTTGTTGTTACGCCCCCTAACGGCCAACTTTCGAACTTCAAAAAACAATTTACAGTGATTTCTCTTGCCGATTTGCCTATAAATATTTTTTTTCATTAAGTTCTGTCATTAACGTCCTCTATTATTGGACCACCCTGTACATGTCAATTAAGAGCATGCCAAACTTAAAACATTTTGGTTGCTCCAAAAATTTCCAAAAGCTATTTTTATTTGTTGGTTGCTATATTAAAACAACCCCGACAAAATTGCAAAATTCAACATTTTGAAGTTTTTTTACTTATTAACTTTTTAACTTCCTACGATCAAATTTTTTGATTAAATTGTGACTTAACATAATATATGTTTTTATGGTTTATAGTACCAACACTGCATAGAATATACAGGGTGTCTAGAAATTAATTTAAGGTTAATTGACATATATGATAAGAAACATTGGTTCCAGCACATTTCAGCGGCTTGTAAAAGGGAAGTCAAATTAAATATTAATGATTTATTGTAAGATTTTAGTAATTTAAAATATTTTGCCATAAAGGTTTTCAATATGATTAGCAGTTACGTAAAATCAGGTTCCTTCTTAGGAGTCAAAAAACGCCGTATAACGGCTCATTAGCATCGCACAGCAGGCTTTAAAAAATGCATGTTATAACTTTTGCACTTTCTTTTAAGCGAAAACATTAGCTGTTCATATCATGGTCGTTTTCAATTTAAAACAATTTAAAATTTACAGAGGCAATTTATAGGTTACACCCAAGAAAATCCTGTAAACCATATTTTTCAAAAAAGAATGTCCTTGCTCCACCTTCTTTTACTTCCCTCGTAAAAGTATAATCGTGAAAAGGTCACCCTCAGAAATTTATTCAGATCTTTTCGTTTCGGGGGAAATTTTCCAGATTTACTTAGTTTAATGGCTAAATATGATGATTGCTTAAAAAATCATTTAGAGCAGTCTAGCGTTTTTCGCGGAACGTCGAATCGAATCCAGAATGATTTAATTTCCGCTGTTGCAACCATTATTCTAAAAAGAATTAAGCAGGAGATTGGCGCGGTTCATTGCTATTGTTCTGGACGAAACAACTGATATCACTAATTTTAGCCAATTATCTATAGTAATACGCTACGTTAAAACAGACGGAAGTATTCAAGAGCGATTTTTAGGTTTTAAGAATGTGTCCGAAAATCGTACAGCAGATGCATTATATACCGTAGTTTATAACGTTACTAAAGAAATTAATGAAGAGGAAAAATTAGCTGCTCAAAGCTATGATGGAGCTGCAGTGATTGCAGGACAATTAGGGGGTCTGCAACCTAAAGTTAGAGAAACTTTCCCAAGTGCTGTGTTTGTCTATTGTTTTGCTCATAAATTAAATTTAGTTTTATCCCAGTCCATCAATCACATTAAAGAGTGTAAAGTATTTTTCGTTACTTTAAGTGGCATGGCTGCTTTTTTCTCCGAGGCAACAAAACGTACACAAACTTAGGACTCCATTGTCCACAAACGATTGCCCAAAGTAGCTCCTACTAGGTGGAACTATAATGGAAGACTTGTGTTAACAGTATCTGAAAATCGTGAATCACTGATTGAACTATTTGAGAATATAATAGAAAATAATGAAACGTGGGACCCAGAAGCAATAGTTCGAGGGGGTTTTTCGACTGTTTGAAACGAGATTTTAATTTTAATTATTTGTTAAACATATTTTCAGAAATATTTCCATTCTCGGACAATGTTTTTAATATATTACAAACTAAAATAAATGATATGGCTTTTTGCCTAAAAAAAGTGGATGATTTTAAGTCCATGTTAAGCCAAAAAAGAGATGACTTTGACCTATTTTGGGAGAAAACGATGACGTTAAATGTAGAACCACAAGCCAAGCGTCTTCGAACAGACAAGGTGAGAGATATTCAAACATCATACAGACGCCTCTTTTATGAAATAATCGATCAAATCCAGCAACAAATAAACTATAGATTTACCGGTTTAAATGATTTTAAATTCCTCGAGCTCTGCAATTTTGATGCATTTAAAGGAAAAACTTTTCCAGAAGATGCGTTTAAATCTCTTCTTCTTCATTATGGTCAGTTCTTCGACCGAGTGTTACTGCGATCTGAACTAAAAGTGATTTACGAAACTGACATTAGCGCTAAAAATAACGCTAAGGAACTAATGCAATTTTTAAAAGACAAGGAGCTGGAAGATGCCTACACGGAAGTGTCGGAATTGTGTGAATTACTATTGACCATACCTGCCACAAGTTCATCAGTAGA
Organism: Kuschelorhynchus macadamiae; assembly: GCA_030620095.1. Classification (NCBI taxonomy): domain Eukaryota; kingdom Metazoa; phylum Arthropoda; class Insecta; order Coleoptera; family Curculionidae; genus Kuschelorhynchus; species Kuschelorhynchus macadamiae. The sequence goes on along the minus strand of JAUTXW010002439.1, from coordinate 284,849 downwards.
ACGCAATTTTTCAACACTTAAACGTATAAAAAATTTCGTAAGAAATTCAACGGGCCAGGAGAGGTTTTCGCATACTTCGCCGTTGTCCATTGAAAATAAACTTCTCCATAATATGTCGGACCATCGACGTTTTTATGATGACGTCATTGACGAATTTGCAAAATTACTTCCCTTTCTTAAAAGTCACCGCACACCCCTGGCCATAACTAATTCTGGTGTAGAGATGAACTGTTAAAATTGTGCTAGGAATTCAAGATGGCGGCCAAGTAAAAAATGTGTAATCTTGAAAAAAATTATTTCTTGAGATTTTACATATCCTCACCTTTTAGTTTCCCCTAGATGCCAAAAAATATGTTTTATTAATTAATAAAAATTAAGGGTTATATGGAGATGACCTTGTAACATTTTGGTAAAAATCCAATACGCCGGAACAAAATGACGGTTTAGTGAAACGTTAAAAAAATATTCCTCAAAACAAAATTGATCCGGAGTCGAATAAATCAATTTGACTAGTAAATCAGTTGTTCTAAATTATGACTAATTTATTCCCGTTAAATGTTTAACTCTGTATAATTTAATATAACGTAAATAAAACTACAAAACACAAAACTTTCAGTTCAATATGAAATAATGGGTTATTCAAATCGAGATGAATTATATTAATGAGTGTTAAACTTAATATTCACTCCACGTAAATGGTATTAATTAAAGTAAAAGGAACATAACTAGCAATATTATCTCTCCGAGAAGTCATTTCTATAAAAACAATTTGAAATTCAAACGAAAATCCCCCTGCCGTAAAAATTTTCCTCGGAAAAATGGATAGAATTTCATTAGAATCTCTAATGAAACATTCCCAATGGGATCGTTCGACAACAAGTTTTCTTTAGACAAGCTGAGGGCCTAATTTTGAGGCCGATAACGCTAAATTTAGTTGCTAAATGCTTCGATCTACTCCAACGATAGAATTACAGCTGCATACCTTTTTTTAATCTCTAAAGTTGCTTTTTCCGTTGGTGTGTGTCAGGAGTGAATACACATTGTAAATGCAATATTTTGTTACATAGCAAACAGCAATAAAAAAGGCAATATGGTAATCGAAAGAATAAGGTTTTGTTTCGCGTTAAATCTCTATTTTTCCCTTCATGAGAATAAAGTATTGTAAAAGTGGAAAGGAACACACACACCGATCTTTGCTTTGCAACTTCCCTGAGTCACGAAAATCATGTTCTCCTATTTCCGTCAGTCTGTCTGTACACAGCAATATTTAGGGAAGACGTACAACGGATTAGCAATAGGCGTTTAAAGTCGAACACTGATTTGGTATTGCTAATCCGCTGTACCTAATGCCCGCACCATTAAAGCAAAACATACAACGGATTAGCAGTTGCCGCCTAAAGTCGATCGCTCGTTTGACTCCGGCCCTCCACCAGTTCGAATCCGCCCAGTTCCTATTCAGAAATTTAAAAAAACGCGCAAAAAATACAGATTTAGCGCACATAGTTTATTTGTAATTACTGTCAGCTCGAGTCAGAAATAGTGGTTAGAAAGAAACAAACAGATAAACATTTGGGAAGCCGCCCGATGACCTTGAAGCACTCCGAGCGATGAAATATTGAAGCAAATTCAGCTCAAAAGAAAAAATCTATGAAGATGTCTGGTTTACAAAAGCGGAAAGTGGACACAGAATGTCGTCAATTCCAAAACTAATGGACTGATGAATACTTTTTTTATCATGCACAGTGGTGAACCTATGTGTTTGTTGTGCAATGAAACCATTTCTGTTTTAAAAGAATACAATATGAAGAGGCATTACTCCAGCAATGTTCCATTCACAAAGATCATATCTAGACAGTGGTGTTAAAGCTAGTTTTATAGCTAGTTCCAAAATAGCGAAAACATCGAAGACATTTTCTGAGGGAGAGTTTGTTAAAGAGCGCCTAGTAGATGTTGCAGAACTTTTGTGCCCAGAAAATAAGGAAGAGTTTGAGATAGTGAGCGTATCGCGACGTACTGTTGTTCGGCGCAGGTATAGATATGATGGCTAGTGTTATCAAAAAAACATTGACTGATTGGCTGGTTTTCAAGCATTTTCGATTACTTTGGATGAGAGTACCGATTTATCTGACACAGCCCAGTTAGCTATTTTTATACGAGGTGTTGATGAAGAATTTGTAGTGACAGAGGAATTACTGGCTTTACTGCCACTAAAAGTGACCACTACTGGAAAAAATACTTTTGCCGAGGTGCAAAGTACTTTTGAGCGATATCGTTTGCAGTGGTGTAAATTAGTTGGAGTGCGCACCGCTACTGCGCCTTCAATGGTCGGTTCAGGAAAAGGTTTATCGGAATTCTTAAGGAAAGAGCAACCGCTATGAATGTGCAAGAAGGTGATTTGATAATTCTGCATTGCATTACTCACCAACAAAACTTGTGCTCTAAGTCCATTCGACTGAAGACCGTTATGGATAAGTTAGTAAGTACCCTCAATTTAATTAGATCCCGTAGTCTTAACCATCGCCAGGTTAGGTTAGGTGAGAAAGAAAGAGAAAATATTGCCCCAAATTTGTGATCCAACATGGCTTTGTGACATGGCGCTAGACATCACAGAACTTTGAAGTTTTCATTTTTTTTAGTTATCCAGTCATGAAACCATTAAATACGATCGCTGCACACACATAAAATAGATCTCTTGATCTAAAAACAACGAGGAGTTCAGATGTTCCTTATAAAGAAATATAAGTATTTATTTGAAAATATTTTTTCTTGCCATAAGAACATGAGAAGTTCAGATTAGGATTTGAACTATCTCATGATATGTTTCCACAATGAAACTTTTAACGTCAAAATGAAGTAAAAGGTGCTTCATTTGAGTACCTGCATATCAAAATACCAGGGTTTTTATACTGAGAACCCGCAATTTCATTTCGAGATCGGGAGACTTCGGAAAGAAATTCTTTGTTTTCTTTTCTAACTCAAACATGTGTCTTCTGAAAATTTTTTTATTTTACTTCGAGGATGAATACTCTCAATTTACGAAAGTGGTACGTAGAAATCCGGCACGTTATGACGCCCATCTTTGTCTATTCAATTGAATTGATAGTTTTTCCGAGAATTATTTCGACCTGTCGCCGCTGCGCCGATCGCTTGTATTATAATATTAATTTGTATGTATTGTCTTGTCACGTGCTGCTGCGTATAGTGCAACGTGTTCCATGTGAGGCATACTCTGTGTGTTGTATCATTAGATTTATGTGTTTTTTTTGCGGACCATACAAAATGTAAGATTTTTCTACTATTTTACAAACCCCTCTGTTCATAGCCCTTCAAATTCAGCGATGATGTGATGTGATAAATATGCTAATATTTTGATCACAACATATTTTCGACTCCATTTTGTTTTAAATGCGTTTCACAAAGCTAAGAAATTTGTCTGTAAGATCGGGATGATTTTTGAAATTAGCTTTTGCAATAATGTGGGTATTTAACTATACTACTAACAACTATAATATTTCTGTGTGTTTCGAAACTAATTCAAATAACAAAAGCACCAAATAAGAAAAAAGTTGAACGCATGAATGTATGAGTCCTGAATATGTTTTCCTCCTATACTTTTTACCTATTTTTCAGTAAACAATAATCACAAACATTAATAAGGAAGTCCTATTGAGATATTGGGAAATCCCCGACAACTTCATTGAAAAGTTTACAGGTAATTTGCTGATTAGTTTTATTTATATTTTCTCAGTATGTATAAGATGCAAATTTTAAGTTTTCTGTTGAATATCCTTTGTAAGTTTGTCAAAATAAAAATTTGTGTGTTTAGTAGCATCCATCTAAACATGCTTATCACTATTTGGAAGTTAATTTTAATTTCTATTCTCATTATAAATATTATGCTTTATTTGGTTCTCCATATAGCCTTTAATTACATGTATGTTGAGAATTTAAATTATTATTTGTATTTTTTGTTTCTGCTATGATATTTATAAATGACCAAAAAAACATTTTTCTATGCACCCTATATTTTTCTTGTCATGCGTGAATTGAAATGTTTTATTTGTCAATTCTTTTATTTGTAGAATAAAGGTTTAATCTTCTATACGAATGTTTTTAATTCCAAATAATTATAACCTATACTTGAAATGAGGAAATATATTCTCAATAGAACAATATATATATATATATATATATATATATATATATACAGTGTGTCCGAAATTGGTTATGACAGTATTGGGATCTATAGTTACAAAAACGTTTAAATGGAGAAAATTTTAGACAATTATGTTTATAATTTAACGCCGTTTTGCTCGCGATTCTATCTTTTTTAGTTTTTGAGATATTTTGAAAAAACCAAAAAACTGCATTTTCGAAAAAGTCCCATAATTTATTTATTTATGAAAATTTTCAAAATCTGTAAGAACATTATTAAGGCAACTTTTTACGTAGAGTGCACCTATTAAGTCAGATTTTACATACAACGTTTCGATTTTCTAGAACCATCATCAATTTTGTTTTTTCTTATGGCCGCTGTGTTCGATTTTAACAGTTTTGAAAAGAGTATTTCTTTAGCTTTTCAACGGTGTATCACACTTTGTAATTAGGTTATTACTAAAGGTGCAAAAAGTGCGTAGAAGAAATATTTAAACGTTTTTTGGGATTATCAAAGTAAAAAGTTAAAAATTATTAGTGTTAATTAGCAATATATTGTAATTTAACATCCAGTTCTACAAAAAATTGATTCGTGCACAATGTTCACACATGTTCAAACTACCACCCTCATATAACACTAACATCTTTGCCCAAGTAGGCTTTGCGTTTGAAATAAGACTGTTTAAACATTTTTTCGAATTATCGATATAAATTAAAATTTAATAGTTTCAAATAGCAATATTTTTAAATTGGACATTAAATTCTGCATAAAATCAGTAAGTTCTACTCAGTAACATTAATACTATGTGCACTGCACATAATGTACCCCGAAGAACGACTGTCGACAGAACTTCTTTTCAAGCGCTGCACTGATTAGAAGCTTGCTAGGGTTAGCCAATTTTAAGAATCGCAACAGAAAGTATGCAAGTATGACAAGGAATGGTATAGGCAAATATTAGAATATTTTAATGAAAATCTGGTTTTTTCCATAAGAAGAATTGAAACAGAACTTCACATTCTGAAGTCAACCGTTCATGGCGATTTAAAAGTACTAACCTTACAAGAATTAACAGAAAATCAGTATGAACTACCTACTCAATAAAATTAATAAAAAAATGCTACATAATACTAGGATTTAAAATGTTGACCGTTTTTTTCTATGCAGTGTCCGCATTTCCTTTCAACTGTTGTGATTACCCGTTGAATGGTATTTCTATTTATATTTTCTAGAATATTTCGGGTTCGCTGCTCAAGAACTTGTCTATTTTCTGGGGGGTCAAATTCGTATATTTCATTTTTCGCACATCCCCATAAATAAAAATCCAACAGCGTGATATCCGGGGATCTAGCTGGCCAGCGGACACGACCACTGTTGGATATTACGTTTTCACAAAAAGTTGTTGTTAAAAAGGTTTGTACATCCCTGCTGTTATGTGCAGGACAACCGTCTTGCTGAAACCACAAGCTATTAAACTGATCATCTGGCACAGCTTCTCGAATGGCAGGAACTATTTGATTCCGTAACATGGCAAGGTATCTTGGGCCTGTCAGTGTCTGATCAAAAATAAAGGGACCAATGAGACGATTTCCTAAAAAATAATGGAAAATATTGAATTATAAGCAATTCAATTAGACTATGTTTATCTTACCAAGCATCCCGCACCACACATTAAAACCAAATCGCTCTTGCAGCCTGCGTGGATCGCGTAGTTGCGGATTTTCAATAGCCCAATAATGGTAATTTTTTTTATTAAAAATGCCACAGTTTGTAAAATGAGTCTCATCTGACCAAATGACTTTATTGCAAAAAGCGGGATTTTCTCGACATCTATTGATATACCAATTACAAAAAACAATTCTTCTTTTGAAATCACCTGCTTGAAGTCCTTGCACAATTGTTGGCTTGTAAGGACGATATTTAGTTACTTTTAAGACGCCATGAACTGTAGATTTTGGAATTTGAAGTTCTGTTCGGTTCTTCTTGTAGATGAAGTCGGATTTTCATTAAAATATTCTAGAATTTGCCTATTGCGTTGCTCGTTGTCTTTTGCATACTTCTTTGTGCGAATCTTATTAAAACTGCCAAACTCAAGCAAGTTTCTAACCAGCGTTTGAAAATAAGTTCTGCCAGGCTACATCCATGGCCCTGTTTGCATTTCTTTCATTTTTAATATAACACACTAACATATCAAACATTTCTTCATTAGAAAAGTTTAACGCCATTGTAATCCTTATTAAAACAGTGATGAATGTTAAATAAAACTTAAACGTTGCATTTTTGACAGATTAAAAGCATTCTATTATTTCAAAACCAAAGCCTACTTGAGCAAAGATGTTAGTGTTATCTGCGGCTGGTCATTTGAACATTTGTGAACATTGTGCAATGTTATTGAGTAGTTTTTACTAATTTTTTGTAGAACTGGATGTTGAATTACATATTGCCTTTTAACACTATTAATTTTTAATTTTTTACTTTGATAATTCCAAAAAACGTTTAAATATTTTCTCTACGCACTTGTTGCACCTTTAGTAATAACCTAATTACAAAGTGTGATACACCGTTGAAAAGCTAAAGAAATACTCTTTTCAAAACTGTTAAAATTGAACACAGCGGCCATAAGAAAAAACAAAATTGATGATGGTTCTAGAAAATCGAAACGTCGTATGTAAAATCTGACTTAATAGGTGCACTCTACGTAAAAAGTTGCCTTAATAATGTTCATACAGATTTTGAAAATTTTCATAAATAAATAAATTATAGGACTTTTTCGAAAATGCAGTTTTTTGGTTTTTTGAAAATATCTCAAAAACTAAAAAAGATAGAATCGCGAGCAAAACGGCGTTAAATTACAAACATAATTGTCTAAAACTTTCTCCATTTAAACGTTTTTGTAACTATCACGGTTTCCGAGATCCCAATACTGTCATAACCAATTTCGGACACACTGTATATATATATATATATATATATCTTGGTAAAAGAACGTGAGATCCATGTGTTGACAAAAAAAAGTTCTCATATCGAGATATCATGGTGTCAAATCAAAGCAAGTCACATTCAGATAGATACACTCTCAATTTGTGATACTAATATTTAGGACAACAATAATATATTCACGTAATGAACAAACGGCGCTTTCTTGTAAAGAGATCTCTCAAAAAGAGAATATTATCTGGATACGAGTAACTGCTTATCTCGGATTGAAGAGACAGCTTTCTCACGTGAAGAAATAAATGTCTCAAGTAAAGAACATAGTATCTAAAACTAAGAAACTAGTTCCCTCAATTCAAAATCTCCGATCTATTATTTCAAAAGTTTTTTGTCTTAAATCAAAAATCGAACTACTTCTTATTGACGTGATTCTGTTCTTGAAATGATGTCAAGGAAAATTGGGTCGAAGTTATTGAATTGGTTAATTCTAGATATTTTTTTTTGCTTTGAATCCATTAAGGTAGAGAAATACTTCTCTCCCCACAAAGTAATATTTCTTTGCCACATATGAAGGTCAATTTGCTCTTGGATTGACTTCAATTCCCTCATTTTGAGAACTCTTTTCTATATGTGTATGCTGAAGAACTGAAACTACTGTCACAGCAATTCACTCATCGGTTTTCCGAGTTTAAGAATTCACCTATAAATGAAGTTGATCGAGCTTCAAGAAGACTTATATTTGGAGTCTAAATTTGATGATGTGGACCTAAGCGAATTTTACAGAACATACCTTTCCGAAGAAAAGTATCTACAGCTGAGAGTTTTCGCACGAAAAATAATTTGTACATTCGCTAGCACGCGTAAATGTAAGCAGCTTTTTTCAATCATGAAAATTAATAAAAATAAGCATCGTAATCGGCTTACAGATGTTAATTTAGAAAATACATTGCGCCTATGTACTAGTGATATTGACCCCAATATTGATCATCTTGTTTCTCAGCTTCAAACTCAAGTCTCTCATTAATTTTCATTTGATTTTTCTATCTGTTTTTGTTAATTTGTTTTTTATATGTTTGATTATGCTATTATAACTAATAAATAAAAAATGTGTGAATTTGTATCGCTTTTTTATTCATTACTACCTACTTACTTCTTACCTACGGCCCGCGACCTGATTAAGCCCCGAAATTACGCCTTCAGCTACGCAAAGGTTGCCCATACCTGTTTTAGCGACTCGAGGTGCCAAAAAAAATGTGTTTTATCAATTTCACGTCTGTCGGTTTGCGGCGTAGCTTTAAAACTACTTATCAGATTGATTTCAGATTTTAGCCAAAAATTAAGGGTTATATGGGGATAACCTGGTAATATTTTGGTAAAAATCCAATATGCCGGAAAAACTTATTATTAAAAAACTTTATTATTAAATTTATCTCAAATTTTGCACAAAAACCAAGTATTACATAGGAATGAACTGGTAACATTTTGGTATGAATATAAGAGAGCAAAACAAAATGGCGTCCTACTAAAATATTTAAAAAATGAACTACTTTTTAGATTAATTTCAAATTTTGTGCAAGCATTAAGTGTGATATACAGATGAATTGGTAAAGTTGTGATACCAATTCAAGAAGGCGGAACAAAATGGCGCCCAAAAAACCTTTTTAAATAATCTTATTTAATTAACTTTAAATTTTACAGAAAAATTAAATGTGATATAGGGATATACTGGTACGAATTCTAATTGACGTGATGACGTTGCAAAATGGCGGTGTGTGTCAATGTTAAAACTACTTATAGAACGTATTACTTCCCTTGAAAAAAGATCTTTACGTTTCAGGGTCCCTAGATGCCGAAAAAGATGTCTGCTCAATTCCGTCGGTCTTTTCGCGGCATAGCTAAAAAATACTTTCCCGATTGACCTCAAATATTGGTCATAAATTAAATGACATATGGAGATAACCTTGGTAAAAATCCAATATGGCTAAACAAAATGGCCGCCTAATGAAATGTTAAAAAAAATATTACCAAGGAACTACTTATCCAATTTACTCAAATTTTGCACAAAAATCAATTGTTATATAGGAGTGTAAACTGGTAACATTTTGGTATGAATTCAGGACAGAAAAAAAAAATGGAGGACCAATAAAATATTTTAAAAAATCAGCCTGAAAAAACTATTAGGATAATTTCAAATTTTGTGCAAGTATTCAATGTAGTATAGTCTAAAAAATCAGGGTGAAAAAATCGTCTTAATCAATCGACTTTAAGTTTTGTAGAAAAATGAAATGTGATCTAGAGATAAACTGATACAAATTTAACATGATAACAAAAAATGGCGATGTGTGATTGTAAAAACTACTTACTCAATTTATTTTAAATTATTTCCAAAAATCAAGTGTGACATAGGTATAAATTTTTAAATTTTTGGTAGGAATCTAAAATAGTGTTACTAAATAACTATCCACCGAACTATATTAAACCACATTTCTCTATTCCTAATAAAGGGAAATATTCATAACGAGGGAAGTTCCAGGTAAAGGAAATGTACCGATTTTTTTTTCTATATAAACGTTACTTAAGAAAACCATTGACATACATACATATAAGGGAAAGGCACTATGACTGCCAAAAAAAAATGAATAAAGAGTATTTTCTGCATCTCATGTATCTAAAACTACCTACATGTGGAAAATACTGAAACACCTAATCTCCGGAAATAAGGTGACATAAGGAAAAAAATATTTATTACAAAAATTATTATTTAGTTTCGATATTTCCTTCTTTGTTTTGAAAAATCTGATATATTAAAATATCTATTATCTATAATATAACCGGTTTTTGTAATAGAAATAATAGAATCAATAGGTATAGAATATAATCTGCTACTTCAGTTGAAGAGCAGTTTAATTATAAACTATTTGCATAATTACTTCCTTGCTAAGGACAAAACAAATGATAATTAAAAGCTATCACATGTCGAGATAAACTGGTATATTCGCGGATGTAGTCACTTTCGTTTTAAATAACATTTCATATTCGAAATTTATGTTGATATTCCCCCCTTTATGATTATGTGATTGATGAACTTTAGACGTTAATATGCGTATCAGCGTCTATATTTATTCAAAAGCTGAGTCGACATGACGTTCCACTGATGATATGAGAAATTTACCCTCCTATATTATAAAACGTCGATCTTTTTAAATAGCAAAAAACAACTTTTTCTGCTTTCATTAAAAATGCATTAAGAATTCTGCATTGCGATCTGTTATGTCTAGGTCTACATAGAATTTTATTTAGACTATTGGTGTTTAGTATTATTAAACTGTCTTAGGTATAAACAATCATAAATCAAAAACTATTTATCCGATTGCCGTCACATTTTAGTCAAAAATCGAGAGTCATATAGGGGTAGAATGGTATTATTTTGATAAAAATTTAATATGGCGGAACAAAATTACAAAATGTTAAATAAAATTATTATTAAGAAACAAATTAAAGAATGGATCTCAAACTTTGGACAAAAATCTGTGGAAGTAAAAGCGGTAAATGCGCATTTATCCACAACTTTCGTCGTACAGGGTGTTCCATTTTGGGTACTTTTGCGGGGTATCTCCGTTATGTTTATAGATAGAAAGTTGCGATTTTCGCGACACTATGCTACTTTTTCGTAAAACAAAAGATGCCGTTAACAAAATTACCATAGCCCTTTTAGTTTTTAAGATACTGGGCTAAACTGAAAATGTTGCATTTTCAGGCATCCCTCGTATCACAACTAACAGATAACTTATTGAAAATGTTAAAACTGTTTCTCATATAGCTTTTCCCATAGAACTCAATTCCGCCGGAGGAATTGGTATACAGGGTCAGATCAAAAAGTTATCGGACCCTACTTTATTTTTTCAAATGGAACACCCTGTATATCTGTAGACTATAAAATTTGTATTTTTTTGCCTTTTCAGAAATATATAATGGTATGCACTTTTTCTCAGAAACACGCAAATAAATGACAATTTTCTAAAATTAAATGCATAATTCAATAGTAGGCCATGAATAACAATAATAAACAATTGAAAGTTACATATTGGCAACGAAGAGTTGCATATAGGTATCTTCTTATATAAAAATACCTACAGAGTTTGTTAATAACAGTAAATTTGTAACAACAGTTTTATAGCATTAAGTAACAATATATCAAACACAAAAAAATAACATTATTAAAAAAACAGACTCGGTGAATGGCCAAAAAGAGAGGAATCTGAAAATATAATAATGTACCGGGTGGTCGAAATTGGTCTGTTTTAAGAGAGAAAACCTATTTCCTGACTAGATAGAGCAAAACTGACTTAGGTGTCATGGGCTCGATTTCTGAGAAATGTTTAATGGCAAAAACCGCCTGCCGATATTTTCACTGCCAACTGAGATATAGGGCGTTTTTCAATTTTCGGCCATTTTGAAAATTGTCCATAACTTTTTTATTTTGCGGAATATTAACATTCTGCAAAGACATTCTAAAGGCACTTTTTTATGTGCAATCCAGTGGCGTACTCAGATTTTTTCTATAGTTGTCCGTTTTATCATAAATAGGCAAAACTTTTTTTTTTCAAATGGAAATCATAGTTGGCTATAAATTATAAAATATGCTCGCGTTTAGCCCTTTTCAGTGATATAAAGTTGTAGGTACTTATTTTCAAAAATAACGAAAATATTAGGTGTTTTTGGTTTACATCGAAGTAGGCCTTGGAATAATGACGCGCGTTCAATATTTTGAATATATTGCTGTCAGATTACTGTAGTCTGGTGTAATTATTGCGTTTTGGTGTTATCTTTATAAAGTTGTGTTAAGTTGCTGACAAAATATGTTTGAGAATTATGAAAAGTATGATATGTTAAAATGTTACATATTATCTAACGAAGTTCCTGAAGCAGCTAGTGAATTATATTTTAATACATTTCCCGAGCGACGTCAACCGGATAACCGAATTTATCAAACATTAAAAAGTAATTTAGTAAATTACGGAAGTTTTAAAAAGTTAAGAACAAGACATTATGAACTAAAGGAAGAAAAGGAAATCCAGCAGCTAAATATAATTGGTGAGGTATTAGATCATCCTGGCACCTCCTCTCGAACATTGGCTAATATAACGAATGTTCCAAAGACCACCGTTTTAAAAATACTCAAAAAACATAAATTCAAACCGTACAGAACGAGAAGAGTTCATCAACTCCGTGAAGGGGACGCCGCTAGAAGATTGAGATTTTGTCAGTGGTATGAGCAAAAATTCATGGAGAATGAGAATTTTCCATTAAATATTATTTGGAGTGATGAATCCAGAGTAGATACTTCTGGTATATTTAATAGATATAATTCATATCACTGGTCCACTGAAAATCCACACGTAGTTGTGCAACAAGACCGGCAAGGTCGGTGTGGATTCAATATATGGGTGGGGATATTCCGAGGAAGATTTGTGGGACCTTATTTTTACGATGGAAATTTAACTGCAGATGATTATGTAAATATTTTGCGCACATATATTGTCCCTTTGTTGGAAGACATACCTTTAGCTGATGCCAGAAATATCTACTATCAACAAGATGGTTGTCCCCCGCACAATGCAAGGATCACAACTGATCTTTTAAACTTCGAATTTCGAGAAAATTGGATTGGTACGTGGGGCCCCATACCTTGGCCTGCTAGGTCCTGTGACTTAACTCCCTTAGATTTTTTTTTGTGGGGAAGATTGAAGGACTTGATATTTAAAGGAAGAACCTTTCACACAAAAGAAGAATTGCAAGAGGCCACTAGGCAAGCTTTTGCATCTATTAGCCCAGTTGAACTAATAAATAGTTGCAACTCGGTACGCAAAAGATGCTTAGTTTGTATTCAACAGGGAGGGGCTCAATTTGAACAACTTCTCTAAATATATTTATCAGAAACCTATCTAACTAAATACCTAGATTTTCATAATTATTTTTTATTTTCACTTGTAGCTGTAAATAGTAGTTTAGTTTGTTAATTTTGTTCAACTTTGCTATGTAAACAAAAAAAAATAAAAAAAATTAATAATAAATAATTAAAATAACGTTAGCTAGTGTTATTTAAAGTTGTGTTTAAGTTGCTAACAAACTATAAATCTTAACAATACATAATTGAGATATTGTCATCACAAATCAAAGCCTACTTCGATGTAAACCAAAAACACTTAATATTTTCGTTATTTTTGAAAATAAGTACCTACAACTTTATATCACTGAAAAGGGCTAAACGCGAGCATTTTTTATAATTTATAGCCAACTATGATTTTCATTTGAAAAAAAAAAGTTTTGCCTATTTATGATAAAACGGACAACTATAGAAAAAATCTGAGTATGCCACTGGATTGCACATAAAAAAGTGCCTTTAGAATGTCTTTGCAGAATGTTAATATTCCGCAAAATAAAAAAGTTATGGACAATTTTCAAAATGGCCGAAAATTGAAAAACGCCCTATATCTCAGTTGGCAGTGAAAATATCGGCAGGCGGTTTTTGCCATTAAACATTTCTCAGAAATCGAGCCCATGACACCTAAGTCAGTTTTGCTCTATCTAGTCAGGAAATAGGTTTTCTCTGTTAAAACAGACCAATTTCGACCACCCTGTACAGGCCGTGCAATTTAAATAAATCGAAAAAATTTGCATCCAAAGATGTGTATTTACCCTGTATACTGTTATTAAAGAATACTAAAGAAAAATACCGCATTTGAAAGAGGACCACATTTGGAAGTTTGTCCCATGTTAAAATGATTCATGCTAAAGCATTAAAAAAATACATATACCTTTCATATTTTCGAAAAGTGGTCATACATCTTGAATGATTATATTGGGTGAATGGCCAAAAAGGAAGGAACCTGAAAAGAAAACAATATACAGGGTATTCCATTTACAAAAATGTATATTTGGTTTGTGGCAGATTTATCCTCAACCCTGTATAATTGAAAATAATTTTAGGTTGTAGCTCTCAGCAGTCCCTACAACTTCCATATATAATTCCCAAAATAACCGAGCTATTGGATTTGAACGCATTGTTGGACAATCCTGTATATATGTATAATTGTAAATTTTTCAAAGAACATTATCCCATAAAACACGATATATAACACCGGTTCTTAACTTGTAGAGTCCTGAAGATAACCTCACAGAGGTCGAAACGTCGACTAATTGCCACATTCGTTTTTCTATGTGCGTTTTATTCACAATTAACCAAACAAAACACCTCCCTATAACTGATGGCTCGCAGTGTACTCTAAAATTTAACCAATAAAGAAAAACGAGGAAAATTGAATTATACAAATTCCTATACCTCGTTAAAAAGAAATGATCTGAATATGAGCCTAGATATGCAGTTTCCGAATTGTCTGTTCGGGCAAACATTCATTCCCTTTCCTCCCATTAACAATCGAATACAGATTATGATGTACTAGAGTCATAATTCGTAATTAACAAACATACACATGGATTCTATACATACAACCCCACGCGGTGTTTGAATTCTGGGGTAAAATAATGCCATTAAAATTCCAAACATACTTGGTAGGTAGAACGCAAAATTTATGTCGCCCCATTTAACACCGCGCAGTTTAGCTGAAGTCGGTTAATGGGGTAAACTTTCCCTTTAATTAATTCGATTAATTAGAAAATCCCGAATTTGACCGCGACTCTTTGTTTGATGTAAAGAGGATAAAAACACTCTTTCGCTCTTGTTTTAGGTAAAAATATCGCAATGCGTAGCTTTGTTCTAGTCGGGAATAAGTATATTGTGCTAATGCTTCTGAAAGACACTTTCATCTTAAGGCTTTGTACTTCCCTCATAAGTAAAAGCCAATATCCGAGAGTTTTGCAGATCCGATTAACATTAATCCAAAAATCAAAGGTCGTAAGGGTCATCTCACTAAAAATTCAACATACCGGAACAGAATGGTGGCGTCACAAAATCGGCAAATGTCCTTTACCCGGCACTTCCCTCGTTATGAATCTTTCTATTAGGAATAGTGTGACCCAATTTAGTTTGGTTCATAGTCATTTAGCAACACATAATATATACTGTCTTTTTAAACATTTATATGGGACACGGACACGGTTTAATTCCAACATATTAGATTTCTACCAATATTTTAAAGAGCGGGACACGAAAGAAAACCGGGCGGTCCTTAAAATAAAGGTTCATAGTCTTAAGCAAGCGGAAAAGTAAAATTTGTGTACGCAAATAAATTTTATTTATTATTATAAAGTTATTTTATTTGTTCTAATAGTTTGCCGCTTCACCTATAAAGTGCGCCAGCTAAGCGGTACGGAAAATTAATCGAGGATTTAGTAAATTTCGCACTGGTCCACTTGTATTTGGGATATGCCTAGAGTCTCCATGCACTTGCCGCTAGAAAGTTCTAGCTATTTCCAGTGGCGCCTATACATTTCAAGCATTTGTTTTCATTTGTATGTAAATGCGTTGCGTTGAATTTGCATTATTATTTCGAAGTAAGGATGGCGAGCAAAAGAGGAAAAATAATTCGAAGCGGTGCACGTGAAGGTATTGCGAGCGTTATAGAGGCGTGTACTAGAGAAGCTGAAAATAATAGTTTGACTATTCCAATTCAAAATCGAACAGAACGAGCTGCATTTTACACTGGTGTTTCGGAAAGTAGTGTAAGAAAAATTCAAAGAGAACGTAACGATCGCTCATGTTCTACTTCACCTTTAAAATCTCCTGGTAAAAAAAGACATGTATGGCTGCCTCCATACATGTGCGATTATCATACAAAGATAAAATTGACGATGGTGATTTTCAAGTAATTCAACGAAGAAGACCTGCAAACCCCTACTTCGTGCTGTAAAGAACAAAATAGATTTTCCGCACGGGTATAAAACCTTAAATCGGCTTTTACGATCAAATGGTTTTGTTTGGCGCAAGTGCCAAAATAAACGAAAATTGCTTATTGAGAGACCAAATGTTTTTCACCGGGGGGTTAAATATGCTGCATCAACTGTAGGGCAATATAGGCAAGAAAGACGCAATACTGTGTATCAAGACGAAACCTGGGTAGATAATGATATGACAGTGAACAAATGCTGGCAAAGTGAAAGTGTTACAGTTGTTGTTCAGTAGTCGCTTTATTACAGTTCATGCTGGTTCAGAAGCCGGATTTGTTCCAGATGCTACTTTAGTTTTTCGCTCGGGACTAACAACTGGAGACTATCATGGACAGATAAATAGAGATAATTTTCAAAAGTGGTTACTCGAGAAGCTTCTACCTAACATTCCTCCCAAATCAGTCGTGGTAATGGATAATGCGTCTTATCATTCTCACGTAGAAGATAAAGTGCAACTAAATATTCTACAAAAGCTCATATGATATCGTGGCTAAAATCGAACAATCTTGTATGTGATCCAACATGGAGAAAATATCAATTATGTGAAGTAATATCAGCCATTAAGCCTAGAGAAAAAAAGTATAAAATGACGGTCTTTTACGTAACCTCGGTCATACACCTTTAAGGCTGCCTCCATACATGTGCGATTTATAATATATTCGAGAGCTCAACACCGGTAGACTTTCAATTAAAGATTTAAATAAAATAACGTTAGAAGCGATTGACTCAATATTGGAAATCGTATGTTAAACATGTTCGTTCTATTGAAGATAAATACTGGGAAGTAGGTGGCAAAATTGAAACGGTTATTGATGATTTAGTTATCGCACTGGGATCTTCAAGTAGTGACGACGAAACCTCATCATTTTCAGAGGAAGGCAACGATTTAGAAGGAATCGAACCTTTAGAATCACAGCCGTCAACTTTAAAAATGGCTTAGTTTTAGTAGGGGAGCCAGCACTGATTCCAGTGAACAAGATTTATCAAAATTTTAACTTAAGCAGTTCGACTTTGGGCTATTCGGATATGCCAAAAGTGACCGTTTGTCTCCGTATGTCTCCGTATTTCCTAATTGCGTGCTAATGTTAAAGGGGGGTGATTCTTGGACCTTTTTAAGAAAAAAGTTTAATATGAACCTAAAAGTCTTAACTTTCGAGATACATGGTTTTAAAAAAACATTTTTTTTTAATCCTAATTTTGATTCTATTATTGATAAATAACTTCTTTTATGCATAAAAGGGCATTTTTTATTAACAATCAATTTTTCAAATTTCTACCAGTGGCGTGCATATATGTAATTAACCTGGGTAAATCCGTATGAATCTTAATGCCTAGAAGAGGTGTATCAAATTTCATGCAGTTATCTACAATAGCATCAGAATTGGGATGAGAAAAAATGTTAAAAAACTTTACCATCCTAAATCTCAAAAGTTAAGACTTTTAGGACATAAAAACACCCCCTTTAACATCAGCACGCAATTAGGAAACGCCCTGTATAGTACTTCACAATGACGGCACCTGTATAAAGTAATATGACAAACGGAGACAGACGGCTACTTTTGGCATACCCGAGTAGCCCAAAGTCGAACTGCATAAATTAAAATTTTGATAAATCTCGTTCACTGGATCTGATGCTGGCTGCCCTTGTTAAATCTGGACTTGTAAATCGTGTATCACTCTAGTGGGTGGTCCAATAATAGCGGACGTAGGCAGTAGCCCGAGAACCGTTAATGACAGAACTCAAGAAAAAATATATTTATAGGTAAATCGATCAAAAAAAATCAAAATTAAATCATTTTAAAATTCGAAAGTTCGCCGTTTTAGCAACACAAGAGATATAGAAGTGCGGTACACGAAAGAAAACAGACAAATATAGATAAAGATTCATTAAACATAGTTACATTTTTTGATTATCTGAAGTGCGTATAGTCAAAAAGGAGTGCCATATTATTTAAAGAACGACGGGACACCACTGGTTTAAAGAGATTTCTTGGCCGACCTTCCTAAACCGATTGACTCCGCCCGGTTTTCTTTCGTGTCCCGCACTTTACCCGTTTATACCTAGGCTACACCTGATTTTTAGGTATAATTTAAAATAAATTGTCTAAGAAGATTTTACATTGACACACACCGTCATTTTGTTCCGTTATATTGAATTCGTAACAGTTTATCACTATATCACATTTAAGTTTTCAAAAAAACTTCAAGTCAATTGAATAAGAATAAATTTATAAAAACACAAATTCTACGTTGTTAACTGTCACTTATTTTATTTTTGCACTAGGCGTGACTGCAGTTTCGTACTACTAGTACATTTTCAAAAGCAATGAAGATATTTTCCATCAAATTAGGTATATATACAAACAACAATTCATAAGAGTATGATTAGGGAAAACTAACATTTTTGGTTCTTGATAGTATTTATAAAATTCTATTCCCTCTAAACAATCCAATTTGCGACTTTTTTACTCATAATGTAATACATCTAAGTCATTTATGTCAGGCAATTTATGTACAATTTCTAAGAAATGGTTGTCGAAATGAGAGTTCTGTTTTTTTAATCTATATTCAGGCGTTACGCTCTTTGAATCTAACATCGAAATTTCTCCCTGTTTCCCTATATAGCAGCTATTGCATTTGTCGCATTTTAACCTATAAACTCCAGACATTTTATACTTATTTATTTTAGTTTTGACGTTAAAAATCAAATCAGAGAATTTTTGTGACGATCGGAAAGTTACTTTAGCATTTTTATTTCTTTTTAAAATATTTGCAATATTGTTAGATATCGGTCCAAAATATGTAACTTTTGTATATATATATATATATATATATATATATATATATATATATATATATATATATATATATATATATATATATATATATATATATATATATATATATATATATATATATATATATATATATATATATATATATATATATATATATATATATATATATATATATATATATATATATATATATATATATATATATATATATATATATATATATATATATATATATATATATATATATATATATATATATATATATATATATATATATATATATATATATATATATATATATATATATATATATATATATATATATATATATATATATATATATATATATATATATATATATATATATATCCAGTGTGATTGCCCAATATATATGGAAAATATGTATATATATATATATATATATATATATATATATATATATATATATATATATATATATATATATATATATATATATATATATATATATATATATATATATATATATATATATATATATATATATATATATATATATATATATATATATATATATATATATATATATATATATATATATATATATATATATATATATATATATATATATATATATATATATATATATATATATATATATATATATATATATATATATATATATATATATATATATATATATATATATATATATATATATATATATATATATATATATATATATATATATATATATATATATATATATATATATATATATATATATATATATATATATATATATATATATATATATATATATATATATATATATATATATATATATATATATATATATATATATATATATATATATATATATATATATATATATATATATATATATATATATATATATATATATATATATATATATATATATATATATATATATATATATATATATATATATATATATATATATATATATATATATATATATATATATATATATATCTATTTCCAGTGTGATTGCCCAATTAGTAATGGAGGACTTGGAAGAAACAACAATAAAAAAATCTGATTCTGACGTTCATTTTTTCTATAGATACGTTGACGATTGCTTAGCTGCAGTCGCTAAAAATAAATGTCAAGATATTTTAAAAAGCTTTAATAGTTATCACCCCAAACTACATTTTACCATAGAAGAAGAAATAGATCACAAAATTAATTTCTTAGACCTCACATTACACCACATAGAAAACACCATTAAAACCGAATGGTACACTAAAGACACTTGGTCCTCTCGATATTTACATTTTGACTCCCAGCACCCTCTGTGCCAAAAAAAATCAGTCGTCATAGATCTTGCAGAAAGAGCTATAAAACTATCGGATCCTGAATACAGGGAAAAATCCATTAAAAAAGCAAAACAAGCCTTAGAGATAAACAACTATCCTCAAAAAATTATTAACAGCATTTTTAAAAAAAGGATCCATAAATTTTACAACAATAATCACCCCTCTAACAAAAACATGAGACCTAATAAAAATAACACCAACTACATATCGTTACCATATATACCAAAAATATCGGAAAGTTTACAACATGTATTTAAAAAACACGACATTACAGTCAGCCATAAGGGTCATAACCTCCTAAAGAACAACTTCAGTAGCCTAAAATCAAAAACTGCAAAAGAAAAAAGAACACATATAGTATATGAGATCCCTTGTAAGGATTGCAATGGTGTATACATTGGACAGACCAGTCAGTACTTAAAAAATAGAATACAAGGGCACAAATATGACAAAAAGAACACGACGGCATTAACAAGACATACTAGTGAAAGCAAACATTCTTTCGATTTTGACAATGTTAAAATTTTAAAATCCGAGCACCATCAAAAAAGAAGAGAATTCCACGAAATGATAGAGATACAAAAAAATAAACACTCTATAAATGCAAAAACCGATACAAAACAACTCAGTAAAATATATCATAATCTTATTAAGTAATACCTAAATTAAAATCATAAATTAAGAAACTGAGTTGAACCCCTTAATAGATATAAATTTCTCTCTTTCAGAACATGGTAAAATAAGTCAGTAGTCGTTTCCGTTGTTTTCGTGTTTGTTGGTTTATATATGTACAAACTTAGTGTAGAATTTTTAAAAATGTTGTATTGTCTTATATTGACATAATCTTCGAATTTTGGTTTTAATGAGGTAAGACATCGAATTGTTTTTCTAGTCTATCTCCTGATTTTTATAAATTTCTTTATAGACCAAAAATTGTGTTCTGATGAAGATCACCAAGTTGATCGAAACGTCAAAACTTTGTAACATGAGTTCTGTCAAATGAAATGTGTTAATTTAATTCACGAGGACCCTAACCCAAGAAAATAAAAAGTAATCATATATAAAGGAAGGTTCAAGAAAAACAAGTTATTCCTATATATATATATATATATATATATATATATATATATATATATATATATATATATATATATATATATATATATATATATATATATATATATATATATATAAGCCATAGAAATTGAGAAACAAGGTGATTTGAATAAAAGGGACATATACAGAGTCATTTAAGTACTATCACATTTGACGCCCTATATAATAATCAAAAAACAATAAGTAACAAATCGTATAAAACAGCAAAAACTACTTAATTCGTTGTTCGAAATGACCACCGTTTTGTTCGACACAAATATATAAACGGTTTAAAAAACAGCCAATTTTAGAAGCTTCGCGTCTGCCTCAATCCAGTGACAAGTATAGACTTCACCATACACACGTTTTCTTTTTTTATTATTAGGATCTAATTTGCTTAGTTCAACTAAAGTAAAGTTATACACATTAAACTTAAATTTACAATCAAATGCATATGTCACATTATCGGAACTGATGCACAGATTGTCGTATGCAATACATTATTTATTTTTTGACACGTTAAGGCGATTTTAATATCTTTCTTCCCTGTACAGCACTTTTTTCTTCAAGATGAATTTAATACTTACAACTATTTTCTATTATCTTAGGAAGGGCATGATCTTTTTCGGCTGGAAAAACCCTAAGTTGAAATGAGTGGTAAAAATGTGTGTTTAATATTTGCCAGGTTTTTTTGTTTTTTTCGCCCTGACTTCCTTTAGAGTCAGCTAAAGGTTCAATTTTATCATAGATAAACACATATTAGAATAGTTCACATACGTGTAAATTTCATAAAAAACTGACATACATTCAAATGATTATTTTGCAACCCATTTTCAAATATACACAGATACAACTAAAAATGCATCTCTATTTTACTAAAATAAAAAAAAGTGTTTACCCTTATCTTTTATGCTAAATTGATAAATTCGTGAATGTTTCGGTAAACATCAACGAGTTTACTACCGCTACCGGCTTGTTACTAAAATGAAACAGTTTCCCTCTAAAACATTCTATAAAGATCCTTCTATACTAAACCGACACAAGTAGGAGTAGAAAACTGCATTTAGGAATTTGCATTTTGAAAGTAAGTCGAAATTAGACCAATATATAACAACATTTTAGGTCATTTCATAAATAATACTCAAAATACTAAAATTCTGAGTTTTATTCATAAAACTATGATTAAAGATGCTAGCAAAAAAATTATTTTAAATTAGGCAACTTTTTTGAACTTCTACAAAAATTGGACTTTTGATGGCATAGATACAAATAACATCAAACGAATTATCTCAAAAACGACTAATTTAATCAAAAACTATCAAGACATGTTTATAATGTATTTTTACTCGTTCTGAACTATTATATTATCAATAAAACCACACAAATTAGTGACGTCCGATTTTCTTCCTTTCCTCGTAAAAGGTTCTCTAGATGCCAAAAAATAATTTTTTCTCAATTCCGCAAGTGTCTGTCTGTCAGTCTGTTCGCGGCATAGCTAAAACACTGCTTGACGATTCACTTCAACAAGTTTTAGTCAAAAATTAAGAGACATATGGGGATGATCTGACAATATTTGGTAAAAATATATCAATCAAAATGGCGGCCTAGTTACGTATTTAAAAAGTTACTTAACCAATTTCCCTTAGGTTTTGCACAAATATCAGGTATTATATAAGAATCAACTGGTAAAATTTTGATAAGAATCCAAGATGGTGAAACAAAATGGCGTCTTAATAAAATATTTAAAAATTCAACCAGAAAAAAAACTACTTAATGGATTGATTTAAAATTTTGTGCAATAGTTAATTCGAATAGAGAGATGAATTGTTAAAATTATGGTACGAATTTAAGATGGTGGAACAAAATGGCGGACAAATAAAATGTTTGTATTCATGAAACTAATCACCCTCCTTGGACTAACATATCTTCACATTTAAGCGTGCTTAGATGCCAAAAATATGTTTTCTCAATTTCGTCGATAAGTCTGTCTGTCTCTCTGCCAGTTCGCGGCATAACTATATATATTAATTTTAATACATCTTTTAATGTATTAAAATTAATATTATTAAATACACTTCGGATTCTTTCCTTCATATTTTCTTTTCTAGCCGGGGGTGTTTGATAGACTAAATTTTTAACAAAGCCCCAAAGAAATAAACCCAATTTTGTCAAGTCCGGGGATCCAGGTGGCCACCCAATCGGTCCTCCTCTTCCTGTCTAGAAATTAGTGTGAAGTAAACATTTCTTCAAAAAAATGCGGACCGATGTCAAAATGTCTAACAATATGCGAATATAGTGAGGATTTTCAGTAGCGTAGTAATGAAAATTATGTGTATTGATATTTCCATTTTTGTGGAATGTTGGTTCGTCAGTAAAACAACACTATAAATGGCTCTCTCTGAAGTTGTTGTGCCCAGTATAATCATCCTTATACAATTCTCGAAGGAGTTGTATGTGATATGGGTGAAACTTGTTTTTTCTAGAATTTGTAGAACAGGGGTTTTACTTACATCTGTTTCTCTTGCAATTCACTTTAAGTTTACCGATAACTTATTCTTCTCGTTTAAAACAGGTTTGGCACGATCAGTTTTCATGTATTTTACATTTCCCGTCTCATTAAATCATTGCATAAGCCCAGTGGCGGCTATTCAGATGAAGTAGGTGAAGTGCTACTTCACCAGGAAAAATAAACAAGCAAACATCTAACTATATTCATTATATATCTCTTAAAATATTAGTTTTTACACCCATTTATTCACATAATTGGTAAAAAATAAACTGTACATCTTGAATAAATATTTTATTTGACCGTTAGAGGCATGTCTTTTAAAAACTTTCAATCGAACTTTATTATAACAACTATAACAGTGGCGCAAACCGCTTTGACTTTGCTGGAGGTGCTATGTTTAGTTTACGATTTTCCTACTATGTTGCCATGACAACGCGTACCCGATGACGTCGAGCCCAGCGCTCTCGGTGAATTGCAGGCGCAGTACACTACACCCACGTGTCGCTCAGTTTGCGGTGGTTGTTAACTTTTATTTTCGCAGATTTCGCTGCAACCGGTGAGTTCTTTTGCAGTTAACTTGACTGTTTTGTGTTACATTTATTTATGGTGTTGTTACAACCTCGAAGTTAGTAAATGTGATTGTTCAAGACTGGAATAAATTAAAAGACGTCTTTGAATTTATTACAAACTGTGATAAATCTGATGAAAAATCAATCCGCCTTGCGAAAGGATTTTTAGGTGAGATGAACGATTTTGAATTCACGTTTCTGGCATTAGTGTTTAATAACATTTTCTCAATCACGGACATACTATTTGACGTTCTTCAAAAAAAAATCGCTTGACGTTCATTTTTGCATATCCAGTATAAAACGCTGTCGTGAGGAGCTCTGTAAAAAAAGAAATGAACATTTTTTTAATACTATGTTTGATAAAGCAAATTCTATTACAGAAATAAATCTTTACAAACGTGAGCTTGCTAAGCTTTCTCCTGAAGAAATTAGGGCTAACTATAGAATCCTTTTTTATAAAATATTGGACCATATTTTAATGGAAATGATACTAAGATTTCAAGACTGTGAAAAACTTACATTTTCATGTTTGGCAGGTTCTGCTAAATTTTCCGAATATAGTTTAAATTTTCCGACTCGCCCGTTTGAAAATTTGTTACAGTTATATTTTCAATAAGTCAACGACTGAAAAATGAGCTTGGTCTTATTTTTGCCAATGAGAGTAATTGGAATATATCGCTGCAAGAGCAAGTGAAAAAAATTAATAAAAATAAATATATTTTTACCGAAGCATATAAATTGTTTTCCCTTATTTTGTCAATACCGTCGACAAGTGCTTCAGTGGAAAGAAGTTTTTCTTGCTTCAAATGTGTAAAAACTTATATTTAAGAAATACAATATCTCAAGAAAGACTTACTTCTCTTGGGAATATTTCAATTCAAAAGAAATTTCTGGAGAAGATTAGGGCAACTAATCCATTTTATGAGGATGTTATAAATAAATTTGCTGCTATGAAGGATAGGAGAATTGATTTAGTATACAAAATTTAGGTAAGTTGGAAAAAGAATATTCTACCCCCTCCACATAAAAAAAAAGTCTGGGAAAAAAATTACTGCGATATTTTCTTGCTTCATTTGCACTTCACTTACTTTTTGACCCGCGAGCCGCCACTGCATAAGCCTTTCAAAAGTCATTCTGTGTCATTCCACAAAAATAGAAATATCAATACAGATAATTTTCATTATAACGCTACTGAAAAACCTCATTTTACTCGCACAACTAGTCGAAATAGGTGGTCTCTTAACGTCAAATTTACCTCTAATATTTTCGAAAAGTGGCCATAAATCTTGAACGACTCTGTATAGACCCCACAACCCTATATTGGGTAAATAATGGCAAAAAGTGGGGAAACTGAAAATATAATAATATACCATTTAAGTTAATCGAGAAAATTTGCATCCAGTTTTTTAATTTACCCTGTATACCGATATTAAAGAATACTAAAGAAAAATATCGCAGTTGAAAGAAGACCACATTTGGAGGTTGTAACCATACAAAAATGATTTATGCTAACGCATTAAAAAATACAAGGCGTCAAATGTACAGGGTCTTCCATTGAGGAGAAAAAATGGATTTTTTTGGACTTCCCCGTATTTCTCAAGAAATTCAAATTAGCCAATCGATCTATTTTAGCTCGGAGAATTCGAAAATCGTAACAAAAAACAATTGCATGAGAAACAAAAGACTTACGCCAAGGATGTTGCTTTTTTAAACTAAACACTCTATATATTATTACATTTTTGGATTCTATGGTCAGTTCTAAGTGTTTATTAATAAGGGTACTATATGTCTATCTTCAACTGTTTTTGATTTATTGATGTTTGAAAATTGACATTTTGAGCCGTTATAGCACCTAAACGGTTGGACCTAGAGCAAAATAACTTTTACATTCCTATTTTAGTTTTTGATAAGCTATCTTATGATGCCAGTCAAACAAAAAAAGGAAATTATTTTGCTATCTATTTAAATGAGTATATTCATATGAAATGTAATTTCACCGTAATTTTGAAGTATAAGATAGTTTATCAAAAACTAAGATAAGAATGTAAAAGTTGTTTTACTCTATGTCCAACCGTTCAGGTGCTATGACGGCTCAAAGAAGCAAAAATATCAATTTTTAAACATTTATAAAACAAAAACAGTTGAAGATAGACATATGGTACCCTTATTACAAAACACTTAAAAGTGTTCCATTTAAAAAATGCAACATCCTTGGCGTGTCTTTTGTTTCTCATTCAATTGTTTTTTTGTTACGATTTTCGAATTCTCCGAGCTAAAATACATCGATTGGCTATTCAAAAAATAACGTTTTTTCTCCCTAATGGAAGACTCTGTACCTCTGTTACTTACGAAAAGTGGCCATAAATCTTGAATGACTCTGTATAAACCCCACCAGCCCTATATAGGCAGGTATCTGAAAACCAAAACAATATACAGGGTGTTCCATTTAAAAAATATATAAGTTTGGTTTGTGGGAAACTTATCCGCAACCCTGTATAATCGAAGATACTTTTAGATTGTAGCTCTCAGCAGTCCCTGCAACTTTCGTATTATTTTTCCAGCAATAATCGAACTATTGGACTTGAACGCACTGTTGGACCACCCTGTACGGAAAAACTGGTGATTTTTTCGCCGTTAAAAATATTTTATTCAGCCGCCATTTTGTTCCACTATCTTAAATTCGTATCACAATTATACCATCTCTAAGCCATAATCAATTAATGCATAAAATTTGAAATCCATCCATTAAGTTGATTTTTAAAATATTTTATTAAGCCGCCATCTTGGATTCGCACCTAAATTTTACCAGTTCATTTTCTCATAATACTTGCTTTTTGTACAAAATTTGAAGAAAATTGGATAAGTACAGTCTGGCAAACTGAATGAACCTAGACATAAAGAATGCGGGCAAAAAACTTCCTTCTGTTTTTCTATATAACTGGTCCGTTCAAAATATATATTTTTACTGCATCGCGAATTCAAATAAAAATAGTAAAAATATATTGATCGGTATCGATAGTATATCAGGGAATTTTTCCCAAACTCCGGCCCGTTCAATAAGAAGTCATTGTCAGAGAGAGATAGCCGTGGTCGGCGCGGATGGCGTGGAAAAGACGAAGATAAAAGATCGTTATTCCAGGCTTGGTTTGAATTATGAACGGGCCGGGGTCTGATGTCCGATTCTCTGATCAGTGGTGTCACCGAAATAAGAAAAATTAATTACTAATTAATATTTATAATACCGACTCAAGTTTTATTTGTGTATGTGGGTATTGCCTGTTTTTTTTTATTTTCTTGTGTGTATAATTAGTAATAATCATAGCCATTTGGAGAACTTGGGAAAATACTTGCAATAATGTGGAACTTGTAGAATTTGTGGTTGAAAACTTTTTTCACAGAGATATGGAAGAGCGCACACAAAAGGTGATAAAAAAAATTAAATATTTACGCCCATTTCCAGAAATTGTTTGAAATATTTTATGGGGGAGAAGTTTTTCGCCGTTTCAATTGACGTTAAATAAAAAAAAACTTCTTGTTAAACTCTATTTTAATAATAAGGATTAATTAGTTGTTTTGTTAATTTTACTTGTTAGTTAATTATTTCCGATTGTTTAGTTATTTTATATTGAATGATAGACTCGACTCGCTTCTTGGTGCATTTCTTTAGTTTTAATTAATGAATATAGTAAGTGAGTATATACATGCAAATTTCATACCTATTTAAATCTTAATACGTATCTTTATTTGGTGACATATTTCTAGGTTTTAATTATTTCTTGAAGCTTATATATTTCTTACAATAATTAAATTTTCTTCACCCAACAAGAAAACCCGTTTGTCTCTCAAAAAGGATTTTGATGATTTTCATTGGGCAAACAATAAACAAGTTTTATTTAAAACGAATAACTGCGCCTACACTCAGAAAGCTTCTCCTTAAATTGCAAGAAACAATGGATTTCCTTTATAGTCGCGAAACATTAAGGATGTTGTTGAAGGCCAATGGCTTTTTTTTTTCGTAAGTGACAAAATAAACGAAAGATTCTGTTGGAGAGACCCGAAATTTTACATTGGCGCTATAAATATACAAGGGCAATTCGAAATTATAGAGAGGAGGGTTGTAACATAGTTTACATTGATGAGACATGGGTCGATAATGATTTAACTTTTGGGAAATGTTGGGAAAGCAATGACGCATTTGGAATAGTAAGCAATATTAGGGCAAGTGGTTAGTGTTTGGAATTGATTATATTTAATTTATTTATGATGTGATAACGATCATAATAATTTATTACTTGTGTTTATGTACTGGGTGTTTTAATTAAAATTAAAAAATAAAAATGGCTCTCGTCGAAACCATGAAAAGTATTTTCCGTTTCTATTATACCCCTAGCGGCAATTCTTTGAATTTGAAAATATTTTCCAATGATTTGTCGTGGCCGCTTTCACCAAGAAAGTACAAAAAATTACCGCTACAGAACGTAACAGCAAAGGAAATAATTTCCTCTCTATGATATCGCCGATGGCCATTATTGTTGGAACACCCTGTACAAAGTGGTAAAAGTTTTCTAACAAAATTTATATATATTTTCAATCAAATTTTTACTTTCCTTTGTCAAAAAATATATATACGTGAGAACTCGATAATATAACAAAAATAATTTATTTGAAATGGAATACCATGTATACTTTTCAATTTCAAAGACATCGCTTTCTCTTTCCTCTAAATATACCCGGTGATATATTTATCTTTGAAGATGACTGAGTGAATCGACAAAAACCTTGTCATAAATTTCAATGTGCTAGAGAGAGATTTGATTTTTACACCAATCAATAGATCAAAAAAATAGTCGTTTTTTGCCAAAAATACTAACCAGAGTCCGAGTGCGCCATCATACACAAGATAGTTCATAGTAATATTCTTTTATGTTTTCCACTCACGACTAGGTATCAATTTAGGTTATAAACAATTTAATGCAAAAAAATCCTATTTTTTTCGTTTTTGGCTTTTAAAATCGAAACTAATAAAGTAATCTTGATGGTATAACGACATGAATAGTAGAGAATGAACTTACAAATAATATAATGTCATCGCCGACTTGATCGGATCATTAGAACAGGAGAAAAAGCTGAAAAATCTGAAAAATTAGGTTTTTTCCAAAAATGCATGTCCTTATTTTTTGAAGATGTGGTGGAAGCCTTTGATGAAATAATAGTTATTGTTAAGTACTTTATGCACACCAAAACCAGGCTTTGTGTAACTAATAGTTTTTGAACAATTGCGCCTTGAACCAAAATTGTATGGGCTCATTCCTGTGTAACACTCGAATTTTGTGCCGAATTTTAGATACATTAGTTAATTACATTTTTAGCAATATACTTTTTAGCATTTCACTAGGCCACCATTTTGTTCCGCCGTATTGGAATTTTACCAAAATATTATCAGGTTACTGTCATGCAATCCTTAATTTTTGACAAAAATTTAAACTTAATAAGGCAAGTAGATTTTTAGCTATACCGCAAATTAACAAAGAGACAAACAGACAGACAGATCAAAAGAAACTCTATTTTTTTGGGACCTAGGGACGCTAGAATACGAAGATACGTAAAATATTGATTTTTTCCATGTTTATAAATGTTGTAGTTGACCGCCATTTTGTTTTGCTCCCTTGAAATCGTACCAAAATTTTACAAGTTCATCTCTATACAACAAATATTTCTAGAGCAAAATTTGAAATCAATCTATATAATGGTCTTTTCGGGCCGAATTGTTAAATTATTTATTAAGCCGCCATTTTGTTTCGCCGTCTTAAATTCAAACCAACATTTACCAGCTAATTTCCACATAATCTTAGTATTTCTTAGTAATAATATTTCACTAGACCGCCATTTTGTTTCGCCTTAATGGATTTTCACCAAAATGTTACCATTTTATCCTCTTATGATCTATGGTTTTTGACCAAATTTTAAAGATAGTGGATAAATAGTTTTTGAGCTATGCCGCATACAGATAGACAGACCGACAGACACAGCGATGGAAATGGGAGAACATGTTTTCCGAGGTCTAGAGACCCAAAAATGTAAGAATCTGCAAAAATCTCGGTGGGTGATTTTTTTCATGATTACAGTCTTCCCTTTTACGAGGGAAGTCCAAAAGTAATATTTATTGATATTATCGTTATTATTATTATCATTATTATTATTATTAGTATTATTGTCATCAATATTAATGAGTAATAATCTGATTAAAATAACTTCGCACGCCTATGACACGGGAAGAATTTTGACGAGATTCTCCCCTGTCCCTTCAGGCGTTGATAAGGTTCATTCGCTTGTCACACTGTAGTTTTTGAGTAATAATTTTTTTAACATTTCACTAGGCCGCCATTTTGTTTCGCCATACTGGATTGTTAGCAAAATACTACCAGGTCATCCCTATATGTTCCTTACTTTTTGACCAAAATTTGATGTCAATAAGGTAAGTAGCCGCGAATAGCCAAACAGACAGACCGACGGAATTAAGAAAACATGTTTTTAGAAATATACAGATCCGAAAAAATCTCGGAGGGTGATTTTTTTACGATTACAATTCTTCCCTTTATGAAGGAAGTAAAAACATCATTATTAAGAAACTACTAATCAAATGGACAAAAATAAAGTGTGATATAGGTATACACTGGTAAGATTTTTGCGTAAATCTTTAATGGCAGAACAAAATGGCGGCTTAATGAAATGTTAAAACATTCAGAACCAAAAACTATTTATCCAATGACTTATAATTTTGCAGAAAAATCAAGTGTTAAACAGAGACAGACTGGCAAATTTTTAGTGCGAATTCTATATGGCAAAACGAAGTGTGGGGCTAATAACATGTTTTCCGTAAAATTCCGTTTTCTAGAATAGATCCTTTTTTTTATAAATAACAATAATAAGACATGTATTTTTTTAATATGTAAATAATGAAAAATAAATAATAATACTAATAAATAAATTAAAAAAAAAATTAAATTAAACACAATTTTTAGTATTTGTATAAAGTATTGTTTTTTTCTTTTTTTAAAAATTCAGTCTACAAATGTTAAAACGTAAGTGGTAACTGTAGTTACTCGTCAATAATTGCTTTCTGCCAAGTTACATATCTCGTTCATTCTCAATGAAAATTTATTAATTATACTATAGGTATTTAAATTAGAAATTAAAGACAGTAAACTAGGAAAGCTTTCCTAGTTCAGAATAAAACACGGTTTTATATATATATATATATATATATATATATATATATATATATATATATATATATACATATATATATATATATATATATATATATATATATATATATATATATATATATATATATATATATATATATATATATATATATATATATATATATATATATATATATATATATATATATATATATATATATATATATATACAGGGTGGCCCAACGAAAAGGTCCCACCCTTATTTATGACTTTCCTGGTATATTTTGGGAAAAACGCTTGGACACGTCAATTTTGATTTTTAGGGGGACGTCTTTTCATGTATGATTGTATAATACAGGGTGTTCCAAAAATAAGATATCGCATTACACTTGACATTTTTAAAAGGAAACCCCCAATTTTTTTTCTATTTTTGGATTCTCCAGGAAGTTTTTAGTAACTTTTGTATAATAGAGTTTATACCTATCTTCAACCATTTTGAAGTTTTTTTAATTTTTTTTATAAAATTCGCCTCATTTAATTTAGTACTGATAATACGGAAAAAAATAATAATCACCGATACCAGCAAGAAATTTAGCATCCGTCAATGTCATCGTAAATCATAGAACAACTTTATCTTTGATTTGAAATCGTTAAGTTGCCTAGTTCTATTATAATATTTTGCAATGATTTATTCAATTCAAGAAAGGGTCGAAATAACGAAACTGTATTATCAAAACGGAAGCATTGCAAGAGCTACCGCCCGGTTGTTTAATGCGTTACATCCAGACAAAAATATTAACCATAAGTATGTGGCTAAATTAATAAGAAAATTTGAAGCAACTGGATCTGTATCTAATATTCGCCGGAATCAGGAAAATCGTCCAAGTAGAAATGAAGCCAGAGAAATAGCAGTTTTGGGACACGTGGCTCTTGACAACACCCAAAGTACTCGTGGTCTGGCTACTTCTTCAGGATTTACACGCTCAACAGTGCAAAGAATTTTGAAATCCTATAAATTTCACCCGTACAAAACTAAACTTGTCCATGAGCTTAATGAAGACGATTATGATAGAAGGTTGGAGTTTTGCGAATTAATGACACAACGTTTGAACAATAACCCAAATTTGTTATTTAACATTTGTTTTTCGGATGAATGTACCTTCTATTTACATGGTGCTGTAAATAGATATAATTGTCGATATTGGAGCGACTCGAATCCACATTTGTTTCGAGAGGTACATTCGCAATACCCACAAAAAATTAATGTCTGGGCCGGCATTTTCGGAAATCATATTGTAGGACCTTTCTTTATTCCTGGAAACTTGACGGGGGAGTTGTACTTGGACATGTTGGAAAATACAATAGAGCCACGAATAACCGAAATAATAGAAAATGAGGTTAATTATAATGAAAATTTTCTTCATTTCCAACAAGATGGTGCACCACCGCACTATGTAGCTCCAGTACGACAGTTTTTGGACACCCATTTCCCAAATCAGTGGATCGGACGGCGCGGCCCCATTGAGTGGCCACCAAGGTCTCCGGACTTGAGTCCTTTAGATTACTTTCTTTGGGGACATATAAAAAGTAAGGTTTTTAGTACGAAGCCAGACTCCATCCAAGATCTTCGGGAGCGGATCACGGCGGAATGCAGACAAATAACTCCAGAAATGTGTGAAAATGTTAGGAATAGATTTGAGCAAAATATTTATTATTGCATGGAGGTAAACGGACACCACTTTCAACATTTATTACCACATTGACTTTTTGACACATTGTAGCTAAGTAACTAATTTTTGTTTAAATTTTAATGTGAATGTAAAACTGTAAATGGTTTAGTGTTCCTGATTCCGGCGAATATTAGATACAGATCTAGTTGCTTCAAATTTTCTTATTAATTTAGCCACATACTTATGGTTAATATTTTTGACTGAATGTAACGTATTAAACAACCGGGCAGTAGCCCTTGCAATGTTTCCGTTTTGATAATAAAGTTTCGTTATTTTGACCCTTTCTTGAATTTAATTTATCAATACTTGATATTATTCAATTATTCAAATAACTTCAAAATGGTTGAAGATAGGTATAAACTCTATTATACAAAAGTTACTAAAAACTTCCTGGAGAATCCAAAAATAGAAAAAAAATTGGGGGTTTCCATTTAAAAATGTCAAGTGTAATGCGATATCTTATTTTTGGAACACCCTGTATTATACAATCATACATGAAAAGACGTCCCCCTAAAAATCAAAATTGACGTGTCCAAGCGTTTTTCCCAAAATATACCAGGAAAGTCATAAATAAGGGTGGGACCTTTTCGTTGGGCCACCCTGTATATATATATATATATACAGGGTGAGTCGGGAGGATCGCCCCAAACTCCAGGAGTGTGTTCTATGAAAGATACTGATTTAAAAAAACTCATATGTTCTTATTCGATTTTCATTTGTTTTCAACTTACAACAAAAATAAGATTTCAAGCATAATTCCATACATACAACATAATAATTATAGGGTGCTTAGAAATTAAAATAAGTTAATGTTCCATTTACTGGTACTATACCTGTCAGTGTCATTTTTGAATTCGTACCTGTCAGTGTCATTTTTGAATTCGAGCTGTTGAACATATTCCAAAATGTCGAATTTTTACTCACACTTAGAGTATGCGAATATGATATTTGTTTATGGTTTTTGCAATGGGAATGCTACAGCTGCTGCTGAAGAATACCGTCAACGATTCCCATTTAAGTGTTAAACAGAGACAGACTGGCAAATTTTTAGTGCGAATTCTATATGGCAAAACGAAGTGTGGCGCTAATAACATGTTTTCCGTAAAATTCCGTTTTCTAGAATAGATCCTTTTTTTTATAAATAACAATAATAAGACATGTATTTTTTTAATATGTAAATAATGAAAAATAAATAATAATACTAATAAATAAATTAAAAGAAAAATTAAATTAAACACAATTTTTAGTATTTGTATAAAGTATTGTTTTTTCTTTTTTTAAAAATTCAGTCTACAAATGTTAAAACGTAAGTGGTAACTGTAGTTACTCGTCAATAATTGCTTTCTGCCAAGTTACATATCTCGTTCATTCTCAATGAAAATTTATTAATTATACTATAGGTATTTAAATTAGAAATTAAAGACAGTAAACTAGGAAAGCTTTCCTAGTTCAGAATAAAACACGGTTTTATATATATATATATATATATATATATATATATATATATATATATATATACATATATATACATATATATACATATATATATATATATATATATATATATATATATATATATATATATATATATATATATATATATATATATATATATATATATATATATATATATATATATATATATATATATATATATATATATACAGGGTGAGTCGGGAGGATCGCCCCACTCCAGGAGTGTGTTCTATGAAAGATACTGATTTAAAAAAACTCATATGTTCTTATTCGATTTTCATTTGTTTTCAACTTACAACAAAAATAAGATTTCAAGCATAATTCCATACATACAACATAATAATTATAGGGTGCTTAGAAATTAAAATAAGTTAATGTTCCATTTACTGGTACTATACCTGTCAGTGTCATTTTTGAATTCGTACCTGTCAGTGTCATTTTTGAATTCGAGCTGTTGAACATATTCCAAAATGTCGAATTTTTACTCACACTTAGAGTATGCGAATATGATATTTGTTTATGGTTTTTGCAATGGGAATGCTACAGCTGCTGCTGAAGAATACCGTCAACGATTCCCATTTCAACGTCATCCTGATAAGAAAGTATTTATGAGAGTTTTCAACAAACTATGCGAAAGCGGAACACTTCCCAGTGCCAACACAACTTCTGAAAGAGCTACTCAACAAACTTTAGAAGAAGTAGAAAATATTCTGGACCTAGTAGAAGAAGATGCAACCATCAGTTCACGCAGAATGGCTGCTCAGTTGGACATTCCACAAAAAAGAGTGATAAATACGCTCCACGAGCAAGGTTTGTATCCTTACCACTTACAAAAAATCCAACACCTACAGCCAGAAGATTTTGCCAAACGTATGGAGTTTTGTCGGTGGATAGACAATAATCGTCATCTTATATCGCGCATACTTTTCACGGACGAAGCAACATTTACTCGTGACGGTATTAATAATAGTCGCAATTGCCATGTCTGGTCAGAGGAAAATCCGCATGCAACAGTCGAGAGCAACTTTCAACATAGGTTCTCGGTAAACGTATGGTGTGGTATGATAGATAGTTATGTCATTGGCCCTTTTATTTTGGAAAATCGCCTCACAGGGGACTACTATTGTGAATTTCTCGAAAATGAATTACAAGGACTACTGGAGGATGTTCCCCTAAACATCAGAAGGCAAATGTACTTCCAGCATGATGGAGCTCCAGCACATTTCGCACATCAAGTCAGGCAACACTTAGACGGGAGGTTTCCAAGGCGTTGGATTGGTCGCGGTGGTCCTATTATTTGGCCTCCAAGATCTCCTGACCTCACTCCACTCGATTTCTGTTTATGGGGCTGGTTAAAAAATCAAGTGTACAAAGTGAGAGTGGACACTCGAGAAGCACTTATTCAGCGTATCAGAAATATTGCAGATGAAATTAAAGAAAGGCATGAGGCAATTAGAAGAGCAACAGGTGCCCTACGTAGACGAAGCCGAAAATGTTTAGAGCTCAATGGGGGCATTTTTGAACATTTAATATGATGAAATCTAATGATTGAAACGTTAATTTGTTAGATCTTGTTTATATTCTAATTTATGCTGTAAGTTGAAAACAAATGAGAATCGAATAAGAACATATGAGTTTTTGTTAAATCAGTATCTTCATAGAACACACTCCTGGAGTTTGGGGCGATCCTCCCGACTCATATATATATATATATATATATATATATATATATATATATATATATATATAATATATATATATATATATATATATATATATATATATATATATATATATATATATATATATATATATATATATATATATATATATATATATATATATATATATATATATATATATATATATATATATATATATATATATATATATATATATATATATATATATATATATATATATATATATATATATATATATATATATATATATATATATATATACATATATATACATATATATACATATATATATATATATATATATATATATATATTATATATATATATATATATATATATATATATATATATATATATACAGGGTGTATCAGCCAAATGGAATAAATTCGATAATAAATAAATGGGGGCGTGTTCGGAAAAACGCTTGGACCCGTCGATTATATGTATTTTTAGTTGCTCATTTTCTCCAATAAAATTTTTTTATACAGGGTGTGTCCTGTAACAGTGGTCAATGCCAACTTTCTTATTTCAAATGCAACACCCCGGATATTATTTAATTTTTGGATTCTTTAGGAGATTCTAAACATATAAACAGGTCACGCCTGAGATGCTAAATAACGTTAGAAGAAATTTCTATTTAAGATCAGGAATTTGCCAAGACGTTCGCGGCGAGCATATTCAACAGTTCCTAAATTAACTTTTTACTTTTGTTTATACATTATGAAGAAATAAATAATTTTATTTTTTTAATCTTAATTTTTGCAATAAATTTGAAAACACTTAATATTGCCGAAATAGTTGAAGATAGGTATAGGACATTGAACATAAAATATGTTTAGAATCTCCTAAAGAATCCAAAAATTAAATAATATCCGGGGTGTTGCATTTGAAATAAGAAAGTTGGCATTGACCACTGTTACAGGACACACCCTGTATAAAAGTTTTTATTCGAGAAAATGAGCAACTAAAAATACCAATCGACGGGTCCAAGCGTTTTTCCGAACACGCCCCCATTTATTTATTATCGAATTTATTCCATTTGGCTGAAACACACTGTATATACATATATATATATATATATATATATATATATATATATATATATATAAAGAGTGAATCCTAGTCGTGACTGACTAATTAAGCAGAAAAATACTAAATTAGTGGGGATGCAGTCAAAGAAAACCAAAGGCCTAGTTCAAAAGATGAACCCTTTATTGTATAGTCAAGCTTTCGGGATTATTTACCCCTTCTTCAGGACATTTCTACAAAAAATTTTTAGAAAAAGATAACCACGTTAGTAACTAATTCTAGAATTTAAGTTTTTTATATAACTCACCAATGTGGGCTTAAAATAAAAGCAAGATTGCATTCCATCAAACAAGAATTTATGTAATGTTTATTCTAAAACAAACCATCACACTTTGGAACATTTAAATTACGAAAATATTGTTATTTAACTGTTATTACATGATTAAAAATTGAAAAAATTGAGGGATTATTGAAAACGAACGTTCATGAGGAACGCCATTATGTTACTTAAAACTGGTTGTGTTGCTGTATAAAACGATTTAATTTTTAAGATAATGAAATTACAAGGAAAACAAGGTGTGTAATAAGGATAGAGAATTGTTTTGTTAGATGTAAGCGACAAAGAAAGGAGAGAACTATACGACTGAACGTTGGTTACTCTGAACACGCGAAAGGTGATGGAGTGTTGCCTACATTAAGTGAAGGGCTATATACTGCCCAACGCAGTTTTAATCTCTACTAAATTTAAATAAATATATTTGAACATGAGAAGAACAAAAATTAGTTAATGCTTTTTTTTGTGCCTAATTATCTGTTATGGAAACATAATTTTATTATTAAATGATGGAAGGGAGATTTAAGGAGTTATATTAAGTTCTATTTTTTTATCATTATAAAAATTTTGAAACAAAGTAGAGGGACGGAAAACAGAGAGAAACTCTTTCACTCGTCAGGGGCGGGAGCGTCCAAGCACTGGTATTTGTTTTTATGTAATTTTAGGATGTAGCTGTAAATGGTACTCAGACCTTGAGTATCACTTTTTTTATTCATCACTGGATCCTGTGAAATTATGTGAATCATCTCTAAGAACGTGCGTTTGTAATATGATGAGGCTCTGTCAAGAATCTCAACATTATTCCAGTTAAGAGAATGGTTGTTATTAATAAAGTGTTCACTCAGTGCACAGGACGGTACCCCTCTCCGACAGTCACTTTTATGAGATGTGATTCTGCCCTTAAGGCTCCTAGACGTTTGCCCTATGTATACTAATTCACATTCGTTACAAGGAATTCTGTATACTACATTGTGGTTTTCAAGAGAGGACAAAGGTGTTTTAGTTTTTGTGAAAAGAAGAGATAAAGTCTTTTGTTGTTTTCTCGCTATTTTCACGTCTGTATCTTTAAAAATATTGATCAATTTATTAGTGAGATTATCTATGTATGGAAGAGAGAAAAAACGTTGTGATGTATGAGGAGAAATATCATCCTGAGTCGACAATTGTATATTTATGTTACTAGGTGTGTTAACAGAAGAATGAGAAAGTAGTGGACTTGGATGAAAGTTAGGATCTCTAAAATTATCAGTTATGTTGTGTTCAGTTTGGAACAAAATTTTTAGCACTAGCTTTGGGGGGTATGAATTTTCTAAAAAAATGGTTTTTAACTGTTGTAACACTTGATGTCTTTTAGTAGGATGAGAAAGTTTAACGGCTCTAGTTTTCATGCCTATAATTAGATTGATTTTTGTTCTAGCAGGGTGGTAGGAATAGTAGCTGATGAATCTGTTAGAACAGTATGGTTTTCTATACCATTGTGTTAGTAAAACATTGTCATCTGACCTGATGACTAACATGTCGAGGAAAGGAATGCTGTTGTTTACTTCCTTTTCACATGTAAATTGTATGTGTTCATTAAATGAATTAAACAGATCAAGAGCAAAATCTATTCTATCCCTGTTCTATCTTCTGTTAACACACCTAGTAACATAAATATACAATTGTCGACTCAGGATGATATTTCTCCTCATACATCACAACGTTTTTTCTCTCTTCCATACATAGATAATCTCACTAATAAATTGATCAATATTTTTAAAGATACAGACGTGAAAATAGCGAGAAAACAACAAAAGACTTTATCTCTTCTTTTCACAAAAACTAAAACACCTTTGTCCTCTCTTGAAAACCACAATGTAGTATACAGAATTCCTTGTAACGAATGTGAATTAGTATACATAGGGCAAACGTCTAGGAGCCTTAAGGGCAGAATCACATCTCATAAAAGTGACTGTCGGAGAGGGGTACCGTCCTGTGCACTGAGTGAACACTTTATTAATAACAACCATTCTCTTAACTGGAATAATGTTGAGATTCTTGACAGAGCCTCATCATATTACAAACGCACGTTCTTAGAGATGATTCACATAATTTCACAGGATCCAGTGATGAATAAAAAAAGTGATACTCAAGGTCTGAGTACCATTTACAGCTACA
Organism: Kuschelorhynchus macadamiae; assembly: GCA_030620095.1. NCBI lineage: Eukaryota > Metazoa > Arthropoda > Insecta > Coleoptera > Curculionidae > Kuschelorhynchus > Kuschelorhynchus macadamiae. The sequence continues at coordinate 244,907 of JAUTXW010002439.1, read as the reverse complement.
TCCTAAAATTACATAAAAACAAATACCAGTGCTTGGACGCTCCCGCCCCTGACGAGTGAAAGAGTTTCTCTCTGTTTTCCGTCCCTCTACTTTGTTTCAAAATTTTTATAATGATAAAAAAATAGAACTTAATATAACTCCTTAAATCTCCCTTCCATCATTTAATAATAAAATTATGTTTCCATAACAGATAATTAGGCACAAAAAAAAGCATTAACTAATTTTTGTTCTTCTCATGTTCAAATATATTTATTTAAATTTAGTAGAGATTAAAACTGCGTTGGGCAGTATATAGCCCTTCACTTAATGTAGGCAACACTCCATCACCTTTCGCGTGTTCAGAGTAACCGACGTTCAGTCGTATAGTTCTCTCCTTTCTTTGTCGCTTACATCTAACAAAACAATTCTCTATCCTTATTACACACCTTGTTTTCCTTGTAATTTCATTATCTTAAAAATTAAATCGTTTTATACGGCAACACAACCAGTTTTAAGTAACATAATGGCGTTCCTCATGAACGTTCGTTTTCAATAATCCCTCAATTTTTTCAATTTTTAATCATGTAATAACAGTTAAATAACAATATTTTCGTAATTTAAATGTTCCAAAGTGTGATGGTTTGTTTTAGAATAAACATTACATAAATTCTTGTTTGATGGAATGCAATCTTGCTTTTATTTTAAGCCCACATTGGTGAGTTATATAAAAAACTTAAATTCTAGAATTAGTTACTAACGTGGTTATCTTTTTCTAAAAATTTTTTGTAGAAATGTCCTGAAGAAGGGGTAAATAATCCGAAAGCTTGACTATACAATAAAGGGTTCATCGTTTGAACTAGGCCTTTGGTTTTCTTTGACTGCATCCCCACTAATTTAGTATTTTTCTATATATATATATATATATATATATATATATATATATATATATATATATATATATATACAAAAAAATTATGGTAATTGTTCTGTATACCTGTTTTGGCTATTATAAGAGGTTTTTTAGAAAAAAAATTTACGCTGTGCTTATATAGGTCAAATAAAACAATAATCCGTATGCGCGGCTTTAAGAATTTGCCCCCTTCTTTTTTTTTATTTTCGCGTAAGCAGTGCGTTTCTGAACGTACTGGACTTGCTTATGGAACTGTCAGCTGTCAACTTATGTAAATAAGGGTGATGATTCATGTTTATTTTCTAAACCTACTGGAGTTCCTTACGGGATACACACAAAAAATTAATAAAGAAGGGGGCAAATTTTTAGAGCAGCCTATAGGGATTATTGTTACATTCGGCCTATATAAGCACTGTGCAAAAGAATTTTTAAAAAATCTCTTATAATAGCGAAAACAAGTACACAAAACAAATACCAAAATTATTTTTTAAAATTTGCTTTATCCTGTACGTTTTCAGGTAGGGACATAGGCCTGAAGATATCAAATTGTCGAAAGTGCTAGGCAGGTAATAAAGATTTTAGGTTAAATACTCCAAACCTTGTTTCTTATTTGTTAAGAACATAGCGTACAATTGAAATACCACCATTTCAATAATTTATTGTCTGTGTACTGCATTATTATTACCTTAGGATGTATAAAAGTATTTCCGAAAAAATGAAATTAATTTAACTGATAAAATTTAAACGAAATTGTCAATACCAAGACATGCCCTGTACCGTATAATTATTTCTTATCACTTACCTAGGAATAACTAGAAGTAGCAAACGCCTCCCACCCTGTCAAGGATTAAAAAATTGTTCTATTAAAATCAATTAATCTATTATTACAACTAACTATCACATGCACTTAGTTTTCACCAATTCACAACAATATATAATAAAATAAACGTATAATGGACAAAGAACTTTTACAGACTGAATGCTAATATGTGAATTGATATGGATGTGAGTAATGTTTTGTGTATGTTTTTTTGATTTTATATAGCTATAAGGTATCTGCTAGACCAGATTGGATTTTCTTTTAAATGTTGTTATTTTAAGATGTAATATATTTTACTGAGCTGTCTTATGTCAATTTTTGAATTGATGGCGTTTGGATTATTTTGAATTTCAATCATTTTCAGAAACTCCCGTTTCGCTATGGTCTTCTGTTCTTAATATTTTTGTGTTTTCGTGGTTAAATGAATGATTTGTAAGAGCGGTCTTATTTTTTTGTCATATTTATGGTTGTTAATTCTGTTTTTTAGATATTGACTTGTTTGCCCGATATACAATACATTATTGCAGTCCTGGCACGAGAATTCATAAATTATATGTATGTTTTTTTTATTTTTGGGAATTTTTTATTTTAATTGACTGAAATTTCTTTTTAATAGCTGATGAACTACTGAAATATTATGTATTTGAATACATTTTTTTAGTTTTTCTGATAGACCTTTAAGATAATATGGCAAACAAATTTAATTTTTGATTTTTTCAAGCATTTGTTTTTGTAGTGGGTTCTAAAATATATGAATGCGTCTTTTGAAAGTAGTGTTAATTGGACGATCGGGATAGTTGTTTAGTTATTAAACCACTTGACTGAGAGCGAGACATTGTTTTTGTTTTCTGCAATGTTGCTTAGATTGACTGCATTTTTTGCTTTCGTTTATAGCGTTTGTTCTATATTCTGTATCAGATAATTTTATTGCGCGATCGGAAAGTTCTGTTATAATTGTGTTAGTTTCTTTCGTAAAAGGGAAGTATTGTAATCGTGAAAAATCCATCTTTTCTCAATTCCGTCGATCCGTCTGTCGGTCTGTCTGTTCGCGGCATAGCTAAAAAACTACTTAACCGATTGACTTCAAATTTTGATAAAAAATTAAGGGTCATATGGGGATGACTAGGTAACATTTTGGTAAAAATCCGATATGGTAAAACAAACTGGCGACGTAGTGAAATGTTAAAAAAAAATTACTAACAAATCATTTGTCCAATTAACTCAGAAAGAGATAGAAATCAACTGGTAAAATTTTGGTACAAATCCGAGATGGCGAAACAAAATGGTGGCTTAATAAAATATTTAAAAATTCAGCCTGAAAAAACAACTTAACGGTCTGATTTTAAATTGTGTGCCATAACTAATTGTTGTATATTAATGAACTAGTAAAATTGTAGTATAATTCAAGATGGCGGCCAACTAAAATATTTGTAATCGTGAAAAAAAATCACCTTCTCAGGTTTTAGGGTCTCTATATACCAAAAAATATGCTTCGTCAAACAAACAAACAAAAGTATGCTTTATTGCCGCAGAAAAATTTATAATTTTATGAACAAAGCAAAATATACCTAAAATAAGACATATCAAAACATTAATCGAAAAGAATTTCGATAGGTCAATGCTTTTTAAAAATGTAAATTATCAATTTACCAAATCGTAAAACACACGTTAGAATATAACATAACATTGCCGCAAAACAGTTAATGAATCCTAATAACCTTATAAAAGTAAACAAACACACATGTACGAGGTGAATAATTTCGATGACATTGAAATCAAAATTGCAACTATGCGACCTTAAACTCTATGTTATTATAGTTATACAAATAATTGTGATGTTAAACAGAAGGTATAATGAACTAGTGTAGAATGTAGTATACAAAAAAGAATTAAATTTTGTTTTTAATCCAATACCTAACAAAAATAATTAAATTTTAAGTGAATGTTCGACAGTTCTTTTCTCTATATGATGATTTTCAAAATTCTATGCTACGAGTTAGGACATGACACATACAATATTTTTGTATGAATATAAGATCGCAAAACAAAATGGCGACCTAATAAAATATTTAAAAAATCAACCTGAAAAAACTTCTTATTAGATTAATTTCAACTTTTGTGCACGCATTGAGTGTGGTATAGTTAGTAAAGTCTGGTAAAGTTGTGGAACGAATTCAAGACGGCGGAACAAAATGGCGGCTAAATAATTTTTACTTCCCTCATAAAAGCGAAGTACTGTAAGCGTGAAAAAATCACCCTCCGAAATGTTTTCGAATCTATACATTTCAGAGTCCCTAGTTGCCAATAAAAAACACGTTTTCCCAATTCCGTCGGTGTGTCTGTCTGTCTGTCGGTGCGCTCTTTCGCGGCATAGCTAAAAAACTACTTACCCGATTTACTTCAAATTTTGGCCATAAATTAAGGGTCATATGGGGATGACCTCGTAACATTTTGGTAAAAATTCAATATGGCGGCCTAATGAAATGTTAAAAAAACATTACTAAAAAACTGCTTATCCAGTTTATTTCAAATTTTGCACAAAAATCAAGTATTATGTTTGAATCAAATGGTAAATTTTTTGTACGAATATAAGATGGCGAAACAAAATGGCAGTTTATAAAATATTTAAAAATTCCGCCCGAAACAACTACTTAATTGACTGATTTCAAATTTGTGCCATTACTAATTGTGGTATAGAGATCAACTAGTAAAACTGTGGTACTAATTCAAGATAAAATATTTTGTAATCGTGAAAAAAACACCCTCACAGGTTTTACTTGTTTTCAGTTTTGCCAAAAAATATTTTTATCAATTCCGTCGGTCCTTGTGTCTGTCAGTTCGCGGCGTGGCTTAAAAACTACTCATCAGAGTGGTACAACAGAGCCAGAAATCAACATTATGTCGTTAAAGAATGGCCGTTACGTGAAAACATTTTGCCCTATCTGAAAAACGTCTTTAATGGACCCTTAAACTCTCTACTCACTATTCGTCCATTCGCTCAGTCGTCCGTATAATATGGAAGGTCCGGTTCATCCGTTCGTTTCGTTGCGCGGCGTTTACGTCTTTTGGGTATATTAAATAAAAATTGATGAATAATGGGGCGAAATATTCGTTGATTCGCCCATTCGTTCATTCATGAATAAACGAATCGAACAGATGAAAAATATTGTTAAATTCTTGAATAGAGAAAGGAATATCTTTATTTGATTAAGAAAGAATATTCGTTGGGCCGCAAATGGGACAACTTTTCAAAGACGAAAATTCTAAAAGTACACTTTCGAGAAAAGAAAATAGAGTGGGGAATACCTTCAAAAATGTATGGAACAGCTTCCTAGGTAACAAGAAATCGGAGAACTACAAAGTATCTAGTTGAAGAACTTATCCAATCTTCCAAGAGGTTAGGTTGCAACATGTCACTTAAGCTGCATTTTCTTCACTCCCATTCGGAATTCTTCCCTGACATTTTAGATGTAATTTCAGACGAACACGTATAGTGGAAAATAGACCCCAAACAACCCCAACCGATACCGGCGAATACAAACGAAAGAAGACAACAACATAGTTTATTTGATTGTATTATACTTTTTTCGATACAAAATGCCAGTACATAAAGGAGGCGATGAAGAATGTCCTTCAAACTTTCGCCCAATATCACTATTACGTACACTTTCAAAAATAATAGAAAAAGTCGTAAAAACAAGTCCTTGCTCACCTAAATAAGTTTCATCTATTAAGTGTAAATCAGTTTGGCTTTCGAAATTCAAAAGGTACCAGAGATGCAATATTTTCCGTTTCAGAAAAAAATGTATTGTGGTTTGAGCGATCAAGATACAGTTGTTGCGGTTTTTTGCGATTACTCTAAAGCTTTTGACCGTGTAAGTCATGAAGTGCTTCTCAAAAAGTTAAGGGTTATGAATTCCAGGGTAACTGCTATAACTGATTCATATCTAACAAATCGGAATCAGTCAGTTAGGTACATTCATAAGATGTCTACTTCAACTACAATTTCTTGTGGGATGCTACAAGGATACCATTATATTCCTATTATACATTAACGACTTAACTAACCTTAACATAAACAGAACTTGTACATTGTTTGCGGACCACACTACCATTATCGTGCGAAATAAAAATGAAGACCTATTAAAAGAAAATATCTCAAGAGATCTGATCATAATTAAGAAATGGTGTAATATAATCTTTACCTATGTGAAAATAGGGTTGAAAACAAGTCAAACACGATTTTTTTGGGAATACACATTGATAATAACTCGAAATTTATTAACCACATAAATAATCTAAATGAAGAGGTTGCCAAAGAACGGCATAACTGCGTTCGTATTGTTTCAAATGAGCTCGATATTACCGCAGCAAGAATAGCTTACTTTGCATTTGTAAATTCATACCTAACTTATAGTATAGCCTTTTGGGGTTTTTGCAGCCAACAAGTTTTTAATTCTCATTTTGTTTTGCAGAAACGGACTGTTCGTTACATGTGCAAAGCTGGGGCTCGAGAGCATTGCAAACCACTTTTTGTGACATATAAAATTTTAACAATTACTTGCCTTTTAATACTTGAGTCTGTATCTCTCATACATAAAAAACATGGACATTTAACAACTGAAGGGGCCTTTAATACTGGACAAAATTTGAACCTCCCACTTCCTATCCCCACAATAACCTTAGTAAAACATGTACAAGGTGTCCCATTTTGGGTACTTTTGCGGAGTATCCGTTATTTTTATAGATAAGAGGTTTTCGCGACAGTGTGCTACTTTTTCGTAAAACTAAAGATGCCGTTAACAAAATTATTATAGCCCTTTTAGTTTTTAAGATACAGGGCTAAATTGAAAATGTTGCATTTTCTCAACTATCAGATACCTTATCGAAAATGTTTCTGATATAGCTTTTCCCGTAGAAGTCAATTCCGCCTTCAGAATTAGTTAGTATACAGGGTCAGGTCAAAAAGTTATCGGACCCTACTTTATTTTTGTAAATGGAACACCTTGTATATTAAAAACTAAAGCTATATATATAAATAACCAAAGCTATAAAAAGTCCCATTCTCACTTGCGTTAACGATGTTTTTAATTTTGAACCAACCCTAATATTTAACAATTTAATGTAATAATAATTGTAGGCAACCTTCATTTCATTCACTAATTCATAGAGTGAGAGTTTTTGGTTCTTTTCTTCGACTAGTCCAGTGGTCTGTGGGTGGTTGCTTCGGTGTCTCACTCGGGTGGTCTGGGTTTGATCCCGTCTAGAGACATGAATCTTTTTAATACTTTTTTAATATTTTATTTTGTTTATTCACGTGAGACTTAACCTCATTTTAATGTCCATCAAATATGTATCAGTAGTTGTTTGTTTTGTTGTGCTTTAGTGTGTTTTATTCTATAAGTAAGTAAACGACAGGAAGGCGAAACCTTTACATATAGCTATAAGAACTTCAACTGGGTAACATACCGACGCAGACTGAACGAAATGACAAGTATCTCTGGTGAGATTGAGACTACGCAGCGACTAGAGTTAGAGGTCGAAAATTTCACTAGAAATATTCAAACCGTGCAAAGACAACTAGTTACAAAAGTTAAAAGACAACCTACTCAAGACAGACTGCCAAATGACATTCTTAATCTTATTTCTTTTAGAAACAGATTGAGGAAAATATGGCAGAGACACAAACGCATTCTCGACAGAATCGAGTTGAACAATGTCACTAACCTAATCAAGACAAAAATAAGACAGTACAGACAGGAATGTTGGACAAACAACTCAACAACAAAACTCAACAGAATCTCTACAAAGGATAACTCACTGTGGAAACTCACCGGGGCTCTGCGAAAGAGATACGAAAAAATCCCGACTATTAATCATAATGGTAGAGATCACATATCTTACACCGATAAAGCAGAAGCTCTTGCAGAGTTCCTGCAGGGTGTACACAGTGGGTCACCTGACGCAACAGCTGCACAAGAATCCATCGCTAACTCAGCAGCAAATTTTTGTGTTAGGAAATATCCTATTTCTCCTTCTACCTACAACTCCTTAATTACATCCCCCAATGAGATACGAGAGTATTTACGTTGGTGTCCTAATGATAAAGCTCCTGGGCCCGACGGCATCCCTTATCGGCTCCTTAAAAACCTTCCTCGTAAATCCCTCGTACAGTTATTGTACATTTTTAACGCAATCCTAAGACTACAGCACTTTCCCTCTCAATGGAAACATGCTGTAGTTATCCAAATTCACAAACCTGGGAAAAACCCTAACAGTCCTTCTTCCTATCGCCCGATCTCCCTCCTTAATACCCTGTCAAAACTTGTGGAAAAGGTAATCATGAAAAGAATCAAAAGGGCAGAGGAAAGTCTGTCGGTGATTCCTGCCGAGCAGTTTGGTTTTAGGCCCAAGCATAACACCACTCTGCTCGCAACGAAGGTGGCTTCGGACATTTTCAGTGGTTTTAATCGACAACTTAACACTGTCATGTTGTTTCTGGACATGGAGCGCGCCTTTGACACAGTATGGAACGCCGGACTGGTCTATAAACTATTCGCCATCCTTAATTTCCCATTACACCTTGTGTCCTTAATTGCTTCATATCTGGGGAATCGTACCTTCCAAATACGTGTTGAAAACACACTTTCGGCACATAAAGGCATTCGGGCAGGTGTGCCTCAAGGTACGATTCTTTCGCCGCTATTATACACCTTATATACATCAGATATTCCAAAATTTCCAAACACAAAAATAGCTCTGTACGCTGACGACACTGCAGTCTACGCACGACGCATCATATTACGCGCAAGCAGCAAAATCCCAAATCGCCCACCATCTCACTCTTCTCACACCCTTTTATGATAAGTGGAAACTAAGAATAAACTCCCAAAAGTCACAGGTAGTTGTTTTTAATAAAAAATTTACTAACAATAAAATACTGACTCCACTTATTATTAATGGGAATCCCATAAATCCATCAAAAAAGGCCAAGTACCTTGGCATTATATTCGACGAGAGATTGTCCTTTAACGCCCACATTACCAACTTAATACAACGAACATTTGCTTCTCAACAAAAACTGTACCCTTTAATTTGTCCCCGATCAGTACTAGACCCCGACCAACAAACTTACAATTTATAAAGTCGTTATCAGACCAATACTCACATACGGGTGCCCAGAGGTTCCAAAACAGAATTCTTAGAGCTGCCATTATGGCTGACCGTTACATAAGAATCAGAGATTTGCATGCTGTAACAGGTATCGATACTATTGCAGATTTTATTGAAAAATCTGCAATGAAGTTTTATCTGCACGGTATTCAGGGCTCTACTTTAACTACTCGCATAACTGACGTAAGATACAATCCCGACGTTCACATTAAACATGGACCTCTGTACAAGCGACTGCCATTATTTTTCCAGTCTCCCCCGTAATCCTAAAACACCTACTCTCTTGTCGAATATTCCATTAGCCCATCTTTGTCTAACAACTTTACGCCAAAATCTAAAATACTAAACAGACGAACTGCAGGCCCCACTCAGTGTACTTCTTTTGTGCATTGGGAAGGGCGAACGGACTAGACGCAAACCAAAATATTATCCTCAACTAACGCAACAAGACGGACGACTGCTTGCTGTATGAACATATCTACTACAGCAAGCGTAAGCTGCCGTAAACGTTACTGAAAACATGAAGCGAATGCACTACAAATATAAAACATTGTGATTGCATATTCTAGCGTATTCGCAGTTATATATGATAACCAAACTTTGTTTTAACATTCATCGAGTTTGCTCCCAACTACGCCACTGGATTAAATATAAATTTATACCAAAAATGTACCTGATAAAATTAAATAGGGTTTTTCCGTGATTTTTCCCTATATTACGTTACTGGAAATTGCTGTAATTGCCCCTAAGCATGTAGATAACCACGCCTATTAGGCCCACCTATTCGGTTTCTGAACCAAGACAGCTCCTGTGTTAGTACTAAGTGCGGGAAACAGGAACCCCAATATGCCTTATTGACCACTCTGGGTTCTGTCGGCAAAACAACGGCCACCTGTCTTTCGGCAGGAAATATTCCTTCCCTTATGGCTCGCTAGGCGCGTCGGGAATGAAATCACTTGTATATATATGTATTGTTAATATGTATATAGTAGAATTTAGATGTCATTGTAAAATACTGAAACTTAGAAATAAAATGTTTGTGGATTGTGGATATTTGTAAGTTATTGTTTTAGGATTTGTGAGTGTGATTAATTACTAAGGTTCTCTCTGTTGTTTGTAGGTCTGATGATGCTCGAAAGGGCGAAACACGTGTCATGTTTGTTGTGAATTGTAAAATTATAATTTAATGAGACCGAAACTTGGAGTCTTTTTCTATGTTTGTTATTTGTTACCCTGTATATTTATAGGCTATAAAATTTGTCTTTTTTTTACCTTTTTAAAAATATATAATAGTATGCACTTTTTCCCATAAACACGCAAATAAATGACAATTTTTGTGAAATTAAATGCATATTTTCATAGCTATTGTTTATGACAACAAACAAAAATAAATGTCAAATATTTGTCTATCTCATCGGTTTTTGGATCGACTTTTGGTTTATAAAGCAGTTTATAAACGTTTTTTTGGTATTTTTATCTAATTGACATGACAGCGTATGAAAATTATGAAAAATATGATATGCTAGTATATTTTATACAGAGTAATGAAAATTCTGAAGAAGCCTCGGAATTATATTTCCAAAGGTAAGTAAGCTATTATGACTATGAAAATTTGTGTTATCATTATAAGTTTTTGCTTGTTAGATATCCATAAAAAATGCAACCGTTTTTTGAGATATTTGTTCGTTTAAAAGCATATTTAGTTGAATACGGATCATTTGTTCACCCGCGTCCTAAAACATACAAGAGCACAGGGAAAGAAAAGAAATAGATGTTTTGGGATATACAGAAACAACACCTTCGTCATCATGTAGAAAAATTGAGAAGAAAATTCGTGTGCGAAAAACTGACGGTCAGAGGATGTTGAAGAAATATAAGTATTATCCTCAGAGGAAGAATAAAAATAGACTTCATTATTTACATATTTAGCCACTACCAAGATTACCTCACAGTATAAGGTCGATCGTACGACGATGCCAAGCCTAGCCAGGAACACCAATGTTTATACCAACTTATATTACGGTGAATATGTTTAAACATGATGCAATAAAATGTTCATACAAAGAATAGTAATGTATTTCCAGTATTAATTTTTAAGCAGTATAAAGAAATTACTTTTATTGCAAAACAGTAAAATAAAAAACTAAAATACTCAAAGTCTCAGAACAAATTTCACCAGTAACAACAGTTTTAGTTAGCTATGGCAAACCCGATAGACAACTCCACGTATTAGACCATCCCACTGTGGTATTAGACCGTTCCACTTTCATTTACAAGAGACCCTTATAGTAAAAAAGTATAATAGTCTACAGTAAATATTGTTATAGGGTCACGTGACCTGCGTGGCTTAAAACCCAATGGCGGGTCGTGGAACTACAATAAATTTTAACATTACAGAAATTAATTTGCTAAAAATATTTTATTAGATACCAAGCTTTTCTTAGCGTCACTAGTGCATGTGTTTTAATGTATTATTGTGTATTTGTTGATATGGCTCAAATCTGACATTACAAGAACATTAATTTTTTTAAAATTTAATAAATGAGTTTTATTTACTTTATGTCCGTTTAAGTTTGGAATTTTCTTTTCATCACTAAGTAAACAGCAAGATTTCCTTTTCCAGGACACAAGTCTAATGGAAGATACCTTCACTTATTTTGGTTCACATGACGTATTGACCAATTCGGTTCAGTATAATAGAACGTTTATTTCATCGGGGGTCATGTGAGAATCTTCAAAAGAAGCAAAATGATACAAAAAAGACTCTGGGATGATTTTTTTGCCGATTACAATAATTTTTCCTATGAGAGAATTAAAATAATTATAGAATATACCTATAATATATTAAAATAGTCGAAGGGCGTCTCACGCCCAAAAAAACGTACTGCGATTTCTTTGATTTTTGGATGAAATCTGGGGAAATAATAAAGTTGCGGATGATTTCGCGCCTTTTTTTAATTTTCACTAGAGTTGGGCCAATTTTTTATATAAGTGTTATCAGGTAAAGGAATTTAAATGGTGATTCTTTGAGTATTAAAAGTAAAAATATGTTTGTAAATATGTTCTAAACTGGTGAGAAATGTGGCTGAACAAAATGGCGGTTTATTGAAATGTTAAAAAAAATATTACTAAGAAACTGCTTATCCATTTTATCCAAATTTTGCAGAAAAAGTAGGTTTGATATGAACATCAACTGATAAGTTTTACTACAAATCGAAAATGGCGGCCTAATAAAATATTGCGTGTCAATGCAGAAAACTACTACATCGATTATGTTCAAATTTTGTTCAAAAATCACATATATAGGGATGAACTGGTAAAAATGTTGAGACAAATTCAAAAAGGAGGAACAAAACGGTGGCCTAATTAAATGGTTAAGAATATCTGAAAAAAGGACTTATCGGATTGATTGATTGATTGATGACATCCTGATTTTAAATATTTATTACTAAAAATGTATGAATTGCTCACTTAATATCGATTTTTAATCAAATCTGTATAAATATGAAAATTCGCTCCCATTCTAGGCATTCCTACTTTCATTTTTTAAATATTTACTAAAAATGTATGATATGTATTTTCAAATACCCCCAGATTCCTACTTTCTTTCAGCCAAATCTACACAAATGTTAAAATTCCGCCGCCATGTTGGCATTACAATCTTGAATTTTTAAAACGTTGACAAAAATTCATGATGTGCAGTCTTAGATACCGGTAAATGCTGAATTTTAATCAAACCTGCAAAAATTTTAAAATTAGTCTGCTATTGTGGTGCCACTATTTTTAATTCCCAAATATTGACTAAAATTTTATAACTTTTATTCTTAAATACTTCTAGATCTTGATATTTCAGCCGAATCTGTACAAATGACAAAATTCGTTGGCTATATTGGCGCCACTATTTTGATTTTTGTTGTGCATTCTTAAATAATCCCCACAAATGTTAAAATCATCCGTCCGACCTGTTGACATTGTCATTTTGACACCGCTATTTTGGATTTTTAAATGCTGACACTTTTAAATTTTCGTAGGCACTGATTTTCAGTTTTAGCTACACAAGTAACAAAATTCGTCGGCCGTATTGGCGCCGCCATTTTGGATTTCTAAACGTTGACTAAAAAATTTCGGATTTTTTATATCCGAAAGTGTATGCATGTTAAATTTGAAAATAATCGGTAATGGAAGTGCTGAAAAATCCATTACAAGATTTGAAGCCAATAAAAGCGCGTTAAAAGCATTGATTTTTAGTTTAAAACTCCAACACCCGCATTCACTAAAGAGGTTTAACTTTAGACAAGGTCTAACTTGAGATGACATTTTCAACAACTGAACAAATAATTTTTCTAAATGTCACAATTACAAAGTGATAGTGACATAAGGCAAACATAACTAAAAACTAAAGTTTAATAATATATAAATAACTAATTTCCTTTTAAACTTACCTAACTTAATGGTTTGATTTTAGATAGTAAAGTAGAGAAGGATTATTCCTTTGAAGTTTGTATAAATACCTATTTCCTCATTAAGGAATAGGTAAGAATCCTTCTTTTTGTCAACGATAATGAAGCATGACCCATTTCTTCATTTTCGTACATCAAATATTTTAACAGGTCGTCATTTTGTTACGCCATATTGAATTCATACCAATATTTTACCAGTTTTTTTTATATCACACGTAATTTTTGTGGAAAATTAAATAAAATTAAAGTTAATCGAGTAAGTGGATTTTTTAGCTATACCGGAACAGACCGACCGACTGACAGTAATGGAAAAACATGAGGATCTGTAAAAACTCGGAACGATAATTTTTTCACGATTAATGAAATTCCCTTACGCGGGAAGTGAAAACTCACGCCGTCACTGGCATTCGTCAACAAATGGCCACGGCTTGGGCATGGGCCATCCCCACTTCTTGTTTTATCGTAAACATTGGTCGATAGAATGGGAAAAATAGGGGAACCATGTTGGCGCATACCCCTAACGTGATTCATGAATGAGTTGTGATCTCTACTTTAATTCTTACTCTAAGGTATTATCCATACAAATTTAATATAGTGCAACATTTGCATCCTGGCGATGCCGAGTGCCGGGCACTGTTTTGCCAGTGGTATTTGCAACAAATCGATGCGAACGATTTATTTAGCAGACTTGTTATCTGGTCAGACGAACGCTTTTTTTCAAGTGTGGGAATTTTTATTCGCCATGGATTACATTAATACCGGGAACTGGCATAGTGAAAATCGGCATTTAATGTTTGAAAGGGCACAACAAGGAGGCTTTGGAATTGGGGTGTCATGTTTTATTTTGGGCAAACATATAGTTTATAGGATTTTTGAAGGAGGTAAATACCTAGAAATCCTTGAGGAAGTTATTCCAGAACTGCTCGAAAATATTCCATTAGCCCAATATAACGCTGTTTACCTACAGCAAGCTGGTGCCCCAAGTTGCAATTCTAGGCTCTTAAAGCAATTTCTTGATAAAAACTTACCTTAAAGATGGATAGGTATCAAGGGACCTGTTAGATGGCCTCCACTATCTCCAGATCTCTCAATTTTAGATTTTTTTTAGGGGGCCATATACAAAATGAAATATATAAAACACGATATGACGGCATAGGAGCTTTGAGAGGCAATTCCTTTAGCATTTCAAAATCTGTGAATGAGACCTATGGTTTTTTTAACGCTATTCAAAGAATTATAAAAATCTGCCAATTTTGTATTAAAGAAAATGGTTGTCAATTTAAACGTCTCTTTTAAAAATTAGTTTTTTTCTTTTGTTTAATAGTTATTTTTTTTGTGTTTACCATATTGTTACTTTATGATATAAAACTGTTGTTACAAAATTATTGTTATTAAAAAACTCTATAGGTATTTTTATATAAGAAGATATCTATATGCAAGATATCCAATTCTTCGTTAGCAATATGTACCTTCCAATTGTTTATTATTGTTATTCATGGCCTACTATTAAATTATGCATTTAATTTCAGAAAATTGAGAAAAAATGCATACTATTATGTATTTTTGAAAAGGCAAAAAAGACATATTTTATAGTCTATAAATATAGGGTGTCCCATTTAAAAAAATAAAGTAGGGTCCGATAACTTTTTGACCTGACCCTGTATACTAATTCCGGAGGCGGTGGCTCACGGTGGCTCACTGTCGTGAAAACAGCAACTTTCTATTTATAAAAATAACGGTAAGTACACGCAAAAGTACCCAAAATGGGACACCCTGTACAACTGCCTCCCTCAAATATTAAAAAATACAGAATCTCAAATCGGTTAAGTAAAAAGTAAAATGTGGCTTAAAGGCAAAAACATATTATAACTTGCAATAATTTTATGATAATAGTTTGTGAGCATGCCATAGGGGAACGGCGTATAATATCGATCAACGGGTAATATCGACCACGCGCAAAAACAAACATTAATTGAGCTGGCAATCCCGCAACACATGTCAAAACCTTGGGCTAACCGAAATGCATCACGCCACGCAGTTGCATCGTTATAGCAGAGCAGATTAGATGTCGGCGGCATATAATCGGAGAATAGGCAGTTTTTTATTAATCACGGGCCAGTTTCAAGAAGGTATGTATTCTGTACGCATCAGTATTAATCTAGAATTATAGTACGTAAGTTTAGTGTAACTATTAAGGATTCTAACTTATAAACATAATAATTTTAAAAAAAGGTTAGGGTCATTTTTTTTTAGTAAATTGTTATCAGTGCTACGTTGGGTAATATCGGTCAGAGTGATCGAAATTCCCCCCAATGGTCGATATTACCCACATACTTTTTTTTCTAATTTAAATGTCTTATTTTCTGTTTTCAGATGCCAAGAAATTATATTCGCCAATCCACACGTTCGACTTGGACGGAAGAGGCATTACATAGAGCATTAGATGCTATAAATAAAAAACAATGCAGTATTAGACAAGCAGCTAAATTAAACAACATCCCCTATGCTACCCTACAGGACCGCTTAAAAAATCGTTACCCCGAGAAGAAAATAAAGTTAGGAAGGAGAGCAGTATTTTCGCATCAACAAGAAAAAGATTTGCGGAATTATATTTTAAAATTAGCAAATAAATATTACGGTTTAACTCCACAGAAAGTTCGAAAAATTGCTTACGACTATGCAGAGGCCAATAATATTAAACACAACTTCAATAAAAATTAAAAAATGTGTGGGAAAGAATGGATGTATGGCTTTTTACGAAGAAATCCAGAAATATCCTTGAGAAAACCAGAGGCAACCAGCATTAATAGGGTTCTTGCTTTCAACCGGACCGATGTTAATCTTTTTTACGATAATCTTGAAACCGTTATGCAGAAGTATCAGTTTGCCCCACATCGAATATTTAATGTCGATGAAACGGGGATTAGTGGGGTACACAAGCCTTCAAGAATTCTTGCCCAAAAGGGTAGAAAACAGGTTGGGGCTATAACGAGTGGGGAACGGGGACAAACCACAACGGTAGTTTGCTGCATGAGTGCTGCTGGGTGCTATGTTCCACCACTATTTATTTTTAAAAGGGAAAGAATGAAGGATGGCCTTGATCGAAATGGTCCTGTTGGAGCGATATATCGGTGTTCTAGTTCAGGATGGATTACCGAAGATCTATTTTTAGAATGGCTAAAACATTTTGCAAGTTTTGTTAAAGTTTCAAACGACGACCCCATTTTACTTATTTTAGACAATCACTGCACACATTCTACTTTAAGATCATACGAGTTTTGTCGCCAGAATGGGATTGTAGCAGTCTCTTTGCCCCCTCACACTTCCCATCGTCTTCAGCCCCTGGACTTAACCTTCTTTAGCTCTTTGAAAACCGCCTATAACCAAGAATGCGACAAATATATGAAAACTCACCATTTTGATAAAATCTCCGTTATGAACATCGCCGAGTTGTTTGCTAAAGCCTACGGCCGAATAACCACAGCTGAAAAGGGTATTAATGAATTTGAACGGACAGGAATATACCCCATTAACCGTCATATATTTGGGGAAGAAGAATTTGCAGACAATGTCGAAGAGGCGCAAGAACCTATGGAAGAGACTGCTATTGATGATGCAATTCCTCGTCCCAGCGAAGCTCAAAATCAAGAAGCGCCCGTAATTTTTGAGGAAAGCATTATTGACTATGCAGCTCCTGGTCCTAGTGGGATGCAAGCTGGGGAAATTACTCCAGATAAAAATATTATCCAAAATAATGTTGCGATGGCGAAGTTTGGACGAGCTCGTCAGGAATCTTCATCAAGCGATGAGTCTGAATCGCAAATAGTCACTGTCTTTCACCCACAAGATACAGATGATGAAGATGGGACTGTAGAAATTAAAAATAAGACCTTTGAAGAAATTCACTCTGTTCCTGTTAGAAAAAGTTCAAGAGTCACTGGCAGAAAAAAACAATCATCAAAAATTTTGACCTCGACACCGCTTAAAGAGGAGCTAGAAGAAAAAGAAAAGAGAAAGCAGAAAAAAGATGCTAAAACAATTAAAAAAAAGGTTGACTTAGAGGATAAAAAAGGAGGTTTTAAAAAATATGTGAAAAGCCAAAAGTCAAGTGAGGGAGATAAGTTAGCCGATATCTGTCCAGTTTGTTGCGACACAGGCAAAAATGAACTATGGTGGAGATGTCGTGGATGTGGCGAATGGACTCATTCTGCATGTTCTGGAGTAAACAATGCTGAGAACTTCCAAAAATGAGTCATTTTTGAGTAAACAGCTATGTAAGCTCACGGTCGATATTGCCCGACTGTTTGGTCGATTTTACCCTCCCTGGAGGGCAATTTCGATCAAAAGCATAATTTTGTTTTTTTATATATCAGGACTTTTTTTATGTTATTCATGTACGTTTTTATACCATAATAGATAGATAACATATCGAACAATATGCTGTATCAATAAAAAAAGTTTAATTTTAAAAATTGGCTGTTTTATGTAAGGTTAGGCCTTAAGTGGTCGATATTAGAACACCTTCCCCTATATTTTGTTTTTTTATTACTCATGCATATTAGGTTCTGTGGCTAAAATCTACACTTAAAAGCTTTATGTCTCCTTTATTATATTAAATATTTACTGGTGGATTTTATATATATATTATATTTATATATATATATATATATATATATATATATATTTATATTTTTCCATATAATTAAACGTTATATTTTTATTTTCATATATATTATATATATATATGATATATATATATATATTTTTTTAACATATAAAGTATATTTGAGCTTGTACTTCAGAAAAAATGATATTACTAATAATAGAGAACATCGAATATATAATTAACTACCAAAGTCAATAAACTGCCATATTAATTCAAACAGCAATAAAAAGCAGTTCATTTTGTTGTACGGTTTGCATTAATTTGTCCTAGATAAACTAGTTTAGGTAATGCATGATATATTTATAGCAAATACTAATAAACCAACCACAATTTCCAACTGAATTCAAATTAGATTCGTCAGGATCGATAAAACGCGCAACTTTGCTAAAGCAAAATTATCATAACCACATTATTTACCGAAAACGTATCACATTCCAAATCCCTAAGGGGGTGAGACAGATAAATTACGGTGGAGCTATCAGCCATTTTAGAAATTAATCTTATTTGACAATACAAATTTAATACTGTGCACGGTAAGTTTGGGTCACGTCTCTGCAGAAATTCATCATTTTGAACTCTCGAATTATTGTTTTGCCATTGAAACGTCCTTTTTTGGCCCGCAGAAGTGGAGAATATAAATTATTCGACAAAGGGGTGTTGGATTAAATTCATTTATTTATGAGATAAGGGATTAATTAAAGATAAACAAAAATATCGGAATCCGAGTTGAAATATGTAACCCTTATGAACTAGCTTTAGAAGATAATACACTTTTCCTTGCTTCGTAAAAGCAATGTAATGTTATCGTAAAAAATCCCCTTCTAGACTATAACTATATATATATATATATATATATATATATATATATATATATATATATTATATATATTTATATATATTTATATATATATATATATATATATATATATATATATATATATATTATATACAGGATGTCAATTAAGTACTTGTACAAACTTTAAGGGGTAATTCTTTGACTAATTTTAAGATTAAGTTCATATGAACATGGGTCTGAAACGGATTTGTTTCTGAGATACAGGGTATCCAAAAAAACAATTTTATTTGGTTTTTTGCTTATATTTTTGTTAAGGATCACGACAATTGGACAAAATTTGGGATTCTGAGTATATGGTAATATTAGCCTAGTTTTTTATTTAATGTTAGAGGGAGCCACATACAGTGTTGTTCCAGAATTTAATTAACCATAACTTTTTTGTGAAGCCTTTTATGTCATTTTTTACTAGGCAGACCTATTCTCTATTCAATTTTACATAAAAAAGTTACTCTTAGTATTTGTCTCTTAAAGCAGCCGTTTTGGATAAAAAAGGGTTTGAAGTTAAATCTGCGTCGAAATTTTTTAAATTGAATCATTTCCAAGATTTTGAAAAATAAGCGAAAAAATACTTTTTCAAAATCATGTGCTATGTTACCCTATCACATTAACATATCACAATTACCAAATTAGTGAAAATTGGATAAAAATAATGAAATCGTAAAAATGTGCTGCATCTTTCCTCTGCAGTCGCAGTACACAAAAAATAGTATAGGTGAATCCATAGCAGGCCTTGGAAAACAATTTGAAAAAAAAAACTTCAGATGAACATATGTCCTAAACCTCATACCTTTTGAGATACAGGCTGGTAAACTTTTCAGAAAAAAAAATCTTTTTTTTACAATATTTGGGATACCATTCTAGATATTTTCGTGAAATTTGGTACACATTTTCTACACATCAAAACACATTTTCTGGTGTACATACATTTTTGTTTATTCTACCAGTGGTGTCCGTACGGGATTTGCATTGCATACTTTTGAAGAAAAAATGTAACGCCACTGACATTTTTTCATTTGGATATTTTTTTGGATAGCCTAGACATTTATACATAAAAAATACCACTTGCGTTTTTCTCGTCAGATAAACATTTTAAAAGTTATTTAAATTAAATGTTGGAATTTTTGGAGTTTTGGCTATGTAGGAATGATCATTTTGCCAAATAACTTCTAAACCGAAGAAAGACTAAAAAGTTAGCAGAATAGTGAATTTGAATTTGATGTTCCTTGTTCAAAATAAAGGGCAGTATGTTATAAACCTTGGGTCAAAAGTCAACAATTAGGGAGATATTGCGGTACAAAGGTGGCGGAAAAATAATGTTTTTACACACTATCTGCATATTTTTTCACGTTTTTAAAATGAGTGGAAGGGGTTGAAACAGTCAACCCCTATTATTCTCGTTAACTAAATTTAAAGAAATTTGGATAGTTTGGTTTATTTAGAAACTTTTTTACCTTTTGTATTTTTTTCATAAACTTACTGATTTGAAATCAAAAAATAAAATGTAAAGCATTACAGGACAAAGAAATTTAGTTTAGAAAAATAATCTAGTTGGCTGCTTTCAGAGACAGTTTTATTTTGTACTAATGTTAAATTTTCTTCTGAACAATCTCATTTTAAAAATAATTGATAAACAAACATGTTTCAAAATGCGTGAACTATGAATAAAATCGTTCGTTAAATATAATTTAAAAATTGCAACTCAAATAAAAATACAACGTCATACGCAGAAGCGAGTACATTTTTTATAGCTAGTGTTGAAAATGTCTGCCTATAATACATGCATTTATTCTATGCATCAATGAGCCTCCCAATACGCTGAAATATGCCAGGATTATTTCTTATAACATCACATGATGCAATTATGCGATTTCTCCAGTCTTGGATATCCTGGTGGTATACAGGGGTAGTGTAAACTAATTCTTTCAGATATTCCCAGATACAATAATCCAAAGGATTTAAATCTGGGGATCAAGAGGGCCAAAGATAAGGCCCACCTCTTCCTATCCAGCGGTTTTCATAAGTAAGATTAAAATACATTCGCACATTTAATCTGAAGTGTGCTGGGGCACCATCATGCATGTAATAGATGTCTCTCCTAGTTCTCAGAGGTAAATGTTCTAGTAGAGGAGGCAATTCTTCTTGTAGAAAATGAATATGACTTCCCAGTTAATTTTAGATGTACAAAATATGGCCCATTTAAATATTCCTATCCAAATGTTAACAGAAAACTGATATTGATTCTGCTATTGAATGTGGATTATCTTCAGCCCATACATGCCTGTTATGAAAATTTTGAAATGCATCTCTTGAGAAAATAGATGCGTCCGAAAAGAGAATTTTTGAACAAAAAAAAGGGATTATCTGTATTTATTCTGTGAAACCATTGGGAAAACATCATTCTCAGTTCGAAATCTCTTTGTAAGAGAGTTTGAACCCTATGGATATGGTAAGGATATAACCATTGTTTTTTTAATATCCTTCATACAGTCGATACATCAGTATTTAATTCCGCCGCTTGGTACTTGTCTGAGGTTGTGCTTCAATAATATTTAGGACAGCAATTTCTAATTCGGGTGCTCGAACTTCGCGATGTCGGCCAGTATCAAAACTTCTTTTTTCGAAAGTTCCCGATTCATGTAGCCTTGATGAAGCCTGGTAAACGTGCTGTGATGAAGAGGTCTACGATTAGGATACGCTTGTGTATAAAGACGACAAGCTTCCAAGGCATTTCCGTTTGCATGCCCGTACATAAAATGCATATCTGCTATTTCTGCATTCGTGAAAAACCATTATTGTTCTATTGATTTAATTAAAACTCTTATTACTGCACAATTAAACAAATCAGATAACACATTTTTGATTAAATTAATAGTAAAATATTGTGTTTAAACTAACTGAGCAATGTCAAATAAAGCAATATTAGAAAAAAATGACAGGTGCCCACTAGATTTTTTTTTTAATTAAAGTTCTATGAAAAAAAATACAAGAGGTAAAAAAGTTTTTTAATAAACCAAGCTATCCAAATTTATTTTTTTCCAAGTCGTTGCGTAAGTTTTTTACAAATTTAGTTAGCAAAAATAATAGGGATAGTCTATTTCAACCCCTTCCCCTCATTTTAAAAAATTGAAAAAATATGCAGATATAGTGCTTTCATAGTAGTAATACTCCTATAAAATGTCATTATTCTATCGCTTTTCGATTTTAAGGTAAAAATAAAAACATTATTTTTCCGCCATCTTTGTACCGCAATATCTCTCTAATTGTTGACCTTTTACACAGCGTTAATAACAAACTGACCTTTTTTTGTCCTTATATCAAATTCCCTATTCTGCTCTCTAACTTTTTAGTCTTTCTACGGTTTAGACGTTATTTGGCAAAATGATCATTCGTGCATAGCGAATTTTGCTTAACACAACTCCAAAAAATCCCACATTTTGCCAAATCATATTTAAACGGTACATCTGATAAGAAAAAAGCAACAGGTAATTTTTATGCAGAAATATCTAGGTTATCCAAATGAAAAAATGTCAGTGGCGTACCATTTTTTTCTTCAAAAATATGCAATGCTAATCTGTACGGACACTACTGGCAGAAATAACGAAAAATGTATATACACTGTGTCCCAGATTGCTTGTAATCACAGGGTTTCTCGGTAACCAGCAGAGATAGAACTTTGCGGTTTTCGCGACTCTGTGTCAATTTTTCGAGAAACTTTGAATGCCGCAAACAGAATTGTGCCAGATTGTTTCGTTCCCGAGATACAGAGTGAAATAGAAATTTTGCGCTTTTGGGGTTGGTATCATATTTCGGACACCCTGTCAGATAAAGAAAAGGTAAAAACTGCTATGGATAGATATTTTTACGTAGAGTCCACTGCTGTAGTCGAATTTTTTTTTAGACAAACCGTTTTTGAGATATAGCCCAAACTTAGTATTTTTTAAATGGGACACCCTGTATTTTTTGGTTCCAAAAAATTTGCCTTTTTTTTCTCTTTAAAATGATGTATCACACTATGCACTATTGACGTAAACTAAGCCTTATAAACGCAATATTAAAAGAAAAACGTAAGTTGCCCATGGAAATATGGCATGGAAACAAAAATCAAAACTATTTGTTTCTTAAATATATCAAATATTGCCGTGTTTATCCTCTTATCATACGAGTTACCAATAATTCTAACAGGTAAATTAATAGATATTAAGAAGAAATGAATAATTTTGAAAATAGTCATAAGTATGATATGATGGTTTGTTTTATTGAATGTCATGAAAACAGTGATCAAGCATCTGATTTATATTTTAACAGGTAAGCACCAAGCGCTTAAATTATTATGAACCTCTTTTGAAAATGTTTTTTCAATTCCACTTTGAGTTATGGACTATTTCCAAAAGCTTTTTTTATATCGTAGATATCCAGAAAGGCCTCATTTTCGCCGAATTAAATTAAATTTAATTAATGATGGATCATTTTTAAAACACAGGGCTAAAACATATAATAAACGAAATCACGAGAACAATGAGATTGTTGTATTAGCAAGTATTCAGGCCAATCACACGAATTCATGTAGGCATATTCAGGAAACAGTGGGGGCGTCAAAATCACAAACGCAAAGGATATTAAGAAAACATAAATATAAGTCTTATAAAGTAAATGTAGTACAACAATTGCATCCTGGAGATGCAGAAAGGGGTCTAAATTTTTGTAACTGGTATCTTCAAAAAACCCAAAATGACCCTGACTTCGGTAGCAAGGTTTTATGGTCCGACGAAGCCTATATAAGTTGTAGTGGTATTTTTAACAGGCATAATAATAGGTACTCGTATACGGAAAACCAATTTTTAACAAGAGAACGTCAGCAGCAAGGAAGGTTTGGGTTTAGCGTCACTTGCTTCATATTGGGAACAAAGATTACATTCCATATTTACAATAATAATTTAACAGCAGATAGATATCTAGCAATTTTAAATCAAATACTACCGGATTTATTGGATAACTTGCCGCTAGCAAATCTGCACAATATTTACTTTCAGCAGGACGGTGCTCCTGCCCACAATGCGCAAATTATAAGACCATTTATATTTGAAAATTTTCACGATCGCTGGATTGGTACAAATGGACCAGTAAGGTGGCCTGCTAGGTCGCCAGACCTCTCAATATTAGATTTTTTCGTTTGGTCTTACTTAAAAAACAAAATTTACCTGAATCCAGTCAATACGATGGAGCAGCTGCAAAATCCAACCATTCAGGCATTTAGATCATTGGAAGATAGACCTATAATAATGATGAATGCTCTAAGAAGAATTCGCACTGTGTGCCAATTATGTGTTCATGAGGGGGGCGGCCATTTTGAACAGTTTTCCTAGTTATGTAGAATTTGTTTAGTATTGTGATTAAGTTTATCAAGATTATTAAGTTTATTTATTTCATAGTAAAAAAATGGTTATTAATTTTTTATATTGTTTAATTTTGCTTCTGGACACTTTTAATATCTACCCATATTTCCATGGCCAACTTACGTTTTTCTTTTAATATAGCGTTTATAAGGTTTAGTTTACGTCAAAAGTGCATAGTATGATACATCATTTTAAAGAGAAAAAAAGGCGAATTTTTTGGAATAAAAAAATACAGGGTGTCCCATTTAAAAAATACTAAGTTTGGGCTATATCTCAAAAACGGATTGTCTAAAAATTTGTGCAACTACAAAACTGGATTCTACGTAAAAATATCTATCCATAGCAGTTTTTACCTTTTCTCTATCTGATAGGGTGTCCGAAATATGATACCACCCCCAAAAGCGCAAAATCACTATTTCACCCTGTATCTCGGGAACGAAACGATGTGGCACAATTCTGTTTGCGGCATTCAAAGTTTCTCGAAAAAGTGACACAGGGTCGCGAAAACCGCAAAGTTATATCTCTGCTGGTTTCCGAGAAACCCTGTGATTACAAGCAATCTGGGACACAGTGTACACCAGAAAATGTGTCTCGATGTGTAGAAAATGTGTACCAAATTTCACGAAGATATCTATGGTAATCTAATGGTATCCCAAATATTTAAAAAAAAATTGAGACTGACGAATAGAGACTCTATTCGGACGCGAGAAGGAAAGCTTCGAAAATGCCAAATGTGTTTTTGGCGAAACGTCACCAAAACTGTTCTAGTAGTGAATGGATGTATATATATAAACATGTATATGAATGAATGGTTCAAAAATAATGTTCATTTTAAGAAGAAGCAGAGGCGTACTATTTTTTCTTCAAAAATATTCATTCCGAATCCCGTTTGGACGCCCCTGGTACAAATTACAAAAAATCTTTTACATTAAGAAATGCCATTTGTTAGTAGAAAAGAATGTACCAAATTTCATAGAAATATCTTCAGTGGCATGAAAGTTAAGAAAAAAAAACATCTTTTTCTTACAATTTCAACACCCTGTATATCAGAAACGAAGCATTTTAGGACATAATTTTATTTGAGAAATTTTCTTATTTTCTCCAATACTATGTCCTAAAAATGGCATCAACTTAAAAAGTCATCCTGTATATTAAACGAAACGTTGTCAGTAAAATAACAATAAACAACGCAATGCCTACAAGTAAGTTATTTTCATGATCATACATCGCCTACCACATTAAAAAAAAACGTTAAAAAATACTAAATTTTCCATTTAAATTTAAACCGGGCCTGGTACTGAATCTATTTAAATTTCTAAATGTATGTTATGTGTCAATAGTTAAACACATTCCTCCCAATAATATCAAAATAAAATCTTAGAGGTAAATCAATTGCGACGTGTATCCGTGTTAACTGTTACATGCTATATAGTCTATGACCATCAAAATATACGTTTTTTTAATGACATATACTCCAAATTAGTTTTTTCGAAACAACCTGTGTGCAGATCAGGCCCTACATTGATACTGCTCATATGTTTCAGGCACATTAAAGGTAATAAAGAACCAATATATAGTTAAAACATATATTACAATTAAATTTAAAATACCCAATGATGTTATACAGTCTTACAATTTACCTACTACAATATTAAAACTATTAGACGAATTCTTTGGTCGCTATCTACCGTACAATATTTGAACTATACTCAAACAGATCAGAGATACGTAAAAAATTACTTAAACAATTTAACGTCAACTATATCAATAATACAATAAGATACTATAGATTCTTATATGATCCAAATGGACGCAACTATAAACATGTCTACGTACTTAATAATATGTAAATAGATACTGTACTTTATTCATATTGCACTCTCTAATATTCTCAAAACTATTTCTCGTTGTGTAAAAGGGTTTTCAAAAGATTATCAAGGGACCACCCACAAACCTTATGGAGGCTTCAGCGAAATTTGCTGAATATTTTATATGTTTTAGTTCTTCACCGAACAAATTACACCAAGGGCAATTCAATAATAGTACGAGCATTTCTGGAAATAGAGCCCTCGGGCGAAGGGTTCTTTAAAGAAGCCTAGTAGTTAAGCTTCAACTGAGTGGATGCAAGATTTGTTTGAAACACTTTGTATTTTTTGATGAGTAAAATACTACAGGTTTTCCATGGAGAGGGTTAACAATAAAACAAATCGTCCAAAAATTGTATTTTTTCCATAAGGTGTGTGTATAGTCTTTTCTATCAGACCAATTATATTACACTTTTAGAAATGAAAGTTAAGTTGCTGTAACCTATAAGAATATATACATAAACAAAAAGTGAAACAACTTTCTATTTCAAAAAAACAAATATTACTTCTTACATACTTTTTAATATACCCCGGTATAACCAGGTCAGTGAAGGAAGCATGTCTTCCGATAAATGATAATACCTAAAAATTAAACAAGATTTACAGTAAACTCTCTCTACAATATACAGGGTCTTCCATTGGGGAGGAAAACCTGGATTTTTTTTACTTCCCCCGTACTGCTCAAGAAAATCAAAATAGCCAAACAAAAGACTTACGCCAAGGATTTTGCGTTTTTTAAACGGAACACTTTATATATTATTACATTTCTGGCTTCTATGGTCAATTCTAAGTGTTTTTTAATAAGAGTACTATATGTCTATCTTCAATTGTTTTTAATTTATTGATGTTTTAAAATTGACATTTTTGTTTCTTTGAGCCGTCATAGCACCTGAACGATTGGACCTAGAGCAAAATAACTTTCACATTCCTATCTTAGTTTTTGATAAGCTATCTTATGATGCCAGTCAAACAAAAAAAACGGAAATTATTTCGATGCCTATTTAATTGAATATATTCATATGAAATGCAGGTGATCACCTTACTTCAAAATTTTTGTTTGGCTGGCATCATTAGATAGTTTATCAAAAACTAAGATAAGAATGTGAAAGTTATTTTGCTCTAGATCCAACCGTTCAGGTGCTGTGATAGCTCAGAGAAGTAAAAATGTAAATTTTCAAACATCAATAAATTAAAAACAGTTGAAGATAGACAAAATCTTTGTACAAACATCCACGTACAGTCATGTAATTCTTACGAAATATGAAAAAAAAGTTTTATATAATTTTTCTCTAAGCCTCACCGTTTAGAATATACAGGCTGTTAAACATGTGTGATAAAATGGACATTTTATTATGTAATATCTGTTAGGAGCGATATATCAATTTCAATTTTGGAACATGTTATCATGAAGATCCATTAACCCAACAAACGACAACCATATGGGTCACTTCAGAGGCGTAGAACAGGGTATATGCCCTGCATGTATGGTCATATTTTTTACCACTCGGTATATTACCTATTTTTATTAAAAATATTTACAGCATGGCTTCTTTACTAAAAATTATTACTCTTACAATTTTTTTCCTTGATAGGCCAAGCAATAGAGCAGATATTTATTGATTTTGTGACAGAAATACTACCTGAAAACCAACTGTGTCATTGCTTAAAAGACATTTCTGTTGGTTCATGCAGATGTTTTTTCTACTCGTAACTTTTATTTATTAATTTGTAAAAAACAATTTAGTGCAAAAAATGGTGTTTTTTTGCTTATAAAATGAAAACAATTTAAGCAATTGTAATGCTATACCGAAGCGAATTATAGAGAACAAGATAGAGATAGAGATAGAATAGAGAACAAAATGAGCGATCGAACAAGTCAATTGAATGATTAGTTTCGAAGAAAACCCTGAAAAACCAGAAAATTCACCAGTTGTAGCGTAGAACTTCCGGGAAATGGTAGTCAATGACATGAGCTTTATGCAAGCACAAGACAGCCGCGTTGGATAATTAGTTTTTAAGTTATTACAAAACTAGTAAAAAATACTTACAAACATGACATATCCTCACTCGTATCCAGTCACTTTGTCAAATCATAGATCCCTAGATAACCTTGAGTTGAGAAAAGAGTATATGATTTAACCAAGTGATTGGATACAAGTGAAGATATGGCATGTTTGTAAGCATTTTTCACTAGTTTTGCAACACTTTAACGCAAAATGAGAATATACATTTGGAAATACGATAAGCGAGTTTTCGAAATTTCCTTGTAAAATTGAAATGGGTCAACCCGTGTCGCATCGATACTCGCTGGAAGTTAGCACAGTAAAAAATTCAAATTGCAATAACATAAAAACTAATTATCCGATGACGCCTGTCTTGTGTTTGCATAAAGTTCGTGTTATTGACTACCATTTCCCGGAAGATCTACGCTACAGCTTAAAAAATGGCTGTTTTATAAATTTTTGAAAAATGGTGAATTTTCCGTTTTTCCGGATTTTTTTCGAAACTTTCTGCTATTTCGCTATCGACTTGTTTAATAGCTCGTTTTGTTCGTATTTCAGTTCTCTACAAGTCACCTCTTTATAACATTTTAGAAAGCAGAAAACGAAAAAAAAAATACTTTTTGCACTAAATTGTTTATAACAAATTAATAAATAATAGCTACAAGTAGAAAAAACCTCAGCATAAACCAGCAGAATGTGTTTTAAATGATGGCACAGTTGGTTTTCAGGTAGTATTTTTGTCTACAAAATCAATAAATTTCTGCTCTATTGCTTGCCCTATAAAGGGTTTTGACGCATTAGCTAGAACAAATCTCCGAAATGATAGCTCGTATGAAAAAACTCTAAGAGCAATCATTTTTAGTAAAGAAGTCAAGCTATAAATATTTTTAATAAAAATAGGCAATATATCGACTGGTAAAAGAGTATGACCAAAAATGCAGGGCATATATCCTTGTTGTATGCCTCTGAAATAACTTATATGGTTGTCGTTAGTTAAGTTAATGGGTCTTTATGTAGTGATACCATGGTCCAAAATTGAAATTGATATCTCGCTCCTAAAAGATATTACATAATAAAATGTCTTTTTTATCATACCCTGTATATTCTAAACGGTGAGGCTTAGAGAAAAATTATATAAAACTTTTTCTCATATTTCGTCAAGGTTTACATGACTGTAAATTTTCGGTACTTATTTCTGAATCACCCTGTATATGCGCATATTCTTAAGGTTTTGGATTGTATATAATCCGGTCTTCAAAAATAAGAAAATAAGTCATTAAGTCCGTTGTGGTACTTTTTTTTATTTTTTATCAAAGCTTACTTGTTACGGTTACGTAGATATTCACCACCTGCGCATTGAAAACTGGCCGGTAGAGGGAGTTGTCCGTTGCTAGGAGATGTCCGTTAAGGGAGAGTTCACTGTATTTTTGTTTAATAATAGGGAGAGCTAAAACGTACTGTTTGTTCTAAAAGTTTAATATGGATGTTTTTAATAACAAATTCTATAAGGAGTTCGCAAAACATTAATTCCCTTAATTGAGAGAGAAGCCCATGTATAAAAAAATATTTCTTATACAGCTTTAATTTAAACCGCACTAAAAAATGGAATACCCTTAATGAGTCCTCACCATGGGCTTGTATCAAGGTTATTTTTAGGTTTACATTTAAAACTAACCCTATTCCTTAGTAAATCGTTTTTAAATGTCTTCTATCTTTGCGACATGATTTAAAAATCAATTACTGCGTTATATTACGTTTATTGAAAGTGTTAAAAATAAGAAAAACTATTAATGAAAACATCCATTTTAATCACTATACAGAGATTGGCTTTCAATCTTTTCTTTTTTATTTATTCTTAGAATTAATCCACTTTATAATCTAAAAATATACAATATGTTCACGGCCTTTGTCACATTTTCTAGGCAATGGTATCTGCTATATGCAGCTCCCTATTCCTCAAAAATACCTCATCAAAAATAATTCCATTTCATTTTTAAAACCTTCTTGTTAAATTTATTTTGTTTCACTACTTCGTTTTCAAGTAATCTGAAAAGACACACATTTAATAAAAACAATTTAGACTTGAATGACATTTTGATGTCGTTAGGCTTTAAGAAGTAAGCATTTTGCACCCTAACGCCAAACCTGTATA
Source organism: Kuschelorhynchus macadamiae (assembly GCA_030620095.1). Lineage (NCBI taxonomy): Eukaryota > Metazoa > Arthropoda > Insecta > Coleoptera > Curculionidae > Kuschelorhynchus > Kuschelorhynchus macadamiae. Next base: position 214,630 of record JAUTXW010002439.1, on the reverse strand, counting down.
AAATCAAAGACAGCTAATATTTTGAATAGATGATCCATCTAACGTAAAATACATTACCCCCTAAATGGATCTTAACTTTGTATTGTATTTGGTATAGTTGGCCACACAGCCCACAGTTGCCTAGCATAATGTCCACAATTGCCAGTACGCGACGTACTGCGTCCGATCGGTTAGTTAAGTTCGCTTAAATAAGCATAATTTTTTATTCGTATTTCCGAACAAGTGGACGCCTCTGACAACACCAAACCCCACATTGTTGCGCGCATCTAATTAAACTGTGACACGAGCAGTTGACGTGGTTAATTTATTTTTATCTGATGGATTGTCTATTCGAAGTATAATCGGTCTCTCATACAATATAATTTATTATTTGAACCAGTCAAAATAAAAGTTTTGAATTTTGCACACTCTCTTTGCAATCTCAACAGAAAGCAAAAATCGAAATGTATTTTTTTATATATTAACCCCCCCCCCCGTACCTTCTTTATTTGAGGTTTTGGAAAAAAAGTGTCTAGAACAGAAGTTTAACGGTTTAAAATAAATTTTTAGGAAAAACTTGTTTTCACATATACAGGGCGGTTCAAAAAGTCTGGGCGTGGTCCTACTTTCTTATTTCAAATAGGCACCCTATTTTTTTACTGGATTTTTGCATTCTCCTAAAGATTTGATACATTTTTATGTAGCATACCCTATACCTAACTTCGATGTATAAAAAGATATTGACCTAAGAAAATTACCATTTTTTGTTGATGTTCTAAAAATTATTATTAAAAATCTGGCTTGGCCTATTTGGTGATTCACCTCGATTGTTTTAATGTCAGGTAGACTTTCAGTCAATGTCCTCAGAAAATGCCATGTTCAGATAAGGAAAAGTACGATATTCTGCGGATATTTTATAAGAATAATAAAAATGCATATGCGAGCGCTTCCAACGCGTTGTTGATAAAATATCCATAAAAAGAAAAAAACGGACACTAGTTGTAAATGAGGAGGAAGAGTTAAATATTTTGATATTATATTTTCAAGACAGGCTCTTTGGTTTTTAAAGTAACTTACTACTATTAGTGTTCATTATTTTTAGCAAATCCAAATGCGTCCTTAAAAGATGCATCAAGTTTTTTCGGAAAATCAATATACCTTAAAAAAGCATAGTTATTATTCTTATAAAATACTATCCGTACCGAAATTAACAGAAGATAAAAAAAGAAGAATTATGTTTTGTCAAGAAATTAATTTTAAAAGAAGACAATTTAAAAAAAAAACCTTTTGGTCTGACGAGTGTACCTTCAGTTCTGCAGGGATTCATAACGGGGAAAATGTACGATTTTGGGCAACGCAAAACCCTCAAGTAACTAGTAAAAAAAAAATACAAGGTCGAAGATCGTTACATGTGTGGTGCGGGCTCTTAAATAATAAAATTTTTATGAACGGACCCTTAAATGGGGAAAAAGATTTAAATTTATTGACCAATGACGTAGAACATTTTCTGGACAACTTACCACTCCGTCAATACAACGAAATTATATGGTATCAGGATGGAGAACGTTTTTCCGGTTATCAATTACCTTAATATAAAATACTAAACGTGGATTGGTCGTACTGGACTGATTGACTGGCCGCCGAATAGCCCCGACTTGACGCCACTTGATTAGTTCCTGTGGGGATTTTTGCAGAATAAAGTGTATCAAAATCCAACTGAAGACGTAGAGGTTTTACGAACAAGGATAATTGAGGCTACTCAGGACACCAATGACAATCATTTTCATTTTATTATTGACACTATAAATAAAATCGAGAGTGATTACATACAGTGTATTGAAATGAACGGTAGGCACATGCAGCATTTGTAAATAATTTTAGTAAGAAAGTAGGACCACGGCCAGACTTTTTGAACCACCCTGTAATAACACCATTTTATATTTTTTTATAAAAAAAACAATGTTTTTTAATATAAAAATATAAAAACACAAACGTCAATATTTTTTTATATAGGCTAAAGTTAGGTATACGGTATGCTGCATAAAAAATGTTTAGAATATTCAGCAAAACGCAAAAATCAAATAAAAAAATAGGGTACACATTTCAAATAAGAAAGGAGGACCACGCCCAGACTTTTTGAACCACCCTGTATATGTGGCAAAAAGATTTTCTAAAAATTTATTCTTAACTATTAAACTTTTATTTTGGACACTTTTTTCCAAACCGTCAAATAAAATAGATAAGGGAGGGGTCAATATATATAAAAATAGCCTGTACATACACGCATTTCACTGCTATGAATTATTAGGCTTTTTACTGTTTATAATTTGTATAATAATATATTTGAACTTTTTGATATACCTTGTATGTAATTATTTTTATTTATGTTTGTTTTATGAAACCTTCTCTGTACAGGCTCTATAATTTTTTGTGCTTTAACTGTTAAGTTCATGGCCACTTGCAACATTAACATTAACCAATATGTTTTGCACTACCTGTATAAATATTCTAAAAACTTGAGTTTATGTTGTGTTTTGACCTAGGAATAATGAAAAAATAAATTTGATATTGTAAAGATTTGAGAAAACCCTGTATATCTTCTTTGGTAATAGAAAAACAATATATTGAAATCTAAATTTCTGTAGAAAAAACATAAGTTGATTCAAATATTTACCTTGCACGCTTTTTAAAAATACACTGTATACGGAACATTTTGTATCTTAACAAATTCACATTAAAATAGCAACCCAAGTTCCTTTTCACCTACTGGGACGTCGGAAGTATTTAGTGTTTTGAAAAAGTAATGACAAAATAACAAATAATTTAGTGAAATTAAATAGAAAAATAGCAGATGATTTATGCAATAGCAAATAAGATATCATTTAGACCTCATGTTTGTTAATTTATTTGCGGTAAATCTGCGAGAAAGGGATGAAACATATTGCAGATAAATCTAGATGCCCCATAAAATTTGTAAAATGGCCCAAAACCGAGATACTGGTGATACTAATTACTAAAATAATCAACTACATTAACTTTTAACCATTCCATCGAACAGGGTGTCTAAACCAAGATGCCCTTATCTGAAGAACCATAGAAGATATAGGAAAATATTAAAAACAAATGTTTCTTTGCCTCTTTTGAAGTTTTTATTTCGTTTTTAAATATGCAGGATATATGGATTATTTTTAAGCAGAACTTAACTAAATGTAAAGTGTATAAAAATAAATAGCAAGATGTTGAGCAACTAATTAAGCAAATAATAAGTGAAGAAATTCAATTACTCAATCACAGCGGTTCTGCAGCAAGAGGGTGTATTGGTGCGTACTGTTTATTTTCTTAAGTTCCAATTTGAAAGTTTTTTGAAATGACAACGTTGTAACTTTTTTAGGTGTTAAAATTTGAATATTAAACTGTACATAGAATGAACTTTTCTATTTTCTTTTGTCTCTCAAAATAGAAAAATATCAATAAATATGAAACATTGAATTAAAGACCCATATTGTATATTGGCTATATCTGTGGCACCAAAAAAAAATATAAAAAATCGCTAAAAACCATTTCTATAATAGGGAAGAGGAACCACAATGATGTAATAACTAACCTGTTTTCACACTTGTGAAACCTTATCTTAAAAGTCTTAAAAAATGCTTTTCAGTGGTACCCCCACAAACTGGTTTCGACATAATAGTTTTTGGTTCATTAAAGAAAACATTATTTAATTAAATTGATAGAGCTTTAAGATGAGGTTTCATCAGGAGAGGGTTGCCATTTAAGATTATTTAGTTAGGGCAGCTGGGGGTTTCAGGGGGTAAGTGATAACAGGTTAGTTATTACATCATTTTGGTTCACCCTCCGTATTATAGAAATTGTTTTCAGCGATTTTTAATTTTTTTTTTTGGTTCCTCAGATATAGCCATTTTTAATGAGTCACCCGGTATATATCGTTAAACTGATTTTAAACCCCCAGTCATAGTGAATAATTATACGGGTTGTTAGGGGTTTGACTACAAATATTTTAACACGTGATAGTATTTTGATTAAAAAATGCTTAAATAACATAGGGTCAATTTTTAAACACACGTTAACACATTTATTAATTTTATTATGTAAAACAATTATTTATATGATTTTCTACGAAATGCCTACAAATTTTTTCTTAGTAAAATATCTGAACGACCTAAATTTAAAAAATAAGAAACGTATAAATTGTTTTTTTTTACCATAGAATGCTTATTTGAAAAGGGCAACACTGCCACCGTAAAGAAACGAGCAGGCTTCTATGAACATAACAATTCGCAAACATATTAGTTGCAGTTGACTTATTTTTTGATTCTTTCACCTTAATTATGCCGTATGAGGCAATTCCATACCGTTTTAATACGTAGTCGGGATTTAAAAACTCTATAAAAATGTATACGAATATTTGTAGAGAGATAGAGTGAAAGATATTTGGCGTCCCAAACATACCGGGAATGATATCCTAATGACAGAACATTTATGGCGATTTTACAAAGAGTTCGCGATATGGAAAGAGTGAACGTTCGTCGAACTAATAGTGGGCCTGAAAGGCAAATAACACCCGGGAACGAGGAACATATTTTAGCCCTAGTGGAGGCAAACCCTGGTTTGAGCACTCGGGAAATCTCGCTACAATCCAATTGGACCATTCATCGTGAAAACCTTCTGTACCCTTATCATGTGGAGCGAGTACAGGCTGTCAATTTAGAGGACTTACCCCGAAGAAGAGAATTTTGCCGGTGGTTTCTCCGAAAAAAACCAAGAACACGAAAATTTTACTTTAAACATACTGACAACCAATGAATATTGCTTTACGAGAGATGGACTTTTAAATTAACATAACACTCATACCTGGGATCAAGAAAATCCACACACGATTCAACAAGGCCGATTTCAATACCGATTTTCAATAAATAAATATTTGGAATAATCCACAATCGGTTAATCCGACCTTCTGAGCTACCAAGGCGTTTAACAGTAGATGCATACCTCCAATTTTTAACTAATGACTTGCCCACTTTGTTAGAAGATACTCCTTTAGCTCAGCGAGCCAGTGTCTGATTTCTTCATGGTGGAGCTCTTGCCCACATTCATAGGAATGTGTTACAACATCTGGATAATACGTTTGATAATAGGTGGATAGGTTGAAATGCCACAGAACCTAGAAAATGGCCGCCGAGGTTACCAGACCTAAATCCCCTTGAATTGAAGATAACCTTAGAAACCGTCTTTTTGCTGCAAGCGGAACAAATTAGACAAAGACCTAACGTTCTTAGAAGAAGAAAATTGGCTTCGCCGTATTCGCGCGTGTTTAATTAGTGGCGGTAGTCATTTCCAGCATTTACTTTGTTTTTAAAATACCTTTTTTAGCGTGTGAATTACCTACCTAGTGCTATAAATTTATATGCTTGGTAAGTTTATATTCTTTATTAATTTTTGGAAACTATTAAACTTACTTAGGGTTGCGCGGTTAAAAACTATACAAATAAATAATCTAAAGTTTTAATAACAGGTTTTTACTATTTTTTATACACGCCGATATTATGCTAACCAACCACAATTTATTAAAAAATTAGTTCATATATTTTTTGTATATTTCTTTGTTGACAAAACACACGTGATGAGATTGTCTTCACATTGATGTCCAAGCAAATAGCAATGTTGCCATGTTGTCTTGGAATTAGTTGAAACATCCAAAATTAAACATTTTAAAATTCAACATCTCGAAAACCCTTTCGAATTTAACGATGGTTTATAAGAATATTTTGTTTAAAATCGTTCATACTATCCTATGTTAAAATATTTGTAGTCAAACCCCTAACACCCCGTATTTAGTGTCTTATTTAAAACAAAATCGGCGCAGGAACAATGTAACAATAATAAAATCAAATTAATCAAAACTTCAAAAGACACCTATTTCTCTTTAAAATAGAGCCATAAAATACACAGCAATCTTTTATAGTCCTCCACTTGAAAGGAACGTCTAATATTAAACACCCTGTACATGGTCATTTTTAAAATGCAAGTCAAAGTGAAATACTGATATATACAGGTTATTGCTTAAAAGATGTACTATGTGTCTAATTATAAAATAAGGTCTTAAATTAAGTATCATGTTCAATGATTTTTAGATAACTGCTGCCCAATTTTAGCAAATCGAGATAAACTCTATACATGTGCCAGAAGTAATTTATTCCAAATTAAAAATAATTAACAAATTAGTATAACGCAAAAACATATGTACAAAGAGTCATTAGGACTTTTCTTGTTCACTGAACATACCAAACTGAAAATATATGGTTCCAATTTAGGGTAGATTTTGGTTTTGGTGCTATTACATTATGTTAAAAAATTATATGACATTTGAGTATATATATTTTTTAATCACTAATCAAAATTTCATTATTACTAATAATATTAATAAATATGTATAATTTGGTTTTAACGCAGATCCAATTTATATTAAATTAATTTTTTTTTTAATGATACTTTCATCACAAAACCGTCGTCATATGCTGCTCTCGCTCACTAATTTTATTTTACATTACCTGAAAATAACTTAAAATCTATTATAACGTACACACCCATAGATAATAATTGCACAAGTCCATTCATAATGCCACAAACAAATCACAAATACTAGTCTAAAAATACATTTTTCTTTTATTTCATTGAAACCATCAAAATATTAGATTATTAAACCATCAATTAATAACCTGAAAACCCCTAAACTCAGAAAAGATATTCCTAATAACTTAAAGGGCCAAGTAAATAAGTATACATGGAGACAATTGGTAGGAATGTTACTAGAGACCTTTATATTAATAACCGTGTTGGATATTGTCACTTAGAGGAGGAAGTAGCCAAGATGGATTAGGGGTTTATGTCCAAACCAGGAAATAATGCATAGTATCCAGAGAGACCACGTTTAAATTTTCAAGGTATGTAGGTACTGATTTTTTTGAATACCTGGTATATTTGTATCCGATATAAATTGGTTATTTCTGATATGTTATTTCATTATCCGAGAATTTCCAATGCATTAAAGCATTTTTTGGACATATGAAATCCTTAGATTGTACATTTGTTTCAACAATAGAAAATTCTTTTCTTCAATTAAAATTCGCAAATGTGTACAAACTACAAACACAACATTAAATAAAGGTCAGTTGTAAAATTGTTTAAATACCAACAATCTTATTTAAAAAATCCTATAAATAAAATTCCTTACTACATTTCTATAAATAACATGAGTAACGTAAACTTTTTAGTATCGGTTCACAATAATATAAGTGCGGCACTTATCTTAATCCAGTGAATTTTTAAACAAATATTTTAAACTATTACTACAAATGTGTTTTTATTCAACTTCTTGTAATAATAAGGCATATTTTTTCAACTAAAAACTGTTTTCCTACTGTCATCAAAGACGTGCGTGATGAAGTCTTAATATTAATAAAAAAAAAAAACTGAGATTCCACTGAGCACTTTTCAATGTGACATGCTTTTCTTAATTTTCAAAGAAAACTACACAAACCCTCCTTTTTTTTTATTGTAGGATTCAAATATGCCAAAAACTAGGAAAATCAACATAGCATCTAGAAAAAAATAATTAGTAATTATTATTTAATTGGAACTAATCAATATTGGATATATAGGTTCTTAGTTCCAGCTAAATGAAATAGATTGCATCGAATTAAGACTCTCTATCTCTGATACTGATTAGTTTTCAGAAAAAGGCCTATGATTAAACCCAAAAGACGTTGCTCCTTTTAATTATCATATTAACGCGTAAAACTACCCACTGCAACATCTTGAGGCTTTTGAAAGATATTTGATAAAAAATAGCTAAAAATATTTGTTAACACTCTGTATCATGTAAACTAAGCATTTTGGGACCTATATTCAGTATATTTTTTTTATTTTTCATGGTGTAGAGATTTCAAATTTCATTAATTTGCATTGACGCTTGACGATATTATTATTGTGCATTGTTTAACAGTTAGGTATGTAAGTAAATATGTAACTATTGTTTGTTGAACACGTGGACCGATTTTCATGAGTGAGGATTAAAAGATTGGTCTGTATTTTGCGAGTATTCTTAAATAAATATAAATAAAAAAGTTAAAGTAGTTCTTCTATTTTATGTTCTGGAACGGATGCTAAACAATCATCCATCTAAAAAACGTAACTTTAAAATTCAATTTTTCGAGAACATCTTCTTCTAGGTATTCTATTCTGCGATTGTAGAAGAAATAGGTGAGCCCATAGCACATCCATTAAGTTGTTGATATAATTGGTTTTGGTATTGAAAATAATTATTTGACATTATAATAAGACTTAAGGCTTCTAAGAACTCAAGCTGAGTTAGGGGTGTAAATTTTTTAAAAATATTCCATTGACATGTTAACAAATACTTTGAGAGCTTGCAGAAGGGAGATTAAACTACAGGCCTAAGGACCGAAGTAAGGTTTATACAGTTTGGGTAGGCCATATATTTTTGGCCTGACTGCATCACGATTTGACAAATTTTTAGCTTCCGCGTCAATTAGTAGATTTTTGTTTAACTGTTTTTTACAAAAGTATTATTTTTATTTTGAAAGATGTTAGTTGGGTCATTTTTTAAAAGTTTGTAAGTACTGGTATCTTTTAAGAGTTGATTCATTTTTTGTCGTAATCAGTAGTACCCATTATATACAGTTCACTTCTCATCTGGTTTAAGTATGGTTATTTGAGGGCTATCTTCAATAAATTGCCTTGTTCTATTATGTTGTTTCTGTACTAGTTTTTTTAAAATTGGTCATTTTATTTTTTTATGCTTAATTTTTATTTTATGATTGGCTATTATATTTACTACGTCTGACTTTATGCTATCTTATCTTTTAATTCATTTGATTTATCTTGTATAGTTTCTACGCAGGATATATACTCTGTTAAAGGTAAGGTTTTTTCGTTCTGTGTACGAAGCAAGAAGTTTTCGCCTAAAGCAAGAACTTCAGAGACATCGTTAGAATGTGGATCGATTCGGCCGATACTTGGTGGAAATCCATAACTTAGATTTATGGTACTAAGTAAAAACAAAACCATTTTTACTTAAATCTTCCACTATATTAAAAAGAAAATACCTTTCATGGCATGTTTCGCCAACACTGTGGCTTCTTCAGATCATACAATTAGAATGAAGTAAAATATTTTATATCTAGTATACAATGGGTTTTTTTCATGTTTACCTACATCTATTTAGTAATAGTAATAAAGCTGTGTGTTGCGGCATTGTGGAAAATCCAACAGTTTCCAATTCTCAGAGCTAGAGTTACAAAATTATTTTATAAAATACCACCACACCTTTCTTACAGCAATACGTGTAGCTATTTGAAAACTGAAATAAAATCTCGATACCAATGCATCAATTCTTTTTAATCCAAATATCTCGAGAACGATTGCTCGTAGCTAATTTTAACAAGAATACCTTTTTCACGGAAAAATTTTAATAATCTAAAGAAAACTGTCACTGTTCGTCCATTTTTTCTTTCTAATCCAACATTTGTCCCGATATTCGCAAATATCTCCTCAAATGCTTTTACAGGCTGTAAAAATGGATAAAAATAGAAAATGGCATTAAACTGTACAGGCCCTACCCAAATTTTAAGTAAGTTCTAACATATATTTCATTCCGCTAATCAAATGAACGTAATTATAACAGAAATAATAAGTAGATTAATGATGCAAACATGATATCGGAGGAGATTTTTTCTTCACTATACGTAAGATTCAGAACTAGTTTTATTTTTAAATCATTGGTGGTTATACTTCCTATGTTAATATATCAGCTCTAATCAGTCGTGTTTTTTGTTTTTTTAATAATATGTACTTGCTTTAGAAAGAAATTTAAAGTACACTTGATGAGAATCAAAGGTACTTTGATGATCGAAACGTTGTGAATACTTTTTTAGTGATATTCAGATAGAAAAATATTTTAGGGTACCTGTTTTGCAGGGTAATTTATATTATACTTTCCCGTTTGGACTTCCTCTACTTCATCTTGTTCTCCCCTTACTGGGCGCTATTCAAATATTTTAACAATTTCAACAAACACACCTTACAAAGTCATTTTTTTTTGCAACAGAGTTCCGACTAGACTAGAATAACATCACTGAGGAAATGGAAAACCTTCGTCACAACTGGACTCTTGGCTCGAAGGAGGCGTGTCCAGTTGAGGGAGGCCCAAATCCAGATACTCCTCGTTAGCTGTAATCGTGAGGATCCTATCCAAATCCTCAACTAACTCGGAAAACACTGGTCGTTCGTTGGGCTGATAGCTCCAACACTCGCGCATCAGCATGTAGATTTCCAGAGAGCAACAGGGAGGCTTCTCCATTCTGTGCCCGTTTCTAAGCAACTGGAAAAGCTTTTCAACGCTTGGCACTGATGGATATGGAGTACCTGAAATTAGAGTGACGATGGGGGATCTGATAGTATAACAGTGACAATACAGGTTACCTTTCTGATGAGTGATCCAGCCATTGGTTTCTCACTTTTAAGCACTAATAAGCCGTCCTATGTGTTAGTACGCATGCTATACTAGAGGCAACACATTTAAAAAAAAATGATGCTAGAAAGTTATTTAGTTAATAGGAAGGAAGACACGTCTATCGATTTTTTAAATAGAAACTGCTGGAACTTCGAAGTGCACAAAGGAAATTTTTACTGGAAATTCAAAATGAAATATATTTTCAAGATGGATGAAGATTTTGAGTTGCAGATTTCGGCTTTTGTTTAATCAATATCCATAGTATGCTGCCGTCTTATACAGGGGGTTATATAAGACCCTATCATTTTTTGTTTAAGTTACTTCGACCAGAATTCTTATTACAGAAGATTTCTCTCTTTGCGCAACCAAAACTATCTATAGAACGAAAAAACAATTTGTAGCGATTTTGAAATTTTTTCTTCGTTTCAGATATACGGGGGTTCTTTCGAAAAATTGGTTTTTTAAAATAATCTGCTGAACAAAGCCCACTTGTGGTAATCAAAGGTATATCTATCAGATTATGAACAAGGTTGGCACACTCAAATTTTCCAACATAAATATTTTATACAAGGTTCTCCAAAAAATAAGAGGTGGACGTTAAATAGTGATTTGTTGGGTTTGGTTTTTCTATCAATCTTAATTCGATTTTGCTTCTAATGCCAATTTTAGTAATAATGGACATTTCTACCGAAACAGTTTTTTTTTACATCTGAAATTTGCTCTAGTTCTTTCAGATATATATTTAATTTAAAACAGAATTTTTAATACAAAATGAAAAAACGCCTTTTATCATTGATATAATTGTCTTGTTCCCAATAAAATACGGCTTCACATGTTATTTTTGTTAGTACAGACTTACTTAAACTGTTTACCCATCATTTCGAATTAACTGAGAATATGTCCCAATAATACGGTGGGTAACAAATGTCTCGAACAGTACCTATAGTGCGGGACACGAAAGAAAACCGGGCGGAGTCAATCGGTTAGCAAGGTCCGCCAAGAAATCTCTTTAAACCAGTGGTGTCCCGTCGTTCTTTAAATAATATGGCACTCTTTTTTGACTACACGCACTTTGATAATTAAAAAATGTAAATATGCTTAATGACCCTTATATCTATATTTGTCTGTTTTCTTTCGTGTACCGCACTTCTATATCTCTTTTGTGTTGCAAAAACGACGAACTTTCGAATTTTAAAATGATTTAATTTTGATTTTTCTTGATCGATTTACCTATAAATATATTTTTTCTTGAGTTCTGTCATTAACGGTTCCCGGGCTACTGCCTACGTCCGCTATTATTGGACCACCCAGTATAGTGATTCACGATTTACAAGTCCATTTTGGATCACATACAAGATTGTTCGATTTGAGCCACGATATCATATGAGCTTTTGTAGAGTATTTAATTGGCACTTTATCTTCTACATGAGAATGATAAGACGGATTATCCATTACCACGACTGATTTGGGAAGAATGTTAGGTAGAAGCTTCTCGAGAAACCACTTTTCAAAATTATCTCTATTCATCCGTCCATGATAGTCTCCAGCCTCGAGCGAAAAACTAAAGCAGCACCTGGAACAAATCCGGCTTCTGAACCAGCATGAACTATAATAAAACGACTACTAGAGCGGATTCCCTGAACAACACTTGTAACAGTTTCATTTTAACAGCATTTGTTCATTGTCATATCATTATCTACCCAGGTTTCGTCTAGATACACAATATTGTGTCCTTCTTGCCTATATTGCCTTACAGTTGATAGCCGGTGTTGCGCTCTCCAAATATTTTTTACTCCTGCCCATGCAAGTTCAATAGGGTTGAGGTCGCACATGTATAGATATATGACTTCGTACCGTCAATTTTATACTTTTTTTTCTCTAGGCTTGTTGGCTGATATTACTTCATATAATTGATATTTTCTCCATTTTGGATCACATACAAGATTGATTTCACCCGCCAGTGAAAAATATTTGGTCTCTCAATGAGCAATTTTCGTTTATTTTGCCACTTGCGCCAAACAAAACCATTTGATCGTAAAAGCCGATTTAAGGTTTTATACCCATAAAAATATTTGGAAAATTTATTTTGTTCTTTTAAGCAGCACGAAGTAGGGGTTTGCAGGTCGGAACCTTCTTCAAGTTTACATAAAAATCCTCTATTGTTTGTCGAATTACTTGAAAATCACCATCGTCAATTTTATCTTTGTATGATAATCGGGGTCTTTTTTTACCAGGAGATTTTAAAGGTGAAGTAGAACTATAACGCTTGCAATAACTTCACGTGCACCGCTTCGAATTGTTTTCTTCTTTTGCTAGCCATCGTTACTTCGAAATAATAATTCAAATTCAACGCAACGCATTTATATAGAAATGAAAACAAATGCTCGAAATGTACAGGCGCCGCCACTAGAAATAGCTTGAACCTTCTAGCGGCAAGTGCATGGAGACTCTAGGCACATCCCAATTACAAGTGGACCAGTGCGAAATTTACTAAATCCACGATTAATTTTCCGTACCGCTTAGCTGGCGCACTTTATAGGTGAAGCGGCAAACTATTACAACAAATAAAATAACATAAAATTTATTTGCGTACACAAATTTTACTTTTCCGCTTGCTTAAAACTATGAACCTTTATTTTAAGGACCGCTCGGTTTTCTTCCGAGTCCCCCACTTTACCTTGCGGAGCAGAAATTCAACGTTGTTAAAGTTTAGAATCGGCAGAGTTTTTGGTGCACCCTGTATACAATATTCATAGTGGAATACTTAAGGGTGCTAACCCTGTTCATAATCTGATTGACCATACCAATACCGCTGGAAATTATTTCTTTGTGCCTAGCTCTAGATTATTTTGGTTGAACAAAGAGAAACATAGATCTTCCACAGTTCTGGTCTAATAAACTTTTCAAAAAATGACAGGGTTTTATATAACACCCTGTATAAGACGGTTGGGATGTATTCCTGAGGCTGTCCTTATCGTGCTGCATCTCTAGGAATTGATCAAATAAAGGCCGAAAACCGTAACTCAAAATCGTCATCCGTATTGAAAATATTTCATGTTGAATTTTCAGTAAAAATTTCCTTGGTGTACTTCGATGTTCCAGCAGTGTACAAAGAAAATTCACGAGCTTCTTGGACAACTTTTTATTGCTAGTTGTTTTTCAATCAATTCCAACGTTTCGGTAGTTAGGTTTTCTACCTTCCTCAGGGCTACAATAAATCAAATTTGAAATAGAAACGTATAGACAGGACATTCAAAACTGGACCCAAAGATTTTGTTTGTAAAACAGGAAGATATGAACAAAACATATAAATTAAAAATGTTTACAATACTTATTCTGTAATAAATCAGATTACATTTTTAGAAAGATAAATTAAAATCAACCAAAAGAAGTGCAAATTGGTATCAAAATAAAATTAAGTATTAAATGGGAAACATAGTTGAATTGAAATATTAGCAGCGTAGGGTCCGGTCCTTTTAATGATATTGATGTTTATAAGTATTTGTTCTACGTTTTTTAACCGGTTATAAGGAAAATCGTACCCGACTCTACTAATATTTCAATTCAGGTATGTTTCCCAGTTTTTGCTTAATTTCATTTGGTACCAATTTGCACTTCTTTTGGTTGATTTTGGTTTTTTTCTAAACCGAAATTTGTTTTACTACAGAATAAGTGTTTATAAATTTTAGTGTTATACTTTTTGTTCATATCTTCATATTTTAAAAAGAAAATATGTATGTGTAGTTTTGTAGGTTTCGTCTGAAGGTAGAAAACCTAACTACCGAAACGTCGGCACTAATTGAAAAACAATCTGCAATAAAAACTTGTGCAAAAAGCTAGTGAATTTTCTTTCTATATTTAGAAAGTTATTTGCTATACTAAAAAGTATTGTTATATACATACAAAAAATATTGTTATATAAAGTGTTCAAACATTTCTCCATACCGACAAAAAAACTGACTTATTTTGTAATGTCATTAGTCAGTGAAACAATCAAGTTTCGCTTACCAATGTTAAAAAGTGCAATTTTTCTGAGCATCTGATGCGCAGAAGAGAGGTTTTTATACAGATGTAAACAATTTTCTCTTCATCACTGTCACTTTTTCTCCTCTACAAATTGGTGAGGATAGTTTTTCAATCCGACGATTTGGATTCGGGCGACCATCATCAACTTTTTTAATTTAAATACGGATCTTGATTTTTTGTTTTGTGTCTTAAAATGAGTTATATACTTAATTGAAAAACGTCTGGAAGTATGACCCTAGTGAGTAAAAAAAACATACAATGAAATAAAAATCGTCGGATGAATAACCTAGAATTCTTAAGTTAAATTTGAAGAATTTGCAGCACCTGCAAACACCCTGCAGAATAGACATGAATAAAGGACGAAGGACGAAATAGGTCAATTTTTTGTCGGCGCGGAAATTGTTGAGCACTTTACAAACAGAAAGATTATTAGAAAGACAAAAAAATTACTCACCTCCTAATGTCATAATCTCCCACAAAAGAATTCCATAGGACCAAACATCTGACTGAGTTGTGTAGACCCTGTGGAAGAGAGCTTCTGGTGCCATCCACTTAACAGGCAACCGACCATCAGTCTTTTTTCTGTAATAGTCATTGCAATGAATGTCTCTGGCTAGACCAAAATCTGCTATCTTCAACACGTAATCGTCACTGACTAAGACGTTTCGGGCTGCCAAATCTCTGTGGATGCACTGAAAACAAGATTACCGCATATACACTATTGGGGCATTGAAGAGCAATTTTTAAAAATTTAACCTAAATTTAAATGTCTATAATTTCTAAACAAAATTGTTTACAAACGGCTTTCTACATTTTGTAGGCTTATGTTTTATTAATATTTTTGTGGTATGTCTGTTTTAAGAGTTGCTTTGGTTTGGTATATACGAGGGATAAGGCAAAAGTAGTTTTTTTACACGAACTTTGTCAAGAGCGAGAATTTGCAAATCTGAAATTATTTTGATTTTATACGTATGTCCTCAGTAAATGGGTTCTTAGAAAAAAAACTAATTTCTCAAAATTTTGGTATCTGATTTATTTCTTCTTTTATTAATTTTTTTCTTATAATACGCATATTTTTCAATATTTTTCTCTCTAAATTAAAAACTCTTATTAAAAGACTATTATTTTGATCGTTTTGGCTTCTCCAAGGACGTTTTGAAAAAAGTAAATACTATTTTGCCTTTCCGAACATTGATTTTACTTCAGGGGCGTACTAATTAATTTTTTCAGACCGTTATATAGGGTGTTTGGTACATCGATAGAAAGTTTTAAAGGGGTGAAAGAGGAGGTCATTTTGAGTCATTTGGACCAAATATGTCTATATACAAAGTCGTACCGATTTCGAGATATAGGCCTTTTCTAGTATTTCCATTTATTCAGGTAATTTCGGCAAATAAAAAATATTTTTGTCCCTGTCACTGATTTTATTTTTTGCAACTATTTTTTTTTATAATATTTAATATGTATATCAGCTAAAAAAAATAACAACAACTTCTTTGAAAACCACAAAAAAACACCGCACGCCAATGAAAATGATTTTATGCTATACAGTGGAACTAAGGCTCACCTTAAAACGCCATTTTATCGGAAATCACCCAATAAAAAAAATCTCAAATATGCTTAAAAACTACCTTATGTTATACCCTTCTCAGGGATATATCAGGTTATGATCGATTATCACTATTTGGAATAATTTGTTGAAAAAAATGGAAACAATTACAATTATTTAGGTAAAACAATTGTCAGATTTACTATCTAATTTCACATCTAAAATTAAATCATAAAGAGAAACTTCGAATATGTTGTTATTATTATTCATTTTCAAAATGCCAACCCTGATTCCGAATACACTTTCGAGCTCTCTTTCTTATTTCGGTGGTAGTGACAGCGTATCGCAACTCTACCCTTAATCTATCAGTTGATTCATTTATTCGTTGAATAAGCTGCTCGTGGTTGATTATTTCGACCTCGTAAACAAGTTCTTTCATGCGTCCCCACACATGAAAGTCCAGAGGTGTTAAGTCTGGGGACCTTGCAGGCCACAGAATTGGTCCATTTCTTCCTATCCACCGATTAGAAACGTTTGATCGAGAAACTGCCTTTCTGTTAATCGAAAATGAGCTGGACATCCGTCGTTTTGGAATATTATCCTGTCCCGTACATTCAGAGGCACATCATCCAAGATATTGGGCAACTCGATGCGAAAAAATTCCAAATAGTTGTCTCCATTTAGATTATCTGGAAGATAATAAGGACCAATAAAAGTTCGACCAATGACAGCTGCCCATACATTTACACTAAATTTGTGTTGGAAAGAAACTTGTTTTTTCATATGCGGGTTCTCGTCCGCATCAGTCCAGTAGTGAAGGTTATGAAAGTTTGTAATACCTTCACGAGTAAATTTTGATTCGTCTGACCACAGAATACTTTTCAAGAAAAGCCCATCCTCCATATCAGCGTTCAATAAAAATCGACTAAAAGCCATTCGTCGTACAGGATCGCCTTCTTCAAGGCCCTGAACGGGGGTATAGTGGAACGGATGTTTTCCTTCAGTCTTGAGAACAGACCACACTTTCCATAGAGACAAATTCAATTCATCAGCTACTTTTCTGATGCTGGTTGTAGGATCTGCTTCAAAAGCTTGAAGTATTTGTTCTTCCACTTCAGGATGATATCTTTCAACATGCCCACGTTCTACTATGTGATGAATGTTACCGGTTTCACTAATTCGTCGATAGGTATTAATAAAAACTTGCACATTAGGAACACGTCTAGCGGGGAATCGATCACGATATAATCGTTGAGCAGCCGCTGCATTGCCATCGGCTCTTCCATACATAAACAAAATGTCTGCATATTCGCTATTAGAAAAAGCAGCCATCTTTAGAAATTGTAATTATCGTAACTTGAAAAACTATGAAATCAAAGCGAACTATTAGACCACAAGGTATTCAAGGCAAATATTGCAAGCCCAATGCTAAACGCACTACTGGCCTAAAAATATGCCAGGACCCATTCGACTAAAAACTGAAATCCGATAGTGCATTGTTAAAGTAATAATTATTGTATCTTCTAAAGAATTGATAAAAACCATCAAAACAGCGATAGTGGATTTAGGTATTTATTGAATTATTATTTAGGCCAAGCGACGGATATTTTGTTGACATGATATTTTTTAATGTTTAAATTCCTTTAATTCCAAGGTATTAAAATAAAAACGATACGTTTATGGTCAACCATTTTTAATGATGAAAATTAAATGATTTCTCTAAGTACATTATTTTATCATTCTAGTACTTCATTACATAATTGCAAAATCAAAAATAATTAAACTTTCCAAGTTGTGTCTTCAATATTTAAGAAAATACATAATTATAAAATCGGATAGTAAATCTGTAAATTATTCTACTTAAATTAAGTGTAACCGTTAAATTTGTAGTGATAATTATAATTATTGATCATAACCTGATAGTATCTCCGAAGAGGGTATAAAATTGCGTAATTTATAGGCATATTTGAAATTTTTTTTATTGAGCAGTTTGCGAGAAAATGGCATTCAAAGATGATACTTAATTCCAGTGCATTGCATAAAATCATTTTCATTGGACTGTGCTGTTTTTTTGGGGACTTCAAAAAACGTGTTCATATTTTTTTTTTAATAAATACATATTAAACCGTATGAAAAAAATTTGTTGCAACAAATAAAATCATTGACAGGGTCAAAAATATTTTTTATTTGCCGAAATTACCTTAATAAATAAAAATATCAAAAAAGGCCTATATCTCGAAATCGGTACCACTTTGTATATAGACATATTTGGTCCAAATGACTCCAAATGACCTCCTCTTTCACCCCTTTAAAACTTTCTATCGATGTACCAAACACCCATATGTTTCTTATTTTCTTAAATTTGTCTCCTAAGTTCCGTAAAGGCTATTTTAACTTTTTCTTATTATTTTTGATAAAAGTGAGTTCAAACTTCTGAACGGTTTTTTAATTTCATAGAATTTTTTTTGACGTAAAAAACTACTTTCTTGTAGATTATCAATTCTGGCCACTTTTTAATTAAAGTTATATTTGAGTATGATTTATTCTTTATTAGTAAGTCTTCGTCTACCGAATGTCCAAAAAATATATAATTATTAAAACCATTATACAGGGTGGGGCACAACTTACCCTTCCGACTCTAACTATTACGTATTTTTTTTTAATGAACCTTCCAGGATACATGCAGATCAGATAGAGCTACATTCTAAGTTATTCTCAGGTATATAGTGTACGACAACAATACGTGGCATAATAAAGTTACATTTTTTTTAATGGATTACACTGTATTTTATTGTATATTTGAATTCCCCAATAAAAGTAAGGTTAAATTTTTGTTAATTAAAGGTTGCCTATACCTAATAGCGGCATGCACAACCTGTATAAAGTTTATTTTATTTATATATTTTTTATACAACCGGTATAGAAAAACTAGTGATAAATAACAAACATAATTAAAAAATTCACTAAAATTTTAAATATAAAAAATGTATGCATTAACATAATTGAGTTTAATAAAATATTGAAATACTTCCGCCTATGGTTAATATTTGCATGAAATTTAAAACGTTATTAACCACTGTTTTTCAATATACAAAGAATAGTAGAAATGCAATTTGCAAAATTCAGGGTAAAAGTGTAATATCAGAGAATTAATTAAGGTTCATTTAAAAAGAAAGTATTGTTCAGTAGTTAGAGACAGACGTGTAAGTTGTGACCCACCCTGTATAAGGGTTGTAATAATTATATATTTTTGGACACTGGGTATAAGAAAACTTACCAATAAAAAAGAAAACATACTCAATTAGGCACAATTTTATTTAAAAAGTGCCTAGAATTGGTAATTTAAAAGAAAGTAGTTTTTATGTTAAAAAAATTAAGTTTAAAAAACAACCAAAATTACTCGGACTACGGGTAATAATTCTATGAAATTAAAAAACCGTCCCGAGGTTTGAAGTCCCTTCTCTCAAAAATAATAAGAAAGTGTAAAAATACCCTTTACGGAATTCAGGAGACAAAGTCTGAAGTAAAATTAACATTCGGAAAGACAAAATTGTATTTACTTTTTTTCAAAACTTGCTTGGAGAAAGAAAAATGTTGAAAGAAATGCGTATTATAAGAAAAAAATTAATTAAAAAAGACACAAATCAGACATCAAAATTTTGAGAAATTAGTTTTTTCCTAAGAACTATTTACGTCTACGTAGGGGTATAATAGAGTGGTTACCTCGATCTCCGGAATTTTACGCCCTAATTAAAAGCCAGCTAGACTAAACATAAAACAAAATTTCATTATTCACATAAACGTCAGTTTAATTTTTTTTTTGGAAAAAATTAAATTGCACATCATTAATAGCAATAATGAGTTTTTATAACAATTCAGAATCAAACAGAACTACAATACAAAGTACGGCAATAATAAGGGAAATTTAGTTTATATTCAGTTGTATTCGGATTTATTCAAAAGTGGTATAATAATGAGAACTCGGGAACTAACTTAATCAAAACATAATCAGTAGTAACAAACCAAATAAAACAAAATAACTAAGTAAACTAGTATGCTTTACATTTATGCAAGTAAAGTTCTAGCTAATTAACTGTTCGAAATGTCCCCCGTAAACATCGTGATACAATTGAACACGGTTCTCAAACGACAAACTCATGTTTCTATACATTTCTGCAATTATAATTCCGAAACAATTTCTAATGCGAATTTTCATGTTTTCTTTCGTAGTGGGGAGTATTTTACTTAATAATTGATCCTCTACCAACCGCCATACCCCGAAATCAATTTTGGTCATGTCAGGTGACCTAGACGGCTATAGGAGTAGTCCTCTTACAATCCACTGTTGTCCAAAGTTTGGATTTAAAAGCTTTCTTGCATAAAAATATGAAAAAAATTCCCATAAACTTAGGTCTGGAAATGCTTCGTTTCAGAGATACAAGGTGTTGAAATTTTAAATATATTTAAGTTTTTTTTATCTACCTCGTATATTTCTAAAGATATTTGATTCAAATCTATACAATAACAGTAATAAATTGTTAAAATCTGTATGAGCAAGTAAGTGATTTTATAAAAAGTCCAAATACACTTTCCCGTTAACCGTTCTTAAAAAAATGGTCCAACGACGTAGTTACTTACAACTCCCCGCATGGGTGAGCTTCAACCCTTAAATTAAATGGGATTAAACTTCATATGATAAATCATTTTAATTGTCATCAAGTTCTCTTTTCAACAGATCCAACATAAAAATAAGGATTTTTTTTTACATTTTTCATTACATTTATTACTCAAAGAAGTTAATCTAAATTCCAATTTTATCGTTTGAAGAAAAAAGTAGTAAGTACTAGTCTTTATGCAATTAGTCAAATCTTAATATTTTTTTCTGCTGTGGAATTCTATGTTCTATGTGTAAAAAATATACAAATATTGCAGTTGTTTCAGAAGTGGAGGTTAAAGGGTATTTATATTTAACTTATTTAAATTTAGTATCTCGTAGGGTTTTGATAAGACTATTCATAACTTCATTTTGATCTGAAATGGTTTATTCTACTGCAAAAAGAGTATCGCTGATTGAACTCTGTTATAAAAATGGTAGATGTGCTAATATTGCATCACGGGTATTTAATCAAATGAATCCAGATAAACATATTCACCGAAAATACATAATTGAAGTGGTAGCAAAGTATAGGAACACAGGATGGTGGCAAACCGAAAACCAATCGCTCTAAATCGAATGATAGTGGGAAATGAAGCAGTGGAACTTGCTGTTTTGGGCCACGTCAATATGGATCCTACATTAAGCACCAAACAACTACCTATAGCAGCGTGCAGTCTATTTAAGCAAGGGAAGCAGTGCTTCCCCAACAAAATTACAAAACATCTTCTAAAATGTAATTTTTGAAATAGGAAACCATTAATTTAGTTTATATTAAAAATGCTAAAATAATATCTTAATTATCAAGCCCATAATAAATGCGGCCTTGACTCCACAATAGAAAATCGAATAAAACCTATACGGACCGCTAGCTTCTCTGCAGCCAAGTCCTGTATGCTTGATTTCCTGTGAATCGAGCCAGACGTTATTGAACTTTCCACCGGCTCTTTGCAATTTTTGCATTTCAGTCGCGTGTTTTAAGTGGGGGCGGAAGCTATCGTTGGAGTAGATTCTTTAATTGAACGGCTATCCGTGTGATGTGTGATACGTACGTCTCGTCGTGCGGTACGATATGGAAGACAATAATACGGACGTGGATATACAAATACCGTCAACTTCGGCTGTCGGTAATAACGTTGAAAATGTTGGAGAATTTATTAAGAAGAGTGTGTGTGAATGTGTAATGTGTGTCTTAATAATAAAGGGATTTTCAACATTAACCTACGCTGGTAAGCTTCAAATAATTTACAAAAGAAGGGCAAAACCGCCTATGAAAAATTTAACCACAAAAATGAAAAACTGTATTAGACATTTTTATCCGGAAAAACAATACGAACAATTGAAATAGCTAACAGGGTGTGAAAATATAAGTAAATTATTTTGTTGGCAATGTTTACTTTTTGAAAACGAAAAAGGTCTCTGGAATAAAACTGGTTTTTCATTATGTCCAAAGCGCATTTGCAGACCGTCATAAAAGAAAAAGTCTTGGACAAAACCAGAATTGAACACGCCCTTAACAAACAGTTGGAAATTAGTCACCGCCAACACAATGACTTAGTCGATAAAAATAGAAAAATATTAAGAATACTTATCGATGTTGTTTGTTTTCTCGAACAGCACAAATTGGGATTTAGAGGTCATGACGAAACAAGGGTTTCTTCAGTTCTAACACTGGAACCTGTGGTGGAAGATAGATCAAAATACAAGAGTTCTAACCACACTACACCACAACTTGTTACGTTCTGGACGCGCGTTTCGCTAACCAAGTTAGCATCATCAGCAGATGATATAAACTAAAGTAACTTATCCTAACCGAGACTATTTATAGGTAAATGTGGTCACACTTGGTTGCACCCGACTGCACCGTTGTCAAGTAAACAATAGAGGGGACTATAGGGAATAGGCCCTCTGTCTTTATTTAGTGCTTTCTTACCACATTTAACTATTTCTATACTCTCAAATGCATCCAATAATCTATTATTAGATACATTTTTAATCAACTTAAGATTATTTATTCCTATTCGGTGATTGTTTTCCAAAGCATGTTGGGCAACGCTTGACTTTTCTGTTCTTCCGTATCTTAAATGTGCCATGTGTTCTTTAAAACGAATGTTTATGGAGCGTTTAGTTTGCCCAACATATTTTAAATCACAATCATTACAGCTAATTTCATAGATGCCACTCCGCTCCCTCAAGTCGACTTTGTCTTTGGGGTTTCCAAGGAGATTTTTTAAACTATTCTCCGTTTTGTAGGCTACTCTAAAACCTACGTTTTTAAATACTTT
This sequence comes from Kuschelorhynchus macadamiae, assembly GCA_030620095.1. Lineage (NCBI taxonomy): Eukaryota > Metazoa > Arthropoda > Insecta > Coleoptera > Curculionidae > Kuschelorhynchus > Kuschelorhynchus macadamiae. The sequence goes on along the minus strand of JAUTXW010002439.1, from coordinate 191,585 downwards.
TTCTAGACCTCTCGTATATCTGGGATCATATGGGATTACTATGAATTTATTGGAAGCCTCAAGTATTTGAAGAGTAGTGGCATCTTTTATCATTTTCTTATGCTTATGTCTATTTACTAGTTTATGTACAAAATTATCATTATATCCATTACTTTTAGCTATATTTTTAATCCGATTCATTTCATTGTTAAAACGTTCTTTACTTAGTGGAAAATTGACTAACCTGTGAGTTAAGAAATGGAATGCTGCCATTTTATGTTGACAGCAATGAAATGAGTCAGATGTTATATATCTATCAGTATTAGTAAATTTCCTATAAATTTCAAATTCTAATTTATCGTTATTTCTAATAACTAACGTGTCGAGAAAAGGTAATTGCCCATTGTTCTCCTTTTCGTACGTAAAATTAATGGAAGGATATTTATTGTTTAATGTTTTTAAGAAAGTGTCCAAATTTTCTGTTTTAGTATCAAAAATAGCAAATATATCGTCTACGTATCTATACCACACCCTTGGGAAATACTTGAGTTCTTTTTTGAATTGGGTTTCTAATCTGCCCATAAACAAATTTGCAAGGAACGGAGATAAGCAATTGCCCATCGCAGTTCCCTCTAGTTGTTTATAATATTTATTGTTGTACTGAAAAAAATTTTGATTCATACATAATTTTGTGAGAAGTAAATACTCATCAATAATTTCTTTCTTCAAATTATTGATTTCAAGTAGTTCCTTTCGGTACTCTAAAGCTAGTGGTATGGGTACTGAGAAAGTTGAAACCACAAAAACAAATTTCTTCGGAAGTCGAGAACATTGTAGAAAATCTTTCTTCTCAGTCTTTTGATAATAGAGAAATAGCCCTTTTGAATAAAGGTTTGAATTTTGCAGAGCCTCCAGTAAAAAATAGTTTACCAACTATTATAGGGAATATCGAAAGTTCCATTCAATACGTGCCAGAGTCAACTAAGGGATTCATTAGAGAGGCTTGCAGAAATCAAATCTCAAAAAACGTTGTTAACAACAAGTCAAAATATGTTTCTCGTAAAAACACTGAAGTTATCCAGGGACTGAAGAAAAAGGAATGTTTTTATTTAAAAGCTGACAAAGGAAATAAGGTTGTTATACTAGACAAAACAGATTATTTTGAAAGAGTAGACAATTTGATTCAAACTGGTCCTTATGATTTAATTGAGAAAAACCCGTTATCAAAAATAATAACAGAAGTAAAAAGTACTTTAAAACAGTGTAAAAACCTTGTGTCCGATAAACTAAAATTCAAACTAACACATAGTAACCCACAGTTATCTAAACTGTATTGCCTTCCCAAAATTCATAAACCTGGGAAGTCCATGAGACCTATTGTTTCAGCTGTTGGATCACCAACGTACAATATTTCAAAATGGTTAGTAGAAGAATTCGGCAAATATCTCGTATGATAACTTTGAGGTTACTAACTCGTTAGAATTCTTAGATAAAATTAAGAATGTTCACTTAAAAGAAGGTGAAATTTTAATATCTTTTGATGTAAGCTCATTGTTTCCTAGTGTACCCATACCACTAGCTTTAGAGTACCTAAAGGAACTACTTGAAATCAATAATTTGAAGAAAGAAATTATTGATGAGTATTTACTTCTCACAAAATTATGTATGAATCAAAATTTTTTTCAGTACAACAATAAATATTATAAACAACTAGAGGGAACTGCGATGGGCAATTGCTTATCTCCGTTCCTTGCAAATTTGTTTATGGGCAGATTAGAAACCCAATTCAAAAAAGAACTCAAGTATTTCCCAAGGGTGTGGTATAGATACGTAGACGATATATTTGCTATTTTTGATACTAAAACAGAAAATTTGGACACTTTCTTAGAAACATTAAACAATAAATATCCTTCCATTAATTTTACGTACGAAAAGGAGAACAATGCGCAATTACCTTTTCTCGACACGTTAGTTATTAGAAATAACGATAAATTAGAATTTGATATTTATAGGAAATTTACTAATACTGATAGATATATAACATCTGACTCATTTCATTGCCGTCAACACAAAATGGCAGCATTCCATTTCTTAACTCACAGGTTAGTCAATTTTCCACTAAGTAAAGAACGTTTTAACAATGAAATGAATCGGATTAAAAATATAGCTAAAAGTAATGGATATAATGATAATTTTGTACATAAACTAGTAAATAGACATAAGCATAAGAAAATGATAAAAGATGCCACTACTCTTCAAATACCTGAGGCTTCCAATAAATTCATAGTAATCCCATATGATCCCAGATATACGAGAGGTCTAGAAAAAGTATTTAAAAACGTAGGTTTTAGAGTAGCCTACAAAACGGAGAATAGTTTAAAAAATCTCCTTGGAAACCCCAAAGACAAAGTCGACTTGAGGGAGCGGAGTGGCATCTATGAAATTAGCTGTAATGATTGTGATTTAAAATATGTTGGGCAAACTAAACGCTCCATAAACATTCGTTTTAAAGAACACATGGCACATTTAAGATACGGAAGAACAGAAAAGTCAAGCGTTGCCCAACATGCTTTGGAAAACAATCACCGAATAGGAATAAATAATCTTAAGTTGATTAAAAATGTATCTATTAATAGATTATTGGATGCATTTGAGAGTATAGAAATAGTTAAATGTGGTAAGAAAGCACTAAATAAAGACAGAGGGCCTATTCCCTATAGTCCCCTCTATTGTTTACTTGACAACGGTGCAGTCGGGTGCAACCAAGTGTGACCACATTTACCTATAAATAGTCTCGGATAGGATAAGTTACTTTAGTTTATATCATCTGCTGATGATGCTAACTTGGTTAGCGAAACGCGCGTCCAGAACGTAACAAGTTGTGGTGTAGTGTGGTTAGAACTCTTGTATTTTGATCAAGGGTTTCTTCAAATAGAGGAAATTTACGGCTTAAAGTTTAATGGCTAAATATGATGATTGCTTAAAAAATAATTTAGAGCAGTCTAGCGTTTTTCGCGGAACGTCGAATCGAATCCAGAATGATTTAATTTCCGCTGTTGCAACCATTATTAGTCAGCAAATTAGAATTAAGCAGGAGATTAGCGAGGCGCGATTCATTGCTATTGCCCTGGACGAAACAACTGATATCACTAATTTTGGCCAGTTATCTACAGGAATACGCTACGTTAAAACAGACGGAAGTATTCAAGAGCGATTTTTAGGTTTTAAAAATGTATCCGAAAATCGTACAGTAGATGCATTATATACCGTAGTTTATAACGTTACTAAAGAAACTAATGGAGAGAAGAAATTAGTTACTCAAAGCTATGATGGAGCTGCAGTGATGGCAGGACAATTAGGGGGTCTGCAAGCTAAAGTTCCAGAAACTTTCCCAAGTGCTGTGTTTGTCCATTATTTTGCTCATAAATTAAATTTAGTTTTATCCCAGTCTATCATGCCCATTAAAGAGTGTAAAGTATTTTTCGTTACTTTAAGTGGCATGGCTGCTTTTTTTTCCAAGTCAACAAAACGTACACAAGCTTTGGACTCCATTGTTCACAAACGATTGCCGAAAGTAGATCCTACTAGGTAGAACTATAATGGAAGACTTGTGTTAACAGTATCTGAAAATCGTGAATCACTGATTGAACTATTTGAGAATATAATAGAAAATAATGAAACGTGGGACTCAGAAGCAATAAATAGTTGGAGAGGGTTTTTGGACTGTTTGAAACGAGATTTTAACTTTAATTATTTGTTCAACATATTTTCACAAATATTTCCATTCTCGGACAATGTTTTTAATATATTACAAACTAAAACAAATGATATTGCTTTTTACCTAAAAAAAGTGGATGATTTTAAGTCCATGTTAAGCCAAAAAAGAGATGACTTCGACCTATTTTGGGAGAAAACGATGACGTTAAATGTAGAGCCACAAGCCAAGCGTCTTCGAACCGACAAGGTGGGAGATGTTCAAACATCATACAGACGCCTCTTTTATGAAATAATCGACCAAATTCAGCAACAAATAAACTATAGATTTAACGGTTTAAATGATTTTAAATTCCTCGAGCTCTGCAATTTTGATGCATTTAAAGGAAAAACTTTTCCAGAAGATGCGTTTAAATCTCTTCTTCTTCATTATGGCCAGTTCTTCGACCGAGTGTTATTGCGATCTGAACTAAAAGTGATTTACGAAACTGATGATATTAGCGCAAAAAATAACGCTAAGGAACTAATGCAATTTTAAAAAGACAAGGAGCTGGAAGATGCTTACACCGAAGGGTCGAAATTGTGTGAAGTAGTAATAGTATAGTACCTGCCAAAAGTTCATCAGTAGAACGCAATTTTTCGACACTTAAACGTATAAAAAATTTCATGAGAAATTCAACGGGGCAGGAGAGACTTTCGCATACATCGCTATTGTCCGTTGAAAATAAACTTCTCCAAAATATGTCGGAGCATCGACGTTTTTATAATGACGTCATTGACGAAATTGCAAAAAATGATCGAAAAATCGAATTACATTACAAATAAGTAAGTTTCTAAAAATTGCTTCCCTTTCTTCAAATTTCACTGCACGCACCTGACCTATAGTGTGTAGCATATCTCGTACGTGTATTCGCAGAATTTTAAACACACATCCCAGCTAGCACTAAAGTAGCTACAACTGATTCCACTACTACTCTTTAAGAGTTTTTACGTATTTACTACTAGTAATCCTACTATATCTCAACAAACACTTTGGGTTACACGTTTTTAAGTATTTTATATGTATTTGTTACTGCGAATATAGTATAGTAATTTTCCATGTAAAGTAATTATATAATAAGTACTGCCAAGAAACTACTTAAGGAATTGACTCTAAGGTCGTCATTTCTTTTTCATTACATAATAGTAAGTATTAGTTACTGTTTCTAATCTTTTTACTAAATTACAACTTTTAAGTATCACTACCTTCTTGAACTTTACAGAGACTACTCCATTACGTTCAAATGTACTCCTATAACGTATTACTATAAAGTAAAACGAGTTATTGCAGAGTAGAAAAAGTTATCGTTTACTGCCACTTTAAACTGGTTATTACCAGTCGTTATTCTTCTGTTGCAACTTAGAAGTAAGAATTACAGCAATTAAATACAAGTAAACTATACTTGAGGTTCCGGAAATAGGGGGCGCTGGTACGAGATTCGGTCGGTGATTTTATAAGGACAGTGGCAACAGTAGAGTAACCAATTTTTGATTGGTTTGACCATATTGCTGCTAAAATTGTTTTGTTTACTTTTCGCCTACGTGGGTTTCTTATGAAGTTTGTTGTTTTAGTGTCTATTTTATTAGTTTTTGTGATTATTAAAATGAATATTAATTCAAACAAGAAGTTCTCAGCCATTGGCCATATGGAGATATGTATTTAATCCTGGTTCACATGTTTTTTGCTTGTAAGTATAAAGTGTTTGTGATGAATGTGTAAATGATTATGACTGTGTAAATGTCTATTAAATATTGATCATTATTATAATTTGGTTTTATTTTGCTGTAAAAGACAATATTGTTTCATGTCTTAATGTATGTTTTACTTCATTCAGCACCTCAATTTGAGGTACAAACTTTCTAAGATTAGCATAAAAAACTTTATTTTGTAGGCCTTTTTCAGTACATATTACATTTATAAATTCACTTGGCAGGCAACTCTCATTAATCGCTTGCACAAACATTGTTATTTGTTAAAAATCTAAATGGAAAAGTAAGTTTGTACTAGATAGTTCGAGTAGATTATTAAAGTAAAACATTAACATAACCCTACATTTACAACTGACGCTGACAGAGGTTGTCAATATAAAAATAGATTAATTTAGTCATATTTTGTGAAAAACTAACGACATTTAAACCTTTAGAAATTTTGCATCAATTTGGCGGGTGGGCTTCTATTGTCGCCACTGTCCTTCTAAAGTCATTGTAATTCGGTCTACAACTATTAATTAGTTGTGTGTATGTTGCGTTATCGTCTACGAGTAACAAATTAAAATGGTTCACAATGGCTTCACATAACATGAGAAAAAAATAGCTTTCGTCACTCAGCCACATTTTATAGAAAATCAAAAATATCACAACTTGGTTATGTCATACCTGAACAAAACAACCTAAAGCGGTATTTTAAGGAAACAAAAAATAAAAACGAAACGAGGGGTTATGGTTATGATAGATGGCAGAATTATAGTAGTGATTCAAGTACCGCAACTCTCCGCATGCTACCACACAATGCATTAAATTTTAAAGAACCAGCGAAATGTTCCCAAATCGTAACCGCTTGGTAATAACATACAGTATAGGTTTAATAAGAACTTTGTAGATAATTTTATTCGTACCACCGTAGTGTTCAAGACTTCAGTGTAATTGGGTATAAGTGACAGTTGCGTATTTAAAGAATCTAAAACTATAAAAGCGCATGGGAGCAGTCGTAGACACATGATGTTAGTAAAAGTCCAATAGAACGCCATTGTTTATTTCAATTTCCCCTATAAATATTTAGCTATGATGTTTGTTTTTGTGAGTCTAAAGATTGCAAATTAAGCATTAAGTTAAAAAAAGAATCACTTTTTATAATAAGATATTCAATGATAATTACTATTTAAACCAAAGACCAAAATTACATTTTTGAGATTTAAATTGGCCAATATATTTCACAAAATGTAATGAAAATTATCGAATTTTAAAGGCGCGTAATTTTTTTACGACTGTCATCCGCATATTCACCAGAGAAATTGCCTGCGTTTTAATTTTAGGTCCTTAGCATAGCCAGAAAAACTGTATCCTACCTCCAATACCAAGAACGTATTCTATATGCTCTACACCATATTCCCAATTTGAGTGTTTGTAGTCGCCATAACTGTTTTGTTTGTATTAAAACGAACCATACATATTTTTAATACGGATTAAATAAAGACAGAAATAAAGAAGTGACGAATAGGGTGAATTATTACTATTCGGCTACTTAAATGGAACTACACAATTCCGTACTATCTACGTAATAGTCAAAGCCACAGTTAAAAGTTATTCACGAAATAGTTACCCTAAAAATGACGTATTCATGACTAAAAGTGCTACTTGGGATGAATTTCACCCCTATAAAATTTACCTTGCATAACAATTAAACGAAGATGACTTTGACGGACGTTTGGAATTTTGTGAGATTATGAGTGAACAGATAATAAATAATCCGAATTTGATGTTCAAGATTTGTTTTTCCGATGAGTGCTCGTTTTTTCTAAATGGGACTGTTAATCGTCACAATTGTCGATATTGTTCTGACGAAAATCCACATCTATTTCATGAGGTTCATACTCAACATCCTGAGAAATTAAACGTCTGGATTGGAATTTAAGGCGATGGTTTAATTTTTTTTCTCCCAAGAAATCTAAATGGAGAAATGTATCTGCAATTATTAGAAGACGCTATCGATGCTGCATTGACAGAAACGCTTTAAATTAATAACAGTTACAATGGCAATGAGTTGACATTTTAACAAGATGGTGCACCTCATTATACCCTTGCTGTTCGCGAATATTTAATCGGCCGACGAGGTTTAATAGAGTGGCCTTCAAGATAACCCCTTTAGATTTTTTCTATGCGGTCACTTAAAAAGTAAGATTTATAAAACTCAGCCACAGTCATTAAATGATTTACGTCAGCAGATCATTGATGAATGTCGGGCCATTGCACCAGAAATGCTTCATAATGTACGAGACCGTTTTGAACAAAATCTTTATTATTGTATGTATGCAGGAGGCTAACACTTTCAGCATTTATTATCATGAACAATGAATAAACAAAATGTACATCTTGTCTCTCATCTTTCTTTGTAAACCTAAACCATACCGTAACGCTAAGCTCAAAAAGAATTAATTTTTCCAGAAAAACAATGTCATTACATAAAATTAACGTAAAGATGGATAAAAAATTATAGTTTTATAAGTGTTGAATCATTTACTACTTAACTACCTACGTAATTTTAAAAAATTGCTAGGCCTTGAAAGGAGAATTTAATGACCTTTGAAATAATATATATATACATATATATATATATATATATATATATATATATATATATATATATATATATATATATATATATATATATATATATATATATATATATATATATCAACAGATAAAAAATAATAATAAAAAAAATCAAACAAAACACCAAGGTCTTTAACCTCATGAACTCTTTCAAGTGTGGTGCCATTTATGATGTAATCAAATTGAATAGAATTACGTGATTTTGAGAAGGTAATGCATGAACATTTACTTGTATTTAAACTTAAACCATTGAAATTTGACCAGTGAACAAATAAGGTTACCTCTGACTGCAAACATTGGCAATCCAGAGAAGTAGATGTGTATTTAAATATTTTAAGGTCGTTAGCATACATAAGAAACGAACTATGTGGTAAAAAGAATCTTAAATCGTTAACAAACAAAATAAATAATATGGGTCCACAATGGGAGCCTTGCGGGACGCCTGACGGTACTAAAAATTTGATTTGATATAAAATTATTAATTCTAATACTTTGCGTCCGCCCAGTTAAAAAACTACTTAGCCATCTAAGAATGTGATCACCTAGCCCTAGTGCCTTAAGTTTAGCCAGTAATAGACCATGATTCACCCTATCGAACGCCTTCGAGAAATCGGTATAAATAACATCAACTTGATATCCCCTCTCGAAAGCGTTCAGCAAGTGGTTCACATAAGTTAATAGATTAGCTAGGGTAGACCGAGCAGGCTGAAAACCAAATTGCTCATCCATAATTACGCCTTTACAGCGCCAAGACAGCGAAGAAGACACCAATGAATCAAACAACTTTGGAATGGTTGACTCTGTAATTTGTAACGTCGCTGCGATTACCAGATTTAAAAATAGGAGTAATGTATGAATGCTTCCAGAATTCAGGAAATACTCCAGAATTAAAAAGAAAGTGTAGTGGTTTACTTAATGTGCAGACACATTTATTTAACAAGATAGGGGGTACCCCATCGGGACCAGAGGATGTTTTCGGATTAGATGATATTATTTTATGAAATATATGTCAATTAAATCTATCTTTACCTCATTTAAATTAAGTACCTGAGAAAGGGTAGGATAGTATTCAGGTATTTCATAAGAGGCATCTGTATACACGGTTGAGAAATAATCGGCAAATAAATTTGCCGTTTCTTCACCATTATTGCTTGCTCTGTTATCAAAGTGCATACAGTTTGGATATCCGTTTGATTGTTTAAAATTATTTACATGTTTCCAAAATTCATTTGGGTTATTAATTAAATTTGATTCCATTCTGTGCACGTAAGATTGATAACACTCTTGTTCTAGAGCCCCACACTCCTCTCTAAGCCGCGAAAACAGCACATAGTCAGCAGGCAAATTTGAATTCTTATAGCGTTTATGCATAATTTTTTTCTCAACTATAAGTCGTCTGAGACGAGGGGAAAACCACGTTGGAAAATTGGAGCTCTTAAATTTTTTAATGGGTACAAATTGTGAAATACCCTGGTATATTATATTATAAAACCCATTAACTGCCTCATCGATATCATTTTTGTCAAGCAGTATTTCCCAATCGACTGAAGCAAAAAAATCATTTAAAGCTAGGAAGTTGCTATTTTTGAAGTCATAATATTCTAAATTATATTTTAATGATTCATTTGAAGTCGAGAGAGGAATGTCACAGGAATAAGCAATATGATGGATACTAGTATTTAACAATAGATCATCAGTGGATTGCACAACAATATCATTTAAATTTGTAAAGCAGAGGTCAAGAAAGATATTATTATTATTAGGAATATTTATCATTTGAAATAAATTAAGAAAGCTAAAAGAGTCACCTACAAGATTAGCAGCCAACAGCGGAGAACACTTAACACTAACACTATGAGCTTCATTAGACCATATGGCACTAGGGAGGTTGTAGTCACCAAACAGCACAAGAGCATGACCAGGATTCGCCTCGATTATGTCACCCACAGCCCGGCAATGGTCACTGTAAACCTCATGAGGGGAATTAGGGGGGATATAAACTGCACCAAAAATCAATTTTTTGTTTCCCTGAGATAACGAACAGAACAATTGCTCAACGGATTTGACAGTGGTCTTGAGTTGTTTGGATTTAGCTGGTTTCTAATGGCGATAAGTACTCCACCACCTCTAGATTTTAAACTTGTTTCAGAGTTCCTGTCAGTTCGATAGATGTCGAATCCAGGGATATTGACCTCATCGGCCGAGTGACCATCGGTGAGCCACGTTTTAACCATAAGTAAAACATCATAAGTACTAAGGCAAGCTTTCCTACGTAGATCCTTTAATTTAGAGGAAATGCCACCAGCGTTCTGGAGGTAACAGCTTATTAGTTTGTTTACTAATTTGTTGTTAATTTTTGGAATCCCATGAAAGTATCGTATAATAAGGTCGCTTTCACCATTTTCCTTTCTTTGAGAGAGTTCCGAGTGCAGTTTTTTTAAGAAAGTTGCAGTTTTATTGTTAAGAAAACATGGGGCTATAATTTACATCAAGCGTATACCCGCTGTTACGGCTGAAACAATCCACAGGGTGTTTCAAATATTCTGGAGAAAAATTACTCCCATTGTTGGTCCCTGTATATGCTCAAAACTAAAATTTTAATAAAAACTCACATCGCGGCGTTTTTAGCGATAAACAAATCTATATTTAAAAAAAAATACATATATATGAAAGAGTTTGCAACAAATGGGAATTTTTTGTACGAATGTACAGGGTGATTAAAAAATTTAAAAATTACGCTTCAAAACTAAAAAAAAATAAAAAATTCACTACAGCACAGTTATAAGACACAGAAAGGTATAAATAAAGGTTAAGTAAAGTTTTTTTATATCTAGTTTACTACTTACACTCAAAAATTGAAAAAGTAAGCATTTTTCGATTTTAGAGTACAAATTCTCTCTTTAACTACTCTAGATATTAAAAAAACTTCACTTAATGAGGTTTTCACCGTTATGTAACCCACACTATTTCAGGATCGTGTTAATGCCGAAAACAGTTCGCTGAGTTATAGTGGGCATGCGTAATAATAGAAAATGTGCACAGAAACGTGAATATCTGACAGACTGCTTTAATTACTTGTAAGAAAAGTGCTCTTAAGGATAATAAATAGCGTAGTTGTGTTGATGAACACATAATATATTAAAAAGCAGTCTTGTTTGAAGAGAGTTTTGGCACTACCCTGTTTAAAATTAATATAAATCTCATTAAATAAAAAAATCGTAAAATTTTAACACATTTAAGTACCTTTGGTATAGTTAAGAAATAGTGAAGAAAATACAAAACATTCGTTAGTAATTAACTATTTATAAAATATATAAAAAAACAAAAAAAAATTTTTTTGACAAAAATATAACCGATTTCAAAAAAACATTGAAATATAAAAAATAATATTTTAAACGACCTTAAGAATTGGGCCCAAACTAATAAATATATTATATTTTTTATGGTACTAGACCATATTAAGTATTAAAAAGTATCGAAAAAGGAAAGCTACTAACTCTTCTTGAAGACAAGTAGTCCATTCCCCTGGCGACTTGATAAGCAAACGAAACCAGATCTTTCTGTGTTAAAGTTTTCTTCTCCTTGTGTTCGGTACCAACAGCTATCTCATAACCAGAGGAAGGCCGGTGCTCCCTTAAAAAGTCTCTTAAATTTCCGTGAGGCGCATACTCCACCACCACATATAATGGCCCGCCTTGAGTACAACATCCAATCAGATTTATTATATTAATATTCTTGCCAATCACTTTCATCATTTCCATCTCTGACACTAGGTCCATCATCTCGTTGTCATTGTGTCCGTCTGCAACAGTTTTACTCGAAGTAATTAAATAGATTTCCCAAAATTATTTATTGGGGTTTTCAGGCAAATTTATTAAAATTGAAAAAGTTAACTTGTTTTCGCTGATTTCTGACGGTCGAAAAGTAACTTAAGTATTTTTATTTCTTTTTAAAATATTTGCAATTTTGTTAGATATTGGTCCACGTTTACGTTTTTTAAAAATTAGTCTGCTAATTTCAGATAATTTATAGTCATTTTTTGTTGCAGTAGATCTAATGACGTCAAGTTCCCTTTCTAGGCAATGTTTCTCTACTGGCGCAGAAAAAGCTTTATGAATCATGAAGAGAGACTTTTGATATAGTTACATCTGTATAAGTGGGTTTTCTGTAAATATGAAATTTTAATTTATTAAGTGATCTTTTACATGTGATGTCTAGAAAATTTATTGAATTGTTTTCTTCCATTTCGAGTGCAAATTTAATTTTGTTATGGATCGAATTGAGGTTTTTGAGTAATTTAGAACTGTGTGTAGTTGTTCTTTATTTCATGTGAAGCAGACCAACATGTCATGCACGTACCTATAACAAAAGAAGATATCCTTTGCAAATGGGTGTATTTAAAAAAAATTCTTCAAAATGTGCCATACAAACTTCTGTTAGTAATTTTGTTTATAGCATTCCCCGTTAAATTCAAAGTAATTTTCGTTTATGCATAAAGTAAGCATTTGTATGAATTCTTTCTATATTACAGGGTTTATATGTTTTTTTGTAAGTATCAACCTAGATTTCTCAATTTATCAGATATACAATTCTCAACTTCAAAAATTAATCTGTTAGAAAAAGTTCCTCAATATAATTCTTCAAATCAAAATATAGATTTAGAAACTATTGTCTCAGAAGTAGAAGTTGCATTATATAATAATAAAAACACCAATCTTCCTAAAGAACCAATTAAAAGAATTTTACAAAAACCTCAAAAGATCAACTTAATCCGTAAGGAAGACGAAACAAATTTAAAATCATTACAACAAAAGATTTAAAACAACAACCTTTCCGTAACTAAAGCTGATAAAAGTAATTCTATAGTAGTGCTACATATTGGATAATATAAAAATAAAGTCAAAAACCTCCTTTAAAATGATAACCCGGTTAAATTAAAAAGTAATCCAACTGATAAAATTCTTACCAAATTAAAAAATGCCTTATAAGAGACCAATGCTGTATTTAGAGAAAAAGAAAAATACATGCTTATTACCAAAAACCTATCTCTACCAATATTATACGGTTTCATAAAAATACATAAAAAAGGGCACCAATAAGGTCAGTTGTATCTTACACAAACACCTCTTTAAGGAATACCGCTGTATAACTTAATACAATTTTTCGAAATATCACACAATTTAAACCAAAATTCTCTGTTAAAAACTCCATCGAAATTACGAAAAAACTAAAAGATATAACCTTTCCAAACAATAGTATTTTAGCATCTTTTGATGTCACCAATATGTTTTCCTATACACCAAATGAAGAATGCCTTAGAATACTTAACCGTATACTTATAAAGAAACATATAAATCCTGTAATACATGGCGTTTTCATTATTATATAATGCAACTTCTCCTTCTGAGACAATGGTTTCTAAATTTATATTTTGATTCGAACGATTCTATTTAGGACTTTTTTCTAACAGTTTTGAAGTTGAGAATTGTATATCAGATAAATTCAAAAATCTAGGGTGAAACTTTGTATAATTAACCGCATACTTACAAAAAAAAACATATAAACCTTGTAATATATCAAGAGTTCATAAAAATGCTTACTTTATGCATAAACGAAAATTACTTTGAATCTGACGGGGAATACTATAAACAAAAAGACGGTTTAGCAATGGATTTCCCCATATTTTTTTTTAAATACACCCTTTGCAAAGGATATCTTTTTTTGGTATAGGTACGTAGATGACATATTGATCTGCTTCATAGAAAATAAAGAATAACTATACACAGTTTTAAATCACCTCAATTCAATACATAACAATATTAAATTTGCACTCGAAATGGAAGTAAACAACTCAATAAATTTTCTAGACATCACGTTAACAAGAACACTTAATTAATTAAAATTTATTATTTACAGAAAACCCACTTATACAGTTGTTAATATATGAAAGGATTATTTTCATCCCATAGACCATAAACTATCAGCATATAGGTATATAATTCATAGAGCTTTTTCTATGTCATTAGACAGATATCGCCTAGAAAGGGAACTTGACGTCATTAAATCTATTGCAACAAATAATGGCTATAAATTATCTGAAAGTAACAGACTAATTTTTAAAAAACGTAAACTTTAAACTATTCAACAAATATATCCTACGGTTGAAGATTCCCATATAAAATATACAACAATTACATATTTTGGACCAATATCTAACAAAACTGCAAATATTTTAAAAATAAATAAAAATACTAAAGTTACGTTTCCACAGTCACATAAATTTTCTAATTTGATTTTTAACGTCAAAACAAAAATAAATAAGTATATAAAGTCTAGAGTTTATAGGTTAAAATGCGACGAATTCAGAATGTGAGTAGCTGCTATGGGGCAAACCGGGTGAAATTTCAATGTTAGATTTAAAGAGCATAACGCCTCATATGGATTAAAAAAAAAGAACTTTAATTTCGCCAATCATTTCTTAGAAACTTCACATAAATTTCCTGACATAAATAAGCTAGATGTATTATATTATGAGCAAAAAAGTCGCAATTTGGATTATTTAGAAACAATAGAAATTTATAAACACCATAAAGCCCCAAATGTTAACCTTTCAAGCTCACAAACAGATGTTGGAAATATCAACGTATTAAAACTTTTTGATTATAAAAAATGTACAATTGGTTTTCCCTAATTATACTCTTAAGACCTTTATCTGCATGTATACCCAACTTAATTCTAAACATCTTTATGAGTTTGAAAATGTACTAGTAGTATGAAACTGCTGTCACGCCTAGTACAAAAATAAAATAACTGACAGGAAACAAAGTAAAACTTGTACTTTTATTTATTTGTATTTTTATTTTAATATGTGTGCAATTTTTTATTTGTTATGACCTGTATAAAAAATAAATTTTTGAAACACTAATTGTATGAATTTGAAGACAATTAACATTTTCAATTTTAATAATTTTTTCTGAAATGACGATTATATCATTTTGAAAAATTTATAATAATAAAATACAGACAATCAAAAAGCAAGAAGTTATAAAATAGTTACGAAAAAAATGCTGTCTACGTACCTTTAAGCATCTTCACAGCCACGGTAACTTTGCTTTCTGGCTTAAGCAGGTTAATTGCTTCCCCCTTTACGACCTTACCAAATGCACCCTCTCCAAGATTTTTGCCCAGCATCAATTTGTCCCTTGGGATTTCCCAATCTGAATCCATTGGAAGCTCATATTCAGAAAGCAAGCCGTCCCCTGAATTATTTAATTGGGCTTTTTGCTTCTCGATCTTTACTACTGGCATTAACTAAAATAATAATTTATAATATAACTTATAACACTAACCGTTTATAGGCGACCTATTACAACCAACATTTTTAAACCTTATTTGAAAACTTTGTTATGAAAAAATAATTTACATGCTGATGATGATCGACAATAAGCCTGAAACTGTGTGTCGTAGACCCATATTGTTATATATATATATTAAAACCGTTCAAAACTCCATTTAAATTTAATATATTACAGGGAGTTGCAGTAAAAAAAAATAAAAATTGACACGCAAAACATGACAGCCTTGTAGGTTTTGAAACTTGAGTATAAGACTGTATATAAAACAAACTTTTAATTTTTTTTTAGCTATAGCAAAATTTAAAAAAGTTTAAAACTACTTTTACTTACTTAAAACTTTAATTCTGTTAATTTGGAAATAGAAAAACAAACGGAAGGAAAATGTCAATAAATCCGAAACGTTGCATTACAGGCCCATACTAATGTATAGAGTTAAACCCGTCTTTAAGCGCACTATCATAATCTGTAATAATATATAAATAAGGTGTCCTATTTAAAGTAAGAAAATTCTAATCAGCCCAGGAAAAAAGCAACACCCTATATTATTAAAAACAAAGTAAAATAAAACTACAAAAGAAACAACGAAATATTTGTCTTTAAGTGTGGTTTCTTCCTCTTTTATGGTTCTTCAGATATGGGGATAAGACATCTTATTTTAGACACCCCGTATAAGGTGTCCCATTTTGGTAACAAGCGCCGGGTACCTGCAAAATTTTGAATGCGAATTATGAAAATTAGGATTTTTGTTGACCCACACTGTCATACATTTTTGAGAAGCTTGTAAAAAAAAATTAATTTCTTGACAAATATACAGGCTATCCCATTTAAAAAAAACCAATCATTGGTCATTATTTCAAAAACGGTAATATTTAGGAAAAAAAATGACTACGACACGGAACCCTACGTAAAAGATTCTAAAAAGATTCCTTTTTATCTTTTTGACAAGTTTTCAGACAACTTAAATACTAAGAGGGCTATGACTATTTTAAAGAAAAGAATAAACTAGTCTCAGTCTGACTGAGACCGAGACTAGTTCATTATTTTCTTTAAATTCTTATAATCAGGTCTCTCAGAGAAATATTTCTTTGAACTATAACTATTTTTATTTGCGGCATCTTTCGTTTAACAAAAAAGTAGCTTACGTTCGCAAAAACCGCAAAGTTCTATCTTTAAAAATAAAATATCCCGCAATTGCAACCAGAATGGTACACCCTGTACATGGTCCTCACTTATATTTCGCCACCCATTTTCAGGGTTTATTTTTGTAAGTAGAAAAAAATAATAAATACAAAAGTGGTATGGATTTCAGGGAACTTCCTAAAAAAAATAGCTTTGAATATACAGGGTGAATCAGAAACTAGTAGCGTACCAAATTTTAGTTTTTTTACATGAAATGCCCTGCATATTTTTGATTTTTTAGATTCTCATTATTCGTTTTAAAAAAAATGTGTGATATGTCTATACTTGTATCGGTAGTTTTTGAGATATTCGACTTTAAAATTCCCCCTTATCCTAGTTAATTTACGTGAAATCGTGTCTAAGTGTATCCCGTTCATGGTCTAACTGAAGAACATAAATGACAAAGATTAACTTTTTGTCAAGAAATTTTAAGATCTTTGTTAAATCCACTCTTTTTACACAATATACTTTTTACCGATGAAGCTACATTTACTGCTAATGGTATGTTTAATCGTCGCAATAAGCATTTCTGGGCAACAAACAATCCTCACAAAATTCAAGTAGTTAAAAATCAAGGACGACAAAGTTGAAATGTTTGGTGTGGTATCCTAAAAAATAAGGTTATCGGACCAATATTTTTCCGTCTTACTGTCGTCAGAGATCTCCAATATCTAGAAAATGTTATAGAACAGCAGTTAGATAAAATTCCTTTAAATCAGAGATTTACATTCATTTGGCAACAGGATGGCGCTCCAACGCACAATGTTTTAAATGCTACTCAATTTTTTGAATCGGAACTATAATCTGTGGATTGGACCAAGATGGCCAGCAAACAGTCCAGACCTGACGCCGCTTGATGTATTTCTATTCCAAAAAAACAAAATTTGCTACAATAGACCCGAAAATATAGCTGTATTGAAACAGAGAATTAGGGAAGAAATTGCAAAATTAAACTAAAATCACTGAGATTTTATTATAACTGCATTAATCGCAAATTGTTACAAAATATCGAGAGGTGCTTTGTCAATCAAGGAGGACACGTGAATAACCAGGTTTTTAATTTTATTTGTCATTTTTTCTTTCAGTTTATAATTTTTCATTTAATATTTATTGTTCATAATAAAATATTTCTTTACTTTAAAATCATATTAGACACCTTAGACACGATTTCACCTAAATTAATTAGGATATTATATGTCGAATTTCAGTTAAGGGGGAATTTTGAAGTCGAATAGCTCAAAAACTACCGCTCCAAGTATAGACGTATCAAATATTTTTTGAAAAGGGAATAATAAGCAGAATCTAAAAAATCAAGCATATTATTTAAAAACCCCAAAATTTGGTATTGTACTTGTTCTTGACCCACCCTGTATATTCAAAATTATTTTTTCTAGGAAGTTCCATACAACTTTTGTATTTATTATTTTTTTCTACCTACAAAGATAAACCCAGGAAATGTGTGGCGAAATATAAATGATGACCCTGTACAGAGCTCTCGAAGAGCTACAATTTAAGGGAAGAAATGGCCTGATTTCTAATTTTCTTGAGGTCCGACCTAAAAAATTGCTCTAATTCCTGGATTATTAAATTGGATAGGAAACTGGAAATTCCTTTCAGCAGGTTCTGAAACTAGGTAAACCCTCTTCGGAAAGTCGAATCATAAATCAGATGTATCTAGACTTCTTTGAATCAACTCAATTTAAAAGATGTTAGTTGTAATAAAATGTTTGTAAAATAATCCAAATAAATTGCAATTTTGTTAATTAAGATAATATAATAATTTATAAATTGAATTACCAGTGGCTCAGATACATCCTCCGAATTATTGCTTATTTTTTCGATGATTACTTTTTTGGTCCACTGAGTAATAATAACAGCCCTTGCAGTTTCTACTGCAATCATTTTCTCTCTCTTTTCCCTAGAACAAAACAAATAATTAGATAGTAAATATACTATAGTTAACTCTATATATACCGGGTGGTCCTTTTAAAGTGTTACAAAGCGATATTGAGAAAACGGCTGATTGAAAATAAATGAAATTCCTAGGGATGCAATGGGTCATTGGGGGACATTTTTTGACGGAGTAAGTAATGTTTTAACCCTTTCCACTGTTTAGGGGTGGGGGATAACTTTTAAATGTTAAATGGAAAGGTGCAGTTTTTTTCCAGATTCGTAATCTCCAGAAAAAACTACGTTATAATCAATGAATAATTTAATGTCAATGTCAATGTCTCTAAGCTAAATTCAACAAAATTAAAAAGAAAATCAACAGAAGAAAAAACTGATATTAGGTACATGATTTTATTTTATCAGATGTTCAAAATGACGGCCATTTTGTTCTAAACATTAATCAACTCTCTTTCGAAAAGAATTCCGCACTCTGAATAACATATCTGGGGTGATTTCACGAACTGCGCGCGTAATCCTTTCTCTCATGTCTTCGGCTGTAGTTGGAGCAGGCACCATGACTTTTTCTTTTACAAAACCCCACAAGAAAAAATCAAGGGGGTTAAGTCTGGCGATCTTACAGGCCAATTTACTGGTCCCCCATGTCCAATCCATCTGTTAGGTTAAGTGTCATTCAATATAGCACGTGCTTCTCGACAGTTGTTGCTCTGGAATATTTGGCATCAATCTTTGCAAGTCATTTGGAAGGAAATCGCAGTATCGCTGTCCATTAAGATTACCATCGAAAAAATGAGGTCCAATAACAACATCGCCAAATATCCCATAACAAGTATTTATCGACCAAGGGTGTTGATTAGCGACTGTTCGCATCCAGTGTGGATTTTCTTCAGCCCAATAATGCATATTGTGGCTTGACCATGGTTAGTGAATGTTGCTTCGTCAGAAAATATTATGTTTTCCAGTGAGTTGTTTTCATTGATCCATAGTCGAAACCACCGACAAAATTGCATCCGTCTCTCGAAGTCCTGTCCATAAAATTCTTGATGTAAGGTAATATGGTAAGGACGAAATTTAAAATTGTGCAAAATCTTGAGAACGGATGTTTTACACATCCCGGCGTCTTTGGATAGTTCTCGGGAACCAATATGAGGGTTGAGAGCTACTGTTCTCAAAACTCCCACCGCCATGTCGTCGTTCGTTTTGGTTTTCCTCCTGCTGCGTTTTCTGGATGAGTTGACCGGTGTGGCGACTCCTAATCTCTAATCGTTTGAACGCCATGTGAGATTTTGGTGGTAAGTGGGGAATTCTTATAGAAGCATTGCGATAGTTTTTTCTACATTCTCCGAAAATTAATAACATATCAACTTGGCAGTAGAATTCATTCATTTTAAGGACAGGTAGTTAGAATCTCAACTAAAATTCTTAAATATGAACAGAAATAACACAGCTAAATAATAAACGAACAGAATTTTCAAAAAAAAAACAATAAACGAACACAATCAACACTTATTTAACAAGACGCTTAAACTAAAGACTTTAAACTTTAAATTTAAGAAAATTACTGGCAATATCATAACATGTCAAGTTCGTTCACTCTAATTAAAAAAAAAAATTGTGTATATATTTTTCGTTATAACTGTTATAATATATAATATTACTATTGCCAGTTAAAAAAACAAAGACACGTGGATTTAAGTATTTATTGCAAAAACTTAATTTACATAATTACATTAGTTACTAATCACATAAAAATTTTCTTTTATACGACTTTCTAGAATGGAGTTTACTAGGCCAGTCTAGCTGAAGGCTCCAGCAGTAGTCCGCCATCATGTGGCTATCCCTTCGTCCTTGATAACGATCTTCCATAGTTTTAATATCCTGATGGAATCTTTCCTCCTGTTCTTCACTACGATCACCTACGTTTTCTGGAAAACGATCTAGGTGGCTGTGGAGGTAGTGAACTTTTATACTCATGTTACAGCCGAGAATATTAAAATTTGAAAGCATAGTTTCCACTAATTCTACGTAATTCTCTGCTTTATGATTGCCCAAGAAAATGTTGTACTACTTGAACAAATGAACACCAAGCGTTAGATTCAATCTCGTTCATTGATGTGGTGAATTGTGGATCCTTAACAGGTTGCCTTATTTGAGGACCATCAAATATACCAGCTCTTAGTTTTTCCGTGCTAATGCCAGGAAATTTACGTGACAAATACCCAAAACAATTTCCATCTCGATTTAAAGCCTTCACAAATTGCTTCATTAGGCCTAGCTGGAAATGCAAGGGCGGAAGTAAGATTTTTTCTCTTGGAACCCAAGGTTCGTTGATCACGTTTTGTTTTCCTTGAATCATGACATCTCCTGAAGGCCAATTTTTGTTAACCCAGTGCTCATTTATAGCTCTGCTGTCCCAAAGGCACAAAAAACAAGGATATTTTGTATAACCACTCTGCTGTCTAAGGAGGAAGTTAACCATTTTTAAATCAACACAAATTGCCCACTGATGTTCTTCGTATTTAGTTTTTCTTAAAACTAATGCAATTGTTTCATATTCTTCCCTCATGGTAGTAGAATGACCAATAGAAACTGAGCTATATTTGTTACCGTTATGTAAAAGAACACATTTTAAACTACGTTTTGAACTGTCAATAAAAAGGCGCCAATCATCTGCAGTGTATTCAGGCAAATCCATTTTTTCTAAGAGCCCTTTTATATTGTTACAGAATACCAAGTCATTTTCCTGAGCGAACAAAAGGCAGCAGATCCTTATCTCTTTTACGATAAAATGTAATATTAGTACTTGGACAAAGTAGATTTTTTTCTTTTAATCTGGATGCAAGTAATTCAGCGGATTCCTTTCAGAGATTCAGATCTCTTATAAGATCGTTTAGTTCTTCTTGATTGAAACACTGCGGAGTTTCTAAATCTGCTTCAAATTCGCTGTCGTTTGCTGATTGAATTCTTTGAACTTCGTCAGACGTTGATGTTTCTGTATTATCTTCTATCAGTTCGGGTAGACTGCTGAATGATGGATCGGATATTTTTTCCGAATGCGCTACAGGCCTTCTTGCAGAATCTAGATCAAGATATGTCCATTTGTGTCTATTGTTTCTATTTATGCCTTTAATACTAACGAGACAAAAATAGCAGTCGTCATGATGGTTTCGCGGTTCTCTTCAAACCATTGGTACACCCAACTTTAGGCACTTCTTCTTTACAGTTGTCCACTGTCGCAAATTTTCAACACATGTTTTACATATAAAATGTGGAGCCCAAGATTTGTCTTGATCTCCTAAATGAACGCCAAAATAGGCAAGATAAGCTCTTTTCACAAAGTTAGAAATCGTTTTTCTGCTCTCTTTCAAGGTGTATTCACCACACACACAACAAAAAACATCGGGATGATTGACGCAGGTACGTTTGCTTGTAGATGCCATTGTTTTCAGTGTCTTGATACTACAAAACGACCAAACTTTACAGAATATGATAGCACAACTTTACTTGGGAAAACTCAGTAATAAACTAAATCGAGTACAGCCAAGCAGGTACAGAAAGATCGGGTCATAGGCAATTACAGGTATAAAAGTAATTAAGAGCAGTGTATTGAGTAGTTCTTAGTATAGGAACATTGGGTCAGGGACAATTCCAGGTATCCATTTGGTTAATTAGATTCTGGGAAATTTCTATTTTGACGATGAAGTACATATTTATCTCTTTATATGTTGTCCTTTATCAGAAAAAAATATCAATATAACCTGTAACCTGTATCTCAAAAACTAGAGCTGATAGAAAAAATCTGGTGGCATTTTTGGAATCAGCATATTGAAAACATCTAAAATCAGATGTTAGATTGATTGAAAACATCTAAAATCAGATAAAATTAAACCATACAAATTAAATAGATTTTGAAAACAGGCTAAATTTTTGCACCGTTATAATGGATCACCAATATTATGGACTTTTGTTTTCATTTTGTTACCCTGTATTATAATAAAATTATGTACCTAATATCAGTTTTTTCTTCTGTTGAATTTCTTTTTAATTTTTGACATTAAATTATTCATTGATCTGAGAGGGAATTTTTTTTTTAATTTAAAATAAATAATATTCAGAGTAAAAATTAGAGAGTGATTTATTTTTTGCTTTTGCTTTTATTATAAAAAATCATGGCTAAAACGCAACAGCGCCTTTAATGCACATAAATATATTACGTTTTTTCGGGATTCATTATATAAAAAAGCAACCAGGGTAAAGATATAATGAAAAATAAATAATAGTAATAATATATACATATCTAATTGAAGCACCCTGTATACATAGATCGTAAATATTTAAGCAGTCCTTGAAATATCAAGCAACTTTCATAAACAGTTTTTTTCGGTATCTCTTTTAATTTTTGAGATAAGGGGATAGGTTACGTTATGTGGACCACCCTGTACAATGTTCAATACACATAAGAAAATTGGACAATGCTTGCGATCCCCGAAATATGTTGTACCTTTTCAAACAGAAGGAGTATATAAAATGTAGGAGAAACAGGACGCTCAATATCGAATAGACTTAAGGAACATGAACGATGTATTATAAAGAAACAAATTTTTAATCTGCTGTAGCTAACACCAGTATACCACTACATTATAAATGTAAAGGAAACCAAGGTTCTAGCATCGATTCCAGAATTTTATAAATGAAAAATAAGAGAATCTATTGAAATGTTTAAACATACAAAAAACTTCAACAGAGATACAGGTTACGGTCTACATCACACGTGGAAACCGATCTTAAGACACGGTTCGGCGAGCACAAGTCGGGTGAATCTCTCCGAGCTCATTCGTGTTGAGATCTCGTGGAGTAAAGATACCTGAAGATGCCTGGTGCAACCAAAGGCGAAACGTTGGACAGTAATTGCACTCTGACACGGTCTAACCCCAAGAATCATGATTTCTTAAACTCAAATTAGTTCATCGATCGCTTAGGTATAATCAACTCTCTACCAATGATGCTACAGTTATTTTGGAAAAATTGGTCTCAGGAGTTCATTTTCTGGACATCCTGTATACAAACAGAAAAAATATATAAACCCAGAGAAAGCAAAATTATTATTTGTGAAAGAAGTAGAAGGAATGTTCACTAATTTCTAACTGTAATGAGGCCGATATTTTTTAAGGCTACAGAATAAAAATAAAAAAAATCGTTTTCCGTCAAAATGCATTTAAGGACTTAATCATGAGACTATTTTAAATTATTTTATGATACTTAACCAAAATTTAAGGTTTTTGTAGAATTCCTATCCTGCGAAACGTTTGTCTTTCTTTTAAAATGTTAGAGAATGATTTTAAAATTATTATAATCCGTCATAAAACTTGATTAACACCCACATAAGAAAAATATCTTATATGATTTGTTTTGTCAGTTTGTAGTCTCAAGTCGCATAATACTGATTTGTTTAACAAACTGAATATTTTATATAAACAGTGATTGATTAATTTATTTTAAGTTTCAAATATTTAGATTTGCTAAGCAACCCAATGGAATATGACGATGTTTATCAAAAGTAATAGATTAAAATACTCACAAATAATTAAACAATTAATTTTATTTATTGGTGGAACCTGTCCTGCTAGTACCATGTAGAGACGGTTTGAAAAAAAGATTACTACTTCACTTGTCATCCTGCAAACTCTAAGCAAGAGAGAAGCAAAAGGGTGAGAAAAAAGAAATTAAAAATGCTTCAACAAATAGCATCAATTTATTAAGTAATGATAAAACATAGACAATTGTATACACATAAAAAATCCACAACCAAAATATGCCTTTATAGAATTATGTTTACATGTTTTTTTTTATATTATCGTCTGGTGATCGAGACCTTTCAAAACTATGTTTTGTATTTTAAATTTATACAGGGTATTTCAAATAATCGAGTCACTGATTAATCACGATTCTGCTCAAACCGCTTAACGTAAAAAAGCTGCATTTTGGAACACAGCTTGATAGTAGGATGTAGAGGTTCGATAAGCAGGGATTTTTCAAAACTAAAATTTCTTGGGGTTGAAACCGCCCCTTAATTATTACTTAAACTCGTGGATTTTATTTGATTATTTTACATAATTTAAAATTTCTTAAAAATGTATACAGAGTGTTTAAAAAAATCGGGTCACTGATTAATCACGATTCTGCTCAAGCCGATTGATGTAAAAAGCTGAATTTTGGAACACAGATTCATTGTAGGATGTAGAGCTTCGAGAAGAAGGGATTTTTCAAAACTCAAATTTTAAGGGGGTGCAACTGCCCTTTAAATATTACAATATTTTTTGTTTAGAAAACGGTTGGTTTTTCTAAAAAACGCTTAAACCCGTGTATTTTATTTAAATATTTTACATATTTTAAAATTTCTTAAAAATGTATACAAGGTGTTCCAAAAAATCGGGTCACTGATTACTCACGATTCTGCTCAAACCGCTTAATGCAAAAAGCTGCATTTTGGCATACAGCCTGATTGTAGGATGTGTAGGTTCGATAAGAAGGGGATTTTTCAAAAATCAGATTTTAAGGTGATGAAACCGTGCCTGAAATATTAGAATATTTTTTTATTTAAAAAAGGTTAGTTTTTCAAAAAAACGCTAGAATAGGTATACTTTATTTTATTTTTTTACATATTTTCTAAACAATTATTTATACAAGGTGTTCACAGAAATCGGAATATAAACAAAAATCTCCCAAGCCCCTGCTGACAAATATTGACAGAAAATGCAATCAAAAACGTGGTTTATAAAGAGGTATTTAAATAAGGCGATTTAAGTACCTCTTAATATATCGTTATACGCGAACATAGTCGGGGGTAGTCGCTAGTATATTGTTAGAATGGACCGCGGTATATTGTTAAAATGGAACACTGTAGAGTCTGTAGAGTTATCAATTAGTTATAGAACTATTTTAATTTAATATTTTCGTATAGTAAATAAACTTTTTTAACCCTTATTATATCTTTGATGATTTTCACTTTCACTAAACAGGCAAAAAAATTATATATTGCGCAAATTATATTGATATACACTTACCTCTTAATTTTTTGTCTATAATAAAGACAAATATAGAACAATAACAGAAGCACACAAGCCGATACCGCTGCTATTATTAATCCTATTTTCATGGTTATTGGTTTAGGCTCTATGCCAGCTAAAAAATAAAATTAACTATATTCTCACAGATTATATTGGTATATGGCGAATATTAATAATTCCCCATCAAGTAGGTATCTACCTGGCCAAATAAGCGCGCAAGGTACTTTATCTTGGAAACTACTCATTGTAGAGATTTGCAGTAAAAAAAAATGAAACTAAAGTGGCCAAAAGAAAATCCTGGAAATTATTTCCGCTGAGATATATTGGAGTCTTTTTTGCCCTATCTCTAAAAACAAATTGATGGGGATGTTTTTGTCAATAAACATCTGTAACTTTAAATATTCTGAACGGACTTCAAAAAATTTGGTGTCATTGAAAGAAACTTTTCTTGGGCAACAAAAGCTAACTTTGTTGTAGTGATTGGAACTTGGTGTGGTTCACGAAAAAAAAGTAATAACAATATACTAATTTTTTAAAGAAATTTTGCAATTTCTGTCGTAATATCAAAGAATGCCCTTGTGGCGATAATACCAAATGTGAATCACCACAAATAAGGTAGGTTTTGTTGCCCAAGAAAAGCTTCTTTCAACGACACCAAGTTTGTTGAAATCTGCTCAGTTTTGAAGTTACAGATGTTTATTTACAAAAACATTTGAACACCAGCAGAGATACATAATACATACTTTATATATTTAGGAATATACGTTACTGGAACCTTTAACTATATTCTTATGGAATTTTCTTGGGTATTTGGTTCACTGAATTAATTGGCAAGTTTTAGAAATCGGCAAATATTTATTTCATAGCGTGAGTTCAAAACGTTTCAACCATATTTTGGTCTTCATCAGTTGTCTGTAATGAGATATATAGATAAGTCACGGCTCAGAAAATTACAACAATTAAAAACTTTTTTTTTAACCAAAATCAAAAAGAGGAATTTTTTTCGGCTTACCTAGAAATTAAAACATTATCCGAGATATCGTCGGCATTTTAACATATTTCCATACACCACAGTTCGTTACAATTAATGCTAAAATTAAATTAACACATATAAAAACAGCAATAAATAAAGCAAAAAATATTCTAATCAAAAATAGTTACCCATCTATACTCATTAATTCTATCTTTAAGTCAGGACTGCAAAATCTCATAAACAATCCCCTGCCACCACAAAAAAAACAGAAATAAAAACAATTACTTGTCACTCCCGCATATAAATGGCCTATCTGAAAATCTACAAAAACTTTTTAATAAATATGATATATCAGTTTGTCACAAAGGTCATAATCTATTACAACAAAATTTCAGCTCACTAAAATGTAAAACCAATAAAAATAAAAAATCTCATACAATATACGAAATTCCATGTAACAACTGCCCTAGTGTCTACATTGGTCAAACCTCCCAATACTTACAAAATAGATTAAATGGACACAAATACGATAAAAAAAATAAAACAGCCTTAACTAATAACGAACAGCAATTATCACATACATTTAATTTTCAAGAGACTACGATACTTGAAACTGAAAAAAACCAACCGAAAAAGGAGTTCTTGGAAATGATATATATTAAAAAAAAAAACAAAAATAGTATTAACGATAAAACTGACATTAAAAATTTAAGTAAAATATATAACAACTTAATTTTGTAACATAATCATCAAAATAACAAAAAAAAAATCAAATTTACGTTCACATACTTTCTTTCTCTCGAGGTTCAAACGAAAAAAAAAAAGCATCAAAACAAATAAAATCAGTACGAATTGCTTCTTACTCCAATATAAATTTAGTACCATTTTAACTGTTCGTATACTTGTTTACGGTGTAATACGTTTAAATGTTGTGCTATGTGACATATATGTATTAATTTAATTTTAGCATTACTTGTAACGAACTGTGGTGTATGGAAATATGTTAAAATGCCGACATTTAAATCTCGGATAATGTTTTAATTTCTAGGTAAGCCGAAAAAAATTCCTCTTTTTGATTTTGGTTAAAAAAAAATGTTTTTAATTGTTGTAATTTTCTGTGCCGTGATATATCATTACAACTGATGAAGACCAAAATATGGTTGACACGTTTTGAACTCACGCTATGAAATAAATATTTGCCGATTTCTAAAACTTGCCAATTAATTCAGTGAACCAAATACCCAAGAAAATTCCATATATATAATATATATATATATATATATATATATATATATATATATATATATATATATATATATATATATATATATATATATATATATATATTTATATATATAATATATGTCTGAAGATTTTTTTTATTATTGTACCTGGCAATTCATCCACAACTGTCAGATATGCCTTTGAGATTGTTTGTCCAAGACTGTTAGCAGCGACGCATGCGTACCAGCCTTCATCTTCGTACGTAACATTGTGAATTTCCAGTATTTCTGGTTCAAAGACGTTACCCATCTAGAATATTTAAAATAACCAAAGTAGTCAAACTATTAATGAGAATTAAAAACTGAACTACAGCAATATTATAATGTCAAAACTACCATGCCATGTAAGCGTTAGTAATATATTTTAGTTAGCACTTTATTTTCTATTAAATTATGTCACATCCACTCTCTCGTATACCTAATAGGATTGTTTTAAAACTATTTATATATATTATATATTCCGTAGTATTTTGTATTTATTTATTTATTTTTCTTTAGGATAAAAACAGGAAAAAATTCCCAATGGTCATTTTTTAAAATCTGCTACTCTCTGAGAGGCTTATTTTTTCAAGATACAAAGAAATGGTTACAACGAAAGGTATAGGGAATTTCCTAAAGATTTACATGGCAGCAAAATCACATAATCACCATCAACTTTTTTATTTTAATTGGGGCACCCAGTATTTTTTGACATTTTTGGATTTCCCTCATTCTCCCCTTTCCAAAAATATATAATTTGTCTATATTCGGAACAGTAGTTTTTGACTTATTCCACTTTAAAGTTACCAGTTGACAATTTCACAGATAATTAAGTAAGTAAAATTACTTTAAGTAAGTAAAATATTTTATTGATTTTACGGAAAACAAAATTAATAAAATCTAAAATGCAATTTACCGAAGAAGAAAAACTAAAAATTCTTCAATTTTATTTCGCAAATGCTAATAATGCGTCACTTGCAGTGCGACAATACAAGCTGCTATATCCTGGTGAAGTTCCCCCAAGAACAAATGTTGCAACTATTAACCAACGATAATTTTAACCAAGTGGAGGCCCACTTCTGTGAGGATATGCTGACCAGACTGAGGCAAGATATGCTGTTACCACAGCCGAAATGTTTAATAGAAAAAACAAGCACCATTGGGCAACAAGAAATCCACATATAATTCAAAAGCGAAAGACACCAGGACGGAAGTCAATAAATGTGTGGTGCGGCATCTTGGAAAACCAAATTATTGGTCCGATATTTATTGAGGGTATATTAACGGGGGAACGATATTTAAATCTATTAAATAACGAAATTGGGCATTTTTTGGAGCAGCTTCCTTTAAACACTTATAACCAAATAATTTGGCACCAAGATTGCGCACCACCACACAACATTCGATAGGTCACAGATTTTTTAAATGCTCGATATAATTTGTGGATTGGGAAATATGGCCATATTCATTGGCCCGAACAGTCCCGACCTTACACGTTTCGACAATTTTTTGTGGGGATACCTAAAGAATAAAGTGGATCATAATAGAACGGACAGTGTTGACGAGTTGCGACAAAGATAATGTATGAAATTAGGGTTTTAAACCTTTATTACTCAAGCAATTAAAAAACTGGAAAGAGTGTTTTAAAATTGATTGGATAATGGAGGGAGTCATGTAAATAAGCTATAAAAATATTAATTCCGAGTTCTTGTTTTGTTTTTGTTTGTTGTCGTTGTATTAGTATATACATAATCACATTAAATATATTTTTTTTACAAATTACTGTTTTGTTTTTGTTGGTGACATTCCGTGGTAAAGCGATTTCATCATTTCATGGGTACCGCGATTTAAGAATGGCTGCATATCTGTAAAATTGTCATATGTGGTAACTTTAAAGTAGAATAAGTCAAAAACTACTGTTCCGAATATAGATAAATTATAGGTGGAAAGGTGGAAATGAGGAGAATCCAAAAATGTCAATAAATGTAGGGCATCCCATTTAAAACAAGAAAGTTGATGGTGATTTAGTGATTTTCCGATCGACTTTTGTTTTTAAAATTGCCGCCATGTAAATCTTTAGAAAAATTCCTTCTACTACTACTAATTCTACTTTCGTAGGAACCATTTCTTTGTATCTTGAAACAATAAGCCTCTCAGGGGGTTGCAAATTATAAAAAATAACTCTGTATGCTTGACATTTTATAATTATATTTCATATGTTCAGAAAAAAACACTTAAACTAAATTTAAGGGATACAGAAAATTTCCCTACTTCAACATCACTACCGACTCTTCAAATAGTCCTTTGTCTTTTTAAAGAGAACACTGATAAATTAAAAAAATCAACGTTTCTACAATAGTCGTTGAGAAAGCTACAATACATTGAATAAAACGTCTATAACTTTAGTTTCCACTATATTACATTAAACCACACACACAGTGTCTTCTTCGGATGGAAATTACAGTTTAAGTGTCTCTTAAAATGAGGTTATGTATATACAGGGTAAGCCTGGCAAGCATTTATTTCTGTGATAGCTGAGAATAGAAAAAAAACTTTATATAGAATATTTTTAATATTCAGTGAACTTTATTTTGTGATGAGCGTTCACTATACAGGGTGGTTCAAAAAGTTGGGCGTGGCCTAACTTTGCATTTTTAAATGTAACCCTGTATTTTTTATTTCAGTTTTGAATTCAACTTGCAAGTCTAGATGTTTTTTGTATAACATACTATCATCGTAAATTTAATAGTTTTCGCCAAAATGATAATTAAAAAAAATGTAGTTTCTCCCTACGATTGTGAAGCAACTACCACCTGCAGCCAATACTAGTAACAAGCATTGTTATCAAAATTGCACCAGTTAATATCTATTTGCAAACAACAATATTTCGATTTTAACTTTTTATTTATTAATAACTAAACATCTCGTCAAGGAAGTAACAATTAATTAACGGTAGAAAACGTGAAAACTATTAAAACAATTAAATTAAAATTAATAAAACCAGTGGATGAAGTGTTAAGGATATTACAAAATGCTAAAGTCTCAAATGCTCGAACGTGTTTCCATTTTATCGATAGATAGTTGTAAACGTCTTTGATTATTTTCTATCACATCTGAAAGTGTTACAGGAGTAATTTTGATAAACACATTTCCAATCCTGGATTCATATCTTCGTTGGTAATTGGTGGAGTTACATAAACTTGTTCTTTAGAACAAGGGAGAAAAAATCACACGGAGTAAGATCAGATGACCTTGCCGGCCAGTTTATACTCCCTTTTCTTCCTATCCATTTGTTTGGATAAGTTTGTTCTAAATAACTGGGAACAATGTGGGAACAATGAGAAGGTGCCCCATCGTGATGGCACCACATATCTTGTCAAACCTGAAGAGGGACCTCTTCCAAGTATGTAGGCAAATTGTTTCTTAAAAAAATTAAGTAAACTTCGCCAGTTAAAATGTGGTCCAATAACCCGCGATCCTAAAATTCCGCCTCATACAGTTAAAGACCAAACTCTGATTGTCTACAGCTTTCATCCAATAAGGATTTGAAGTACTGTAATAAAGCATGTTGTGTATATTAACAGCTTCATTACTTTTAAAAGAAGATTCGTCGGTGTATAAAATATTTCTCAAAAATGATTCATTTTCAATAACTCGTGTTTGAAGATCTCTACAAAAATTTACCCTATTTTGGAAATCATCCCCATGGAGTTCTTGGTTCCGACAGAGGTGATAATGATGATACTTATAATTTCTAATAATTCGGGATAATGTGCTCTGCGAAATATTCAGATCATCAGCTACTGAATAGGTACTTACATTTGGATTGTCCACTATACTCAAAATAGCATTGGTTTCATGTTCCTCACTCATTATGAACTGTTTTTTCTTTTTTTGTTATGTAGCAAACATTACCGGTTGTTCTGAAACGATGCAATCTTTGAGCAATACCTGACGGCTTGGTTCTTCTATCAGGATAATTCATTTGATACCTACGTTTTGCTGATTTAATTTGGCTACTACATTCTCCAATAATTAAAATAATATCAGTTAGTTCGTTTAAGGAAAACTGTTGGTTATTATTCATCACTAATTATGAATGTAGAAAATAAACAACTAGAAACTAGATAACTTCAATACTTGACAGCGACACGTAAACAAAAACAAAAGAACAACCACCATAGTTACGCACATGTTTAGCCTACTACTATTAATTCTTTTCGTGATGAGACAGTGATGATACATAAGGAAGCATTTCATTCAATTTCGAAACCATGTCCGGGGACGTTTTAAAAGCGTTTTGTAAAGATGGGGTATTTCGATTATTTTTATTAACGTTAAGAAGCGTCATATTGGTTTAAATTTGGCTGTGAATTCTTTTGTATTATTTAAAATTTTGCCATCTCACTCAAATTATGGATAACAATACAAGGATAGTCAAACAAATTTAAGAGCAGAGGGGGGGTTGCCCCCCAAAACCCCCCTTGAGTGCGCCAATGATAACAGCAAATTTTGGTGCAGCAAGGCTATTAGCAATCGGTGTCATTTTTATATTATAATCATAAATTTTTGGCCTACATACTACATAGAACCTAGAGAATTTGTTGCGTTAGGCCTTGTTGTTTAGTTATTAATAAATAAAAAGTTAAAATGGAAATATTGTTTAAAAATAAATTTTAACTGGAGCAATTTTGATAACAATGCTTGTAACCGGTATTGGCTGCAGCTGGTAGTTGCTTCAAAATCCTAGAAGAAAACTATAAAAAAATTTTCAAGTATCATTTTAGTAAAAACTTTTTAAATTTATTTAAATAATAGTATGTTACACAAAAAATTGCAAGCTGAATCCAAAAATGAACTAAAAAATACAGGATTACATTTACAAATGCAGAGTTGGACCACGCCAACTTTTTATGAACCACTATGTATAGTGAACGCTCCTCACAAAATAAAGTTGGCTGAATATTTAAAATATTTTATTTACAGTTTTTTTTTCTATTCTCAGCTATCATAGAACTAAAAGGGGGTTCTCGCTTGCCAGACTTATCCTGTATATACATCTTTCAAAAACAAGACAATAAAAATATCGGAATTTACAAGTAAATAAAATGGGGAATTATGCAAATGCAATAGTTTCTAGAAGAGTTTCTTTGATTTTATTTCACAATGAAGAATTTTAAAATTGTCATTAAATGTGTGTGATTCGTTTAGTAGATTATTTGCGCAATGAGAATTATTTAAATTTTTTATTTAATTAGTTTTATATTCTTTCATTTGTTATTTTTTATTATTTTTATATATAAATTATTATTATTTTCCCTAACGAATTGTTGGTCTTAAAACTGATTTTTAACCCATTTCTAGAAAGGTGTTTAGAAATTTTATACTCAATTTACCGATATGGATTATAGTTTTCAAAGTTCTGTGGTTGGCTTTTATAACTGATTGAAAAACTAAATTGATTGCTTTTTTATAAGACTTTTTGGCGATTATTATATCTACAATATCTGCTTTGTATCCGTTGTTAACTGCTATCTGTTTAATTAAATTTAGTTGTTTATTGTAATTTCCATGTGATAAAGGTATGTTTAAAAGACTGCGAATAAAGGAGCTAAAAGGCTGACATTTTTTGTGAATAGGGATGACATGAACTATTATGAATAACAATATCTGTGAGTGACGGTTTATGACATGTAGAGAAATTAGGTTTTCCGTTTTTACGTGTTATAGTTAGATCAAGAAAATTAATAGATTTATTTTGTTCAATTTCTGCGGTAAACTTAATTCTTGGATGTAAATTATTTATAGAGTTTAGGAATTGGTTTAATTGTCGTTCTGTACCTGTAAAACAAGCAATAATATCACCAACGTACCTATTTCAGAACAAAAAACTGTTATTTAACGGATGTTCGTGTATTTTTTCTTTCTAAATTGTTTATAAAGATTTCAGCGAACAACGGACTAAAAAAAAATCGCAGTTTAACAGAAAATCCCAATTATTTCTTGAATATTGTGATGCTGCATACTCCAAAAAAAACTATAGAAGGCCATGGAACAGATAATATGACTATTTGTTTTAAATTTGACAGTTTTTCAATGTATTTGTGATTTAGTGGTTGTTGTCTTATTGAAATCATTTAAATTTAAAATAATTAGACTTTTAAAACGTTTCCTTGTATCGATATTTACTTGTTCTATTTTATAAAATGGCTCAATATTCAAGTCAAGAGCTACTAAATTTGTATTACTGTGCATTGAAAATAATAAAAGTCCAGCACTTCTATTAAGAGAGTATCGCCGAATATTTCCCATGGCAAGGATACCAAACAAAAACATTTTTGAGAAAATTTGCACTGATTTATCAACTCATAGAATTTTGAAATATATGAAAAGGGAAAAAGCCCGTTTAGTCGTATCTGAAGATTTTCAAATGGAGGTTTTATTATATTTCATTGAATATTCTACCAACTTTTTAATGCACAAAGGGATTTGTTGAATTTTTCTATGACCAGCATACATTGAGTATTAAAAGGAAAATATCCCATAGAAGTTTCTTCCAGTTCAATGTTTAAGTGAAGCTTATTATCAAACCAGACTGGATTTTTGTACGGAAATGATAGACCTGCATTTTGAGAGAGAGATTTTAAATAAAATCCTTTGGACCAATTAGGCAATATTTTACACTGCGGGAATGCATAACAAAAAAAACTCACTATTCTGAGACAAATAAACATTTGCTAAATCAAATTAAAAGGCAAGGACATCAAAATGTTAAAGTGTGATGTATTATAAATGACCGCATAATAGGACCTGTGTTTTTTTACTACTATTTGAATAGACAAACATTTTTACACCTTTTAAGAAATCAAATTATGGAAAAACTCAATGATCTTCCGGAACATATGCGTATGGACTCCGTATATTAACAAGATAATGTTCCATACTACTGTAGAGAAGATAAGGGCAGTTTTAAAAGGGCGGTTTAATATATTAATATATAGTAATTGCCGCCGCGAAGTCCCGATTTGACACCCTCTGATTTTTTTATGGGACACACTTAACAATAGAGTCTATACTGTGGAAAATCAATTATATAGTCATTAGTTTTAAATTTTTCCTGTTTCCATTTAATCTGTTGTTTATGTTGATAGCAATGTTACTTAAGAAGTTTGTGTCTAATATTAATTTTCAATTTAAAATTTAGCAACAAATAAATATAGAATAAAATTAGGACTATAGTAACACAAACAGAAATATTACATTAGTATAGTTAGAAATAGTTTTTAGTGGGTGTTCTATTTAAAAAAATCGAGTTTTTTACTTCAAAAAGGTGCAAAATTTATTTCGTAATATGTCCACCCTGTATAGATGTGGACAAAAAATGTGTATCCCGTATATGTTTGATTTGCGAGGTGTAATGGGTATACAGTCTAGCAGAAGAAAAGTATTTCCGAGCTCGGAAAAGAAAATTCAATTTCTTCGCGACTGATGATATGTTGCTTGGGGTTTTTAAAAAATGCTTATTGTATGGATCATTGAAAGAAAATTAATTTAGCTTTCGCACATCGCATTTAATTTTCAGATTGATTAATTGTGAAATATTCACAATCGAATTTGAACTAAGTATATTAATATCCTTAACTTTTGTCGGAGAGTTTAGTAAACAAAAACTAATAAAATGGAGTTCCTAAACCAGGAAACTATTTTAGATTTTTGACGGTTCTCTGTCACCGTATACAGGAATAACTATTTCTACATTTCGTTCTGCATGGCAAATTAGGAACTGTGACAAACTACAATACTTAAGTCATTCGAAGAAAGCCAATATAAGGCAAAGGCCGCTGTCGTTCTGCTTCATGCAAAATGTGAGGGCAAACCTATTTTAAAATTCTATATGCGCGCACTCACTGCCTTCCGACAGTTTGCAACAATTGTTTAAATATAGTTCAGCATTAGTAACTTTGTTGCTGTTACTACAGAAGGACCCTTATATTGTGTCGGGTGTAATTTTTTTTTTCGTTTATTCAGGGTTAACATATTTTTAAACTTAAAATAACGGCTGCCAAAAAACTTTTTAGCAGCTCGTAATTTTATAGTCAATGTACCAGGTGACACAGAACATAGGGTACACGCTCTAATTTTTTTACCTTTCCAGATATCGCTTTGAAACTTAGGTACGTTTAGTAATTTATTAAGATGCATATTTTGACAGATAATTGTTTAACCGGAAGTGACCTAAACCTTAATATTTTAAATGAAAGGCTATATATTTTTTCATAGTCGTATTCTGTGTAAAATTCCCTTTCCGATGATGTATTACAAGTTATATTTTTCTTCCAATATATAACATAAAACAAAAGACAGTGTCAAACTTCTGAGGTGACTTGATTGAAATGAAACTTTTTAGGTTAGAAAAAGCATGAAAGCATATTATTGTGTTTTTTTTTAAATATTAGGCCTTTTCGAAAAAATCAATAAAAATGTCTACTTTTAATGCAAAATTTAAATCGGACCTTGTATATTTTATTTATCCGTTTAATTTCAGGTTAAATTACGTTTCCAATAATGTGCCACATGTTAAGTCATTTTGTCGTCAAATTACAACAATATTTTAGATTTTTCCTACATAATTTTTTATGTTATAAACAAATCTGACACATGTTGAGACTAAACAGAATACTTAGTTATTGTCTACTAAAAATGATGGGTAAATAAATCTAACATAGTTTCCCCGATAAAAAATTCTGTAACTCGGAGGAAAAATCGAAATATTGTTGTAATTTAACGACAAAAGGATAAAGGCTTAGTCACACAAAACGCGGTCTGTCGCGGCGGGCAGCGATATTGGACCGCAGCGGGATAACGATAATTTTATATTACACAGAAATGTATTAGGTTGGTCACACTGAAAGCGGTCCATCGCGGCGGGCCAGTTTAGATCGCGACGACAAGCGATACACTTGTACTAATTTACAGAATTTCGCGCGTATATACGTCATGTCGGAAAATACTGAAATATTTATAGAGACAGTGAGAAGCTATGTGTTTTTGTATGACACAACACATAAAAATTATAAGAACATTTTGAAGAAAAGTGAGGCATGGAAGGAAATAGCAGAAACTCTAAACATGACGGGTAAGTACATTTTATTTGTGTACATATTTATAAATTAAAAAATAACATAATATTAAAATAAAATAAATAAATATAGTTTATAAACTGCTGAAGTAATCGGCAAATTTTTCTCGTACCTCAAACGCAGCAGTATTCGATCTTCTGTTGGTCGGTCTTGTGTTTAGTAGTGCTCGTATTGGTTCATCTTGTTGTTCTGTTTCCATAGCTGCATATTCTCTAGTGTTATTTTTTGTTATAATATAATTGTGCAGGCAGCATGCTGCTTTTATAATCCAGTCAGCCGTTCCAGCATCTGTTTCTATAGCTCTCAAGAAAACTCGCCACTTCATAGCCAATATGCCGAATGCATTTTCGACTACACGACGCGCTCGGCTGAGCTGTGAATTAAATTTTTTTCTTCTTGCATTATTAATAACCCCGGTTTTCGGGTACGGTCTCATCAAAAAAGTTTCCAGTGCAAATCCTTCGTCACCTACAAATACATGTGGTACTGGATCGTCTCTTCCTGGAAGTGGTTTTGGTGGTAAAATAGTTTTATTATCAATATACTGTTGATAGAAAGCTAAATCTTGAAAGATAGCGCTATCACTGTGACGGCCATAATTGCCAATATCCACTACCATAAACTTGTAATGTGGGTCTACAATAGCAAGGAGAACTATAGAGAAATAATTTTTGTAAAAAAAATAAGCTGAGCCACTACGACGAGGACATTTTAGCCTAATATGTTTTCCGTCTATACTTCCAAGGCAGTTCGGGAAGTCCCATAATTCCAAGAAATCCTCAACAGATTGTAACCATATTTCTCTATTGGGTGTTGGCAACTACTTTGGCTGTAGTGTTTTCCAGATTTCTTGACAGACATTTCTTACAATTTTGGATACAGTTGATCGTCCTACTCGATAAGAAAAAGCGATAGTCTGATGGCAGTCGCCGGTCGCCAAATATCTGAAAAAGAAAAATGTATAGTTGAGTAGAGTGTATGTATGAAGTGAATGTGTTGTTTAAACGATGACATTAATTAACTTCTACTGTTTCAAATATAAAACTTAAATTAAATATAATAACTTAAAGTGAAAGGGATCTAATTACTTTATCTAATTGATGTATTTCTGTTTCAGCCGAATCAGCAAAACAAAAATGGAAGAATTTACGTGATTCGTATATGAGATACAAGAAGTTCACACGGGGTGAAACCGGTCAGGCCAAGAAGTACCATAAGTGGCCTTGGAGTACCCACATGGAATTTTTGGATTACACACTTAAACCACGTTCGCACAGTAGCAATGTACCTACAGAAAGGTTAACAGAAACTGAAGACAGTCAGTTCTCTGAAGCAGATAATTTGTTGACGTCTGACGATACGACCCAAGAAAGAAATGCATCTACAGAACGATGTTCAACACCTTTACAAACACCAGCTCGACCAAAAGAAAAAAGAAAGTCCCGCAGTCGCCCATCAACGGAAAACAGCCCAGATGATGTCGACAAAGTAATTGACTTCTTGTCAAACAAAAGAAGCAAAGAGGTTATTGATGGTGTTGATCATTTATTTTTGAGCTATGCTGCGACCTTTAAAAAATTCAGTCCATTGAATCAGGCCAAATTGAAGTTAAACCTTGCTACATTATTTGCAGAAACTAAAATTAAAGAGCTAGAAGCGCAATCGCCACCAGCGCTATAGGCATTAACATCAGATTCTCGAGCTTCTTCGGCAAATTCTTCACATTTCCCCCAGCATCCAAAGGGACAATATGCCCGTGATTCTTCAATCAATTCCTCACATTATTTGGAGCACATCGATTCTGAGACATCGCGTCCATATTCACCACATTTGGACCCCAATACTCGATTACAAATATATAGCGAAAGATCGTCACGCCAATCAAATCTTTTTTCAGGATTTTCAGCAAGGGATGTTTATGAAGGAGCAAGCGACATGATTCAAAATTCCGAAAATACTAATTATCTGAATTTAACATAGATTATAAATAAACTTACTAGTTATTTTTTTAAACATTTGAATTGCAACGTTGATTTTCACGTTTCTTCGTCCTTTTAATTAAGTTTAAACAATGTAAATATTTGTACTTATATTAATATGCTAATTAAAGTGTATTTGTATATTTAACATTCATAAGTGTCTTACTTACCTCAAACAAATAGCTAATCTTTCTCTTGTATGAATTGGTGTTCTCCAGTTAGTGGTGCACTTAGTAATATTTGGCTTTAAATCGTCATGTAATTCTTCAAAACACAACCTCGACATTCGGAAATATTGAAAAAATCTATCTTCATGAGACCCACCAACGCTTATTCCTTTTCTTTTTTCGTAGAGCAAAGAGAAGAAGAATTTGCTCCTCGTCAGAGCTAGACATTGGAAACACAAGCACAACCGATTGTAAGAAAATGTCGCATCCTGTGTGGCATTATATCGCCTTTTTACCGCTGCGAAGATCGCGCGAAAGCTGACCGCCGCGACAGACCGCGTTTTGTGTGACTAGGCCTTAACTTGTGGCACATTATTGGAAACGTAATTTAACGAGAAATTAAATATACAAGGTCCAATTTAAATTTTGGCAGAAAATTTACATTAAAACTAGTCATTTTAATTTTTTTTTCGAATAGGCGTAATATTTTGAAAAAAAAAACATAATAACATGCTTTTTATAACCTAAAAAGTTTCATTTTAATCAGGTCACCTCAGATGTTTGATACGGTCCTTTATTTTATATGTTATATGGTGAATATAACGTTTTTCAAAAATCCGGTTTTATTGCCACAATTTTGGGAGAAAAATATAACTTGTGATACATCATTGGAAAGGAAATTTTGCACAGAATACGACTTAATATGAAAAAAAAAACATAATATTGAAGTTTAGGTCATGGAAGTGATGTATAATCCAATTATCTATCAAAATATGCATTTTAATAAGTTACTAAAAAGTTTCAACGCGATGTCTGAAAAGGTAAAAAAATTATTGCGTGATGTTCTGTGTCACCCGGTATATTATGCAAATAGAACATTAATTATAAAGATTTATTGAGGTGAAGTCGGTTAATCTGCAATGTTGTTATTATTATAGCTGGAGAGTTCCTCAGATGTTAAATGATACAATCGAAATTTCAATTTCAAATTTCAAAACTTTTTATTTGGCATATAAGACAGACAATCAATTAAAATACAAAATATTAAAATACAATCAGGGTCTGCATCTCCATTTTAATAACCGTTGCACAGACGCTTTCTGACACTAGTAATTTATAAATAATAATGAGCATTAAAACTAAGTAGTATTATTAAAAAGTGAATATTAACAAGTGTAAAATCCAAGCAAATAAAATGATAAAAATATTTTATAGTTATAAAGTGGACATCAGGGGACACAGAATGCAGGAAGCACACGCCGGCGGACACTTAAGAGGATGTGACTAGCACTACAGATATTATTACTTATATTCGATTATTTGTTAAAGAAATGGGCCAGTGCAGCAAACAAAAATATATTTAAAAAATACGTAAATGTATAAAAACCAGCATAAATATAGAGGTGCTTGCCAATAAATAAACATGTTTACAATGCTTATATTTTCAATATACCTCATTTATGGAAATTTAGGAGAAAATTGGCATTTACACTTTTGTGTTTCTGTTACGCCACCTAACCCTCGAACTTGAAAATAATTTACAGCAATTGGACCACCTTGTACAGGGTGTCCCATTTTGGGTCCTTTTGCGGGATATCTCCGTTATTTTTATAGTCAGAAAATTACGGTTTTCGCGACTACTAGTCTAGTTTTTCGTAAAACTAAAGATGCTGTTAACAAAATTATCATAGCCCTTTTAGTTTTTAAGATACAAGGCTAAATTGAAAATGTTGCATTTTCGGGCATCCCTCGTATCTCAACTATCAGATAACTTATCAAAATGTGAAAATTGTCTCCTATACAACTCTTCCCGTAGAACTCAATTCCGCCTTTGGAATTAGTATACAGGGTCAGGTCAAAAAGTTATCGGACCCTACTTTGTTTTTTTAAAATAGAACACCCTGTATATTTATAGACTATAAAATTTGTCTTATTTTTACCTTTTCAAAAATCTATAATAGTACGCACATTTTCTCAGAAACACGCAAAAAATGACAATTTTCTGAAATGAAATGCATAATTTAATAGTAGGCCACACACTGGCGCGTCTAATGTTAAATTCCGGTCAAAAGTGATTTTTAAAAAGTAAAAGCATTTTTGAGTTACTTCATATTTTTCTAAACTAGAGACTTCAGTTAGTAAGAAGTTCATAATAGTTTACCAAAAAAATAATTACATATATTTAATGTGACCCCTATCCACAATATCCACATTTATGATGGTGAAATAAATTTAAAATGATACATATTTTTCTAGGTTTGTCCAAAGATAAGAAAATTATTTTTCGTGCTACTTATAAACATTTGTCTTCAAAATCTTATTATTCTTGTTTCTGGTATACGTATAAGAACATTCCTGTAGTCTTTATAAAATGTTATTTTTTCGATTTGATTAAGCGGATTTGTTATGTATATTTTCGTAATATTGGAAAAAAAACATGGGAGCTAAATGGTGCTAAGTCTTGTTGCAGTGAAAATTATGTTCCTTGATATGTGCACTTGTCAGCAAAAACAAAGTTGGCTGCCTTCATTCGCCTATTCGTTTGTTTTGTTGATTTGACAGATAGTCTGTTTATTAGTTAATGTCAATATCAACCCGTTCATAACAAGTTAAAAACTCGGTATTTTTGAGTTGTAGCGTTGTTTTGAGTTGTAGTGTTGAGTATTTTGTTGTTTTTGGTTTAAGTTATAATTAATTTCAAAAAATGGTTTATGTGAGTAGAAGTTATCTTGCCGATAGGTTCTTGGAGTGTGTGGGAAATGAGGAACTTTTTTTTCACGCTTAAAAACAGAACATAATTGTACCCCTAATGGTTTTAAAATGATAAAAAGAAACCTGCAGAAAATCTTCTTACCTCAATTACGGCAGAAATGGAAGGCAGTCCAAAGGACTAAGGCAGTGTTTTATAAAAAAAATGTGTCTTGGCTTGATAAAGACTTTCTTATTGACATCAAGTATCTCTCTGGTGTTCCTAAGCAAGGAAGACCATCAAAAACCTTCGAAAACAGCTCGGATAGGAGCAAACGAAGAAAACTAGCCTAGATTAAAAAGAACACTGATGATATGAGTATCGCCGAAATTAAATGTATTTTCTTAAAAAAATTGGTTGCAGAGGGCAGGAAGAAAGAGGCGAAAGCCATTGATAAAATTCTATCCAAAGGTATTGGTAATTATAAAAAAACGAATTCTTGTGATAGCTTCTCTAAACATGAGGCTTTAGCATTAATCGTAGATTTGAGACTATCAAGATATCAGTACAATTGTCTAAGAACAAAGTGCAAAGAAAATAATGCCCTTATTTTTCCAAGCTATTATCAAATTTCTAGTGCTAACGCGGAGTGTTATCCATTGAACGTTGTTATTACTGAAAGAAGAGCTTCATTGGCTTTACAAAATATTATGAATCACACAACGGAAAGAATTTTTTTGATAGAGAAAGTTATAAATAAAGCAATAGAAAGTGGTTCGCGATTTTTTACGTTATATTCTAAATGGGGATGTGATGGATCTTCAGGAAATAGCAACTACAAACAGAATTTCGTTGAATTAACCATTTCTGATGAAAGCGTTTTTGTTGTATTTTTGGCACCTCTTCAGTTAGTATCTACAGAAAATAACGTTGTTTTGTGGAAGAACCCTCACCCGTCATCTCCAAATTATTGCAGGCCAATCTTTTTTGAGTTTATAAAAGAAACACCAGAAAATACTAAACTAATTGCCAGTAAGTGCACAAATGAAATTCAAAATTTAAATAATAACATCATTTCTTCAACTACTGATATACAACTCCATATTTCTCATAATTTGTCGTTGACTATGATAGATGGTAAAGTCGCCCAAATCCTTACCTAAACATCTTCTGCATCGTGCTGTATCATTTGCAAAGTTAAACCTTCAGAAATGAACAACCTTAGTGAAGTTGTTAGAAGACCTGTGGATGAAAGTGCTTACCAATATGGTTTATCGAATTTGCACGCTCAAATTCGCTTCATGGAATGTATTTTACACATTGCGTATAGATTGCCCTTCAAGAAATGGAGTGCTCGTAGCTCAGAAGAAAAGGAGCTCATGAAAAATACCAAAAAGCGAATCCAAACAGACCTTAAAGCAAAACTTGCCAGAAGATTTTTTAAAAATATCGACGTTGTTTCGGATGTA
Source organism: Kuschelorhynchus macadamiae (assembly GCA_030620095.1). NCBI lineage: Eukaryota > Metazoa > Arthropoda > Insecta > Coleoptera > Curculionidae > Kuschelorhynchus > Kuschelorhynchus macadamiae. The sequence continues at coordinate 148,336 of JAUTXW010002439.1, read as the reverse complement.
ACTGGAGCCAGTCGAGAATTGCTTCACAAAATGTCAGTCATTTTGCAAGTTTTGCTTAGCGAAAATCCTGTTGATAGAAAATTTACAAAATTTAGAAAATTTTGTTATCAGACTGCTCAAATTTATGTCGATTTATACGATTGATATTATATGCCTTCATCTAAATTCCCTTAAGAGCCTAGAGTTGTGACTTGGGGCACGAGCTTGCTATAGGTAAACAGCAATATATTGGGCTAATGGAATATTTACGATTTATTTCTGGAATAACTTCCTCAAGGATTTCTAGGTATCTACGTGCTGTAAGACCTCCTTCAACAATGCTATAAACTAAGTATATGTCTGCCCAAAATAAAACATGACACTCCAACTCCAAAGCATTCTTGTTGTGCGCTTTTAAACAATAAATGCTGATTTTCACTATGCCAGTTTCTGGTATTGTGACGATTGAAAATTCCCGCACTTGAAAAAAAGCATTCGTCTGACCAGATAACAAGTCTGCCAAATAAATCGTTATGATCGATTTGTTGAAAATACCACTGGCAAAACAGTGCCCGGCACTCGGCATCGCTAGGATGCAAATATTGCACTATATTAAATTTGTATGAATGAATATATTTCTTTAAGATCCTCTGACCGTCAGTTTTTGGTACACCAATTTCCTTCTCAATTTTTCTACATGATACAATGCTAATACAGATTTTCATAGCCATAATAGCTTACTTCCCTTTTAATTCCCAGGTTTCTTTAGACTTTTCATTACTTTGTATAAAACATATCAGCATATCATATTTTTCATAATTTTCATAAGCTGCCATTATTCGAAGAAATTGATAAATATCAATTAAATAAAAATACCACAAGAAGGTTTATAAACTGCTTTATAAACCAAAAGTCGATCCAAAAACCGATGAGATAGATAGATAAACAAAAGCTATAGCCTACTATTAAATTATGCATTTAATTTTAGAAAATTATTTGAAGAGTTAAAAAAAAGACAAGTTGTAGAGACTATAAATATACAGGGTGCTCCATTTAACGATATCTTTTTGACCTGAACCTGTATACTAATTCCGAATGCGGAACTAAGTTCTATGGGAAAAGTTATAAAAGAAACAGTTTTCACATTTTCGATAAGTTATCTAATAGATAAGATACGAGGGGTGCCTGAAAATGCAACATTTTCAATTTAGCCCTGTATCTTAAAAACTAAGAGGGCTATGAAAACTTTGTTAACGGCATCTTTAGTTTTACACGAAAAAAGTAGCACATTGTCGCGAAAACCTCAATTTTCTATCTATAAAAATTACGGAGATACTCCGCAAAAGTCCCCGAAATGGAACATACTATACATTATCAACTCCAGCAAAAGCTGGTATATATTAATAAGAAAATAAAGCATTAGTGTGTCATACAGCGTGTCCAAATGACATAATATCTATAGATTTAGAACATTAATTAAACTTTCTGAGAAATTATTAATACAAAAAGTTCTGTTTTCAATTTTTTTGAACACGCTGTATAAATGATTAGTCACTCTGACATGCAATGTTAGTTGACAATGCTAATGGCTATACCTGTGTAACGCGGGTGTCATTCCCAAGCATCTTGAACCACGTGATATGTGGATGCAAATCAGAGAGAAATTCACATTTAAAAGTTGCATTAGTTCCAACCATTGCCGTTAGATTTTCTGGGCTTTTCGTAAGAATTGGTTTATTGTGATACCGCTCTAGAAATAATATTCTGATTTAACCAAGTTTTAAAAAAAATTTGCTTTTAAACCTCATGTAGGAATGACGTTTTTGTGCGTTTTAAAACGTTTGCTAGTTCAAATACTCTTTTATAAATGAATATTTAAAGATGAAAGAAGTAGAAGTTTCAGAAACCTATTTGGATCATGAAAGAACTCAAGTTGGTTTTGTTTAACTTAACTGTTATTAAAATAAAATTACACAATAATATAAACACTTTCGTACATTTTAGAAATGACCAATAGCAGTTACCGTTAGAGTGCATATTATTAAGAAAAAATCGCAAAGAATGAATGAAACAAAACTTGGAACTAAATTTTAAGATTTTTTTCTAAAAGTCCACAAAAGACACAGGTTAATAAAAGGAATATGACCGACAAATTTCCTTCACCAAAATATATACTCCAATACCTGAGATATAAACATAAAACACAAATTTAATTACAATATTCTAAACATTTTCCATAACCTTATATATACGTAAATGTATATGTTTCACATATCCAAATCCTCCTGAAAACAAAAAAAACGTGTTACAGTTAAAATTGGTGGTTGTGTATTATGTTAGTGACAAGCCAAATACCTAAATGTTATATAACCCACCTCCTATACATAACTGTCAAACCTCGGCGATCATTGTTGCCCTTGAAAATATTCAGGGGTTTTCATTATAATCTGTTACTTCTTAGAAGCTGCATTTTTATACTTAGCAAAAACTGATTAACTAAACGCTCTAAGACTTTCTAAATATGTTTAGTGTGCACACTAAAAAGCAAATGGCAACAGGAAAACAAGCAAATGAACATCAACTTTGCAACACCCTGTATATTATATATCTGCCTAATGTGTCTCGTACTGCTTATTATAAACATGCTAAAATGATACTCTTATCTTTAAAACAAACCGTCAAAATTGACAAAAATTCTGCCATAGGACGCAATGTTTTAGAAAGAAACGGAAAACGTTCTGTTACGTGTTACATACTAGGGCAGGGTTTTTGCCAATTTTGAAAAATTTTAGAACTTTTATTTAAACTATTTCTTTGTCACTACAAAGTTGTCAACACATTTTAAGTATCAAACTTAGCATATTTGTAACCAGCAAGGAGAGACCCATTTAATAAAACAATATTTTACAGGGTGTTTCATTTGACGTAACAAATTGTTTACTTTCCAATTGTAATTTGTTTATTTAGTTGAAACATTTTAAAACTTTTATTTAAACTATTTCTTTCTCACTATAAAAACGAAGCTTCGAAAGGAGTGGCAGTTTTTTCCATATTCGTAATCTCCAGAAAAAACTACGTTATAATCAATGAATAATTTAATGTCAATGTCAATGTCACTACGCTAAATTCAACAAAATTAAAACGAAAATCAACAGAAGAAAAAACTGATATTAGGAACATGATTGGATTTTATCAGATGTTCAAAATGACGGCCATTTTGTTCTAACCATTTATCAACTCTCTTTCGAAAAGAATTCCGTACTCTGAATAACATATCTGGGGTGATTTCACGAACTGCACGCGTAATCCTTTCTCTCATGTCTTTCGACTGTAGTTGGAGCAGTCACCATGACTTTTTCTTTCACAAAACCCCACAAGAAAAAATCAAGGGGGGTTAAGTCTGGCGATCTTGCAGGCCAATTTACTGGTCCCCCACGTCCAATCCATCTGTTATGGTGTCATTTAATATAGCACGTGCTTCTCGACAGTAATGTGGTGGTGCGCCATCTTGTTGGAACCAAATTGCTTTCACGTTGTTGCGTTTGGCATCAATCTTTGCAAGTCATTTCGAAGGAAATCGCAGTATCGCTCTCCATTAAGATTACCATCGAAATAATGAGGTCCAATAAAAAGATCGCCAAATATCCCACACCAGGTATTTATCGACCAAGGGTGTTGATTAGCGACTCTTCGCATCCAGTGTGGATTTTCTTCAGCCCAATAATGCCTATTGTGACGATTGACTTGACCATGGTTAGTGAATGTTGCTTCGTCAGAAAATATTATGTTTTCCAGTGAGTTGTTTTCATTGATCCATAGTCTAAACCACCGACAAAATTGCACCCGTCTCTCGAAGTCCTGTCCATACAATTCTTGATGTAAGGTAATATGGTAAGGATGAAATTTAAAATTGTGTAAAATCCTGAAAAACGGATGTTTTACACATCATGGCGTCTTTGAATAGTTCTCGGGAACCAATATGAGGGTTGAGAGCTACTGTTCCCAAAACACCTACCGCCATGTCGTCGTTCGTTTTGGTTTTCCTCCTGATGCGTTTTCTGCATGAGAGTTGGCCGATCGGGCGACTCCTAGTCTCTAATCGTTTGAACGTCATGTGAGATTTTGGTGGTAAGTGGGGAAATCTTACCGCCCAAAGTTCAGAAGCATTGCGATAGTTTTTTTTACATTCTCTGAGAATTAATAACATGTCAACTTGGCAGTCGAATTCATTCATTTTAAGGATAGGTAGTTACAATCTCAACTAAGATTATTAAATACGAACAGAAATAACACAGCTAAATAATAAACGAACAGAACTTAAAACAATAAACTAACACAATGAACACTTATTTTAACCAGACGCTTAAACTAACGACTTTAAACTCGAAGATAATTTAAGAAAATTACTGGCAATATCATAACATGTCAAGTCGTTCGTTGTCATGGTAACTGCAATAGTGGCGGCTGGTGAACCATCGCTGCAGTGCCGCAGAGCTCCCAAAAAAATCAGGAAAAAAATTATTAACTACATAATCTAACCAAAATACCGTACTTTTTTACGCAGTTGACATGGTAATTCTCGGAGGATGTAGAAAGAACAACGACAATGCTTCTGAACAAGATGATTGTCATTTCGAACACCTATTATAATAAAATCATGTACCTAATATCAGTTTTTTCTTCTGTTGAATTTCTTTTTAATTTTTGACATTAAATTATTCGTTGATTATAACGTAGTTTTTTCTGGAGATTACGAATCTGGAAAGAAAACTGCACCTTTCCATTTAACATTTAAAAGTTACTCCCTACCCCTAAAAAGTGGTGACTGCTCCAACTACAGCCGAAGACATAAGAGAAAGGATTACGCGTGCAGTTCGTAAAATCACCCCAGATATGTTATTCGCATTGCGGAATTCTTTTCGAAAGAGAGTTGAAAATATTTAGAACAAAATGGCCATCATTTTGAACATCTGATAAAATAAAATCATGTACCTAATATCAGTTTTTTCTTCTGTTGATTTTCTTTTTAATTTTGTTGAATTTAGCGTAGTGACATTGACATTGACATTAAATTATTCATTGATTATAACGTAGTTTTTTCTGGAGATTACGAATCTGGAAAAAAAATGCACCTTACTCCGTCAAAAAATGTCCCCCAACGACCCATTGCATCCCTAGAAATTTAATTTATTTTCAATCAGCCGTTTTCTCAATATCGCTTTCTAATACTTTAGAAGGACCACCCTGTATATAGATATATATATATATATATATATATATATATATATATATATATATATATATATATATATATATATATATATATATATATATATATATATATATATATATATATATATATATATATATATATATATATATATATATATATATATATATATATATATATATATATATATATATATATATATATATATATATATATATATATATATATATATATATATATATATATATATATATATATATATATATATATATATATATATATATACAGTGTGTCCAAGATAAAGAGTGGATAACATTGTTAGATTGGAAACCATAAGAGCTACAGCTTGGGTTAAATTAGAGAAAAGTTGCTCAATTTAGTTTCCAAATCAATGCCGTTTACAAACCTAAAAAATTCCAAACCGTTCCGAAGAAATCCGACAAAAACCGAAGAGGTGCATTTTTGTTTTTATTTTTTTACAGCCCTATTTTTAAAGTTGGATCAAATTTGAAAACACATTCTTATAGCAGTTTTTTCTCGCCTACAAGATGCCACTGTCACAATTTTTGTCTGACGTTTCGTCTCCTGTCAACGATCATCAACTTTGTTTTTTCATACGGCCGCCATATTGGATTTTTACATTTTTAAAATGACCATTTGAGTCCCATTTCAACGATGTGTCACTTCATCAACTTTATTTTTCCTACGGCCGCCATATTGATTTTTTTAATTTTTCAAATGCTGCCTTATTTACGAACTTTGTTTTTTCTTATGGGCGCCATATTGGATTTTTGCAATTTCAAATTTCTCGTTCAATTCTTATTTCAACGAAGTACTGATAGGTGTTAGGTACGCCTCGTAGGTACCCACCAATTTAAAAAACAAAACTAGAAACCTTTAAGTAGACAACACAAAACGATTTATTTCAAACTTAACTACTACTAACTACTTAACAGACAAAAAAGAATTTAAATTAACTATCTTACTTTACAGAAGGTGTTCAAATAAAAAACTATTGTTTTCTAAACACAAGTATGCGCGTCGGATAGTTGCATTTAATACATTTTGCAGGACATCAGGTGTTATGGTTTGAAATGCCTCCAAAACCAGTTGACGTAGCTGCTCTTCCGTTTCAAAACTTGGCTCGTACACCCAGTTTTTTAAATAACCCCACAGATAAAAATCTAGCGGTGTCATCCGGCGATCTAGGGGGCCACGCCACTACTGATGCGTCCCTATCCATCTTTCGGGAAACCTCTCTGCTAGATAGTTTTGAACAATCCTGGCATTATGCGCAGGTGCTCCATCCTGCTGGAACCAAAAATTATTTAGTTCTGCTAGAGGAAGATTTTCGTCAAACCAATTCTCTAGGTCGTTCTGTAGCAAATGGCGATAGCGCTGGGAAGTTAGGGTTCCATTGTAAATGAAGGGTCCGATAATTTGCATTCCCAAAATTCCGACCCACATGCTGAAACCAAATCGGTGCTGAAATTTCGACTGCTTAAACCGTCGAGGATTTTCTTTGGCCCAAAAATGAGTATTTCTTCTGTTGAAGATACCATTATTTGTCACTATGCTTTCATCCGACCACAAAATTCGGTTCGGCAAGTTTTCTTCTTCCTGACATCTTCTGGTATACCACTCACAAAAGGTTCTTCTTCTTAAATCATCACCCGGTCGCAGTCCCTGACAAATTCTAAACTTATAAGGTGTGAATTTATTTTTCTTTAAAACAAAATGCGCAGTTGATTTTGGGATTCCAGTTTGGCGCTCAATTTGTCTAACAGACGTTGTCGGGTTTTCGACTGCTGCCAACAAAACATTATTTTCTGTTTCCTCATTAGAGTTCTTATTTCGGTTGCCTAGATTTTTATCAAAAGAACCATACGTATGTAAATTTCTAAAAATCTTTCCAAATATCTGTCTGTTTGGTTGAGTTCTTTCTGGATAATCATTTTCGTACATATCTTTCGCCCTTTGAGTGTTGCTATGACATAAAATGTAGCATTTTAGCATGTCGCACTTCTCTTCAAAAGAAAACTTTGTAAACATTTTTTAAAGCAAACAAAAACTAATAAATAACAATAAAAAATGCAATAATTTAAAAAACTCGATAAGCAAAATCTGTATTCTGTAAACAAAATGTCAGAATCAACAAATTTTTACATTGTTGATTTTGACATAAGTCATTAATTTGTTTTTAAAAGGCTACTAGATTTTTTTTAAAATAAACGTCAACTGGTTTTGGAGGCATTTCAAACCATAACACCAGATGTCCTGCAAAATGTATTAAATGCAACTATCCGACGCGCATACTTGTGTTTAGAAAACAATGGTTTTTTATTTGAACACCTTCTGTAAAGTAAGATAGTTAATTTAAATTCTTTTTTGTCTGTTAAGTAGTTAGTAGTAGTTAAGTTTGAAATAAATCGTTTTGTGTTGTCTACTTAAAGGTTTCTAGTTTTGTTTTTTAAATTGGTGGGTACCTACGAGGCGTACCTAACACCTATCAGTACTTCGTTGAAATAAGAATTGAACGAGAAATTTGAAATTGCAAAAATCCAATATGGCGCCCATAAGAAAAAACAAAGTTCGTAAATAAGGCAGCATTTGAAAAATTAAAAAAATCAATATGGCGGCCGTAGGAAAAATAAAGTTGATGAAGTGACACATCGTTGAAATGGGACTCAAATGGTCATTTTAAAAATGAAAAAATCCAATATGGCGGCCGTATGAAAAAACAAAGTTGATGATGGTTGACAGGAGACGAAACGTCAGACAAAAATTGTGACAGTGGAATCTTGTAGGCGAGAAAAAACTGCTATAAGAATGTGTTTTCAAATTTGATCCAACTTTAAAAATAGGGCTGTAAAAAAATAAAAACAAAAATGCACCTCTTCGGTTTTTGTCGGATTTCTTCGGAACGGTTTGGAATTTTTTAGGTTTGTAAACGGCATTGATTTGGAAACTAAATTGAGCACCTTTTCTCTAATTTAACCCAAGCTGTAGCTCTTATGGTTTCCAATCTACCAATGTTATCCACTCTTTATCTTGGACACACGGTATATATGTATGTATAAATATATATATGTATATATATATATATATATATATAAATATATATATATATATACAGGGTGGCGCGATAGTGCGACAAAGTACAATATCACCCTCGCTTTTTATAATTTTGGAATTTTGCAAGTTTTCAATTTAAAAATATGTCTAATTATACAGAGTATTTCACAAAAGTGAGGCACCTAAGAATAATTTTTTTTTTTAATGGGACACCCTATATATTTTTAAATATTTGGATTTCCCAAGAAATTCTCCATATAATACCATATTTGGTTTGGTTTTATTTCGACGTTGCCACATTATTCAAACAATATCTAAATTTAAAAAAAAATCATGATCCTCCATAACCTGCTATAACTATACCGATTTCAATAAAGAAAAATTGTACTAAAGAAAATAAATCTCTAACTAAGAATTTAGATAATTGCATACCTAATAATTTTATACATGGTGTTTGCTGCAAATATGCCAACTTGGCAAAATTGAAACTAATTTTTCTTCGATTTTTTAAATGGCACACCCTGTATCTAACTACCCTATCTGTTCCGTTATTAGTCATCTTTCACTTTTGTTAAGGTGATCTTATAGCTATCTCTAATAGTTTTTGCGGTATATTAATTTTTATTAAATGTGTCAAAAATTCATTAAAACATATTGATGTAATTTTGATCTAGTTAGCCATGTTTATTAAAGAAAAGGAATTATATTTCAAAGTTATATTGTTTGAAAAGGGTTCTTTCAATTTAGCTGTCAGTAGCGAAAATTACTGTGGTAAACATTGTATAATATAGTTTAGTTTAGTTTCAAATTTAAATAATGAATTTTTCACAAGACGAGATAATTGACATGGTTTTTGCATTGGGAGCCAGTGAGAAGAATACGCTATTAGCGAAAAGATTGTATCAGGAACGGTATCCCGAGCGACGCCAACCTGAAAATAGAGCATTCAAAAAGCTTCTGAAGCGTTTCCAAAGATCTGGTAGATTGGCATATAATAAAAATAATCGAGAAAAACGTTCTCAAACTGAAGAAAATCAATTAAATGTACTTTTAACAGTCACCAAAAATCCGTTGTTGGACAACGAACCGTTTCTCGGCAGGTTGATGTTGGACGAAGAACAGTTCAGCGAATACTTAAAGCTAATAAAATGCACCCATACCATATTCAATTACTCCAAGAACTGTTTGCCGAAGAGAAGAGTGGAGTTTTGTCTGTGGGCTCAAAACAAAATAGGAGAAAGTAGAAATTTTCCTCATTTGGTGCTATTTGAAGAGGAGGTTAAGAGTGTTAACAGACAGAATTTTTATTACTATGCAACAGAAAATCCACATTTGGTAAGATATGCTTCCCAAATTAGATGATCATTAAATGATTAGGGAGGTATTTTAGGTAACCACGTAATTGGGCTATATTTTTTTGAGCAAAAGGTAACATGGGACGTTTACTTAGATTTCTTTCTAAAATCATTTACCTGAGTTATTAGCTCAAATACCAAATGAAACGCTGAATGAAATGTGGTTTCTTCATGATGGTACCACAGTAAAGTCTACAGGGCCTAACAGAACATGTTTAAATGAAACATAGCGAGATCGTTGGATTGGAAGATTGAGTGAGTGAGTGGCATGGATTAGGGACGCATACTTCAGGGTCTTTTAGCGTCCTTCAACTTGATATTATATTTAATTATTTTTGAGATGGTGATTTTATATTTGTTTAAATAAATTCATTTCTCTTAGGGAATTCATTAATTCAGATAAAGTGCGGGACACGAAAGAAAACCGGGCGGAGTTAATCGGTTTAGGAAGGTCGGCCAAAAAATCTCTTTAAACCAGTGGTGTCCCGTCGTTCCTTAAATAATATGGCACTCCTTTTTGACTATACCCACTTCAGATAATTAAAAAATGTAACTATGCTTAATGGACCTTTATCTATATTTGTCTGTTTTCTTTCGTATTCCGCACTTCTATATCTCTTTTGTGTTGCAAAAACGGCGAACTTTCGAATTTTAAAATGATTTAATTCTGATTTTTCTTGATCGATTGACCTATAAATATATTTTTTCTTGAGTTCTGTCGTTAACGGTTTCCGGGCTACTGCCTACGTTCACTATTATTGGACCACCCAGTATAGTGATACACGATTTACAAGTCCAGATTTTACAAGAGCAGCCAGCATCAGATCCAGTGAACGAGATTTATCAAAATTTTAATTTATGCAGTTCGACTTTGGGCTACTCGGGTATGTCAAAAGTGGCCGTCTATCTCCGTCTTATCTTGTTCACTGGAATCAGTGCTGGCTCCCCTACTATAACTACATTGATGTGTTAATTTTGGAAAAATATGAGTTCTGTAGTTTTTCAAATATTAATTGGACCCCGTTATGCAACAGGGAACCAACTAACAAAAATATATTTCTGAGAAAAAATGAAATTAAAATTTTCTTCATCATCTTAATTTATAAATTTCTGAAAAGAAAAAAACGGTATTCTTTTTTAGGATTTTATTATTTTACAATTTTAGCAAGGCGAGGGTCACAAAATGAGCAAATTTTTTTCATTACAATAAGAAAAAAAACACCTGGTTCCTTGTTGAAAAATACATTTTTTGAATGCAAACGATTATGCAACAGGGAACCAATTAACAAAAATATGTTTCTGAGAAAAAATGAATACAAAATTATTCTCATAATCTTAGATTATAAATTTTTAGAAAGAAAAACGGTATTCTTTTTTACAATTTCATATTATTATAATCTAACGAGGCGAGGGTCACAAAATGAAGAAAGAAAAACACCTGATTCCTCGTTGCAAAATATTTTTTGTAATCCTTAGTCTTCTTCTATCTGGAAATCTAAATCTGCATTATATCCCTGTAGGTCCTCCTCGATTGTATTATCACCAATAAGGTTAACATAAAAGGGATGATCTGCCATAGGAATTAGATGTAGATAGCTTTTTATATCCTTAAGTTTTGCTTCCGCTATAGGCTTTCCATTGGGCCAAAGAGGTTGCAAATACTGAGAGAATGGCATTTTTTGTGGTTTTCCCTTTCCCTTTTTAATATCAATTTCTTTATAATCTTCGGTTTCTTCATAGGTTGTTTTGATAAATATACTATACGGCTTTTCTTTTAGAATTTTTATTTCTTTAATCTTTAGCCAATTTATTTTTTCTTCCTGGCAAGTTTTTTTTCTATTAGTTATTTCCTTTTCAAGCTTTAGGGTACTGACAAAGTTTTCTTTTTTCATGGTTACTATTAGGAGGAGAAGCTGACTGTATTTAGGTTTTCATCTCGGTAAAGTCTATACATGACCGTAAGTGTTGTTCCTTCTGCTAAGTATTCCTGTTTGTCTTTTCTTGCTCGACAATAATGAGACCTGTAACGAGGAAATTTATTAATATGATTGATAACCGCGTTTTTTTGTTCATCGGTAATTTTGTTATGACCACCAGCAACACCTCGACGATCAAGTGTTGATAACTTTCTAAGCTTACAGAGTGATGTATTAACACGTTTAGTTGATATATGTAACGTTTTAACGAACATGTCTCTAAAACCAGATTTTTGTTAATAAAGTACTGTCTGGAAAACTGGCGCTTTTCTGGATTTCTGGCAGCAGTACTTTTTCTTTTGATGTTTTGCTCCCTAATGCACGTCGTTAAGTAGGTTGTTTGAACGTTATAGTCTTTTAAGTTCCAATAGTGGTCAAAAAAATATTTCCTCTCATCGACAGATACTTTTTGGTCGCATTTCATGGCACAAGAACATTTGTATTCAACAAAATGCTTTGGCTGAACCAGTTTTCCTCTAGCTGAATAATATTCTTTATTGCTGTTTGTGAGTCTCTTCCTCGTTGTTCTGTCCTGTCCCTCGTACTTTCTTTTTCTTCCTTTTTTCGGAAGTCCCAAATATTCTGAGACTACACCAATATTGCTTTTATTTGACGGCAATTCTTGTTGATTATTCTCAAATGATTCATCAGATAATTCATCGGAAGAATTTGGCTCATAATCCTTGTCCTTGATAGAATCGTGGTCGGATTCTTCAAAGCCTTCAAGATCAGTAACCTCAATATTCTGATCTACATTTTCAGTATCTTCCAACTTTTCAGAAAGGTTTTGTAATTCGGGATTTAGGTATTCATTATTTTTACAAATATTGGGAACCCATTCTTCTGAGCCCTAAAAAAAATTACCCTTAAAACAACTACGAGTAAATAGTCTAAGCATATCTTTAATGAGATTGAATTATTAGCAAACTGACACAATAAAAATCTTCCTTCCACTAAGACGCAATATTTACTTTTTCATAATATTTTTTAATGGGGTCGCTATTTTTTTTGTTTGCATATAATTTTTCTATATTCTAAATGAAGAAGAACAGCTTACTGTGTTGGATTCGTTCTCTAGTTCACCATTTTTATTTAGTTCTTCTGAACGAATGTTGTCGTCGGATGTTTTAATGCCTTCAATATTGTTATCTTCAAATTTCTGATTTAAATTTTCAGTATCATTAAATTTTTCAGAAGAGTTTTGTAATTCGGAACTTCGGTATTCATTATTATTTGTACTAGTATTCGGAACACACTCTTCTGAATCCTGAAAAAATATATATTAATAGCCCAGTTTAACAGTGCTTTTTAGATTTTTTTTCTAAATTTATTTTATTTTATATTTTTTGCTAGGTTTTTTTACACACCCTGTATAAGACATTGACTAGATTACACATGTACATAAAATTTTAGTCAATTTCGATACTGAGATTTCCTTTGTACTATTTAACATTTTTTGCATAAAATATTTAAATCTAATTTAATTGCAATAGACCTTTTATAAAATATTCACCATTTGACACTACAATATTGCACTGTCGTCGCCCGGTTTATATATATACCAAACTTCAGTCATTTCCAATAATCAGAACTGATTTTTACTATTTAATATTTTTTGCGCACCCTGTATAACATATTCACCATTTGACACCATAATATCGAATTGTCACCGGGTTTATAATACTTCAAAGCTTACTTGAAAAATTTGACACACAAAAAACATATTAACTGCAGGTGAAGTTAAATAAAAGCTTTTAAAAAGATCGACTTACTGTGTTAGTTTCTTCAATATCGTTAACTTCAAAATTCTGATTTAAATTTCCGGTAGCATTGAAGCTTATAGGAGGGTTTTGTAACATGGAACTTCGGTACTCATTAGTTGTACTAGCATTCGGACCACACTCTTCTAAGCCCTGCAAAAAAATAAATCTACTATGAGTGAATACTCCAAGTACAACCTCAATGAAATTGATTTATGTGCAACTTGACACAATAAAAGTATCCCTTCTAGTAAGCTGCAATATTTACCTAGTTTCATTAATTTTATAAGAAAAACTGAGACGGTAATAAAAAGTAAATATTCGAAACAAGGAACCAACTTTTCCTTTTGAGCAAATGAAATTTGCAATAAGGAACCAACTGCATTTTTCAGTAAATAAATCAAATCGCTTTAATTTTAAGTCTAATAAGGATTAATATAATTTATAGCGAACACTATAGACAATATTTACTATTAAAATAAGAAAAAACAAACACTATTTACAAGAACAATAATTGTTGAGGTTATGTGTTAAAGGTAAAAGTATAAAAAGTACTAATTTTCTAATCCAACTTACCGAACTGTCTGCGGTTTCTGGCGAAATTGCCATAACCATTTCTCTTCTAACCCTGTCCACCATCAATATTGTTCTTTTGCTAAACATTTTTTAAATAAACAACAATCACTTGTAGCACACAAAATACATTTAGGACCCAAATGTCAAACTAAATAATATGCAAAACGGATCCAAGTAGCATTGGTTCTCCCAAATTAAAAACGTAACAACTGCCAACTTGCAATATAGAACCAACTACACTTGGGCTTTTGTTGAAAAATATAGAAAACACATATTAAAGTTTTCTGTTGGTTCTTTAGATCAATAGATGGCGTGAACAGCAAATTATTGCCTGGTTCTTTGTTGCAAAATATGGATAACAGAATTATAGATTAGAAAATGTGAGTAACTCATTTTCACCCAAAATGTCGCTTGATTCTTTGTTGCATAACGGGGTCCAATTGCAATATTAGATATTTTTTGACACCCGGTATTGAACAGAAAATTAATTATTTTAAAGCAGTTTATTGACAGCTACTTTATGAACAATTTTACGAAATATATGAAAAAAAACTAAGCCATTTTTGAGGTTGACGGCTGTGATTCTAATGGTTCGATTCCTTCTAAATCGTTGTCTTCCTCTGAAAATGATGAGGTTTCGTCGTCACTATTTGAAGATCCCAGGGTGATAACTAAATCATCAACAACCGTTTCAATTTTGCCATCTACTTGCCAGTATTTATCTTCAATAGAACGAACAGGTTTAACATACGATTTCCAATTTTCAGCCGATATTGAGTCAATCGCTTCTAATGTTATTTTATTTAAATCTTTAATTGAAAGTTCACCGGTGTTGCGCTCTCGAATATATTTTTTTACTCCTGCCCATGCAAGTTCAATAGGGTTCAGGTCGCACATGTATGGGGGCAGCATTAAAGGTGTATGACCGAGGTTATGTAAAAGACCGTCAATTTTATACTTTTTTTTTCTAGGCTTGTTGGCTGATATTACTTCATATAATTGATATTTTCTCCATGTTGGATCACATACAAGCCACGATATCATATGAGCTTTTGTAGAGTATTTAGTTGGCACTTTATCTTCTACGTGAGAATGATAAAACGCATTATCCATTACCACGACTGATTTGGGAGGAATGTTAGGTAGAAGCTTCTCGAGCAACCACTTTTCAAAATTATCTCTATTCATCTGTCCATGATAGTCTCCAGTTGTTAATCCCGAGCGAAAAACTAAAGCAGCACCTGGAACAAATCCGGCTTCTGAACCAGCATAAACTATAATAAAGCGACTACTAGAGCGGATTCCCTGAACAACCCCTGTAACACTTTCACTTTGCTAGCATTTGTTCCCTGTCATATCATTATCTACCCAGGTTTCGTCTAGATACACAATATTGCGTCCTTCTTGCCTATATTGCCTTACAGTTGATAGATATTTCACCCGTCAGTGAAAATATTTAGTCTCTCAGTGAGCAATTTTTGTTTATTTTGGCACTTGCGCCAAACAAAAGCATTGGATCGTAAAAGCCGATTTAAGGTTTTATACCCGTACGGAAAATGTATTTTGTTCTTTACAGCACGAAGTAGGGGTTTGCAGGTCGGAACCTTCTTCAAGTTTATATAAAAATGCTCTATTGCTCGTCGAATTACTTGAAAATCACCATCGTCAATTTTATCTTTGTTAATACTCGGGGTCTTTTTTACCAAGAGATTTTAAAGGTGAAGCAGAACACGAGTGATCATTATGTTCTCTTTGAATTTTTCTTACACTACTTTTCGAAACACCAGTGTAAAATGCAGGGCGTTCTGTTCGAATTGAATTGGAATAACGTATGTCCCGTAAGTTTTGGCACAAAATTTAAAACAAAATATTCTTTTAATATGTAGCTTTGGTTAAACTTTTATTATTTACTATAATTAACGGCTTAGTAACTAACAAAATTAATAATTTAAATTAAATTGAAGGGGCCGTGCTGCTCAATTAGACGCAATTTTCTGCGAACATCTCGCATTAGGTTCTGGACAACTTCAACATCAATTTCGCCTATCTTTCTAAAAATTCTACGCCGTAATTGTTCCTCATTTTCGGCTTGCCACCCTCCATCATACACTTTGCGGGATAACAATGCCCAAAAATCTTCAATCGGGCGGGCCTGAGGTAAATTAGGGGGGTTATCTTGTCTTGGTACGAAAGGTATGTTATTTTGACGAAGGTAATTTTGAGTTGCTCTTGCATAATGACAGCTTGCTAAGTCGGGCCAAAACATTATATCATTTCCCACGTGATGTTGGTGTACAAAATGAACTAATTTATTAAGACAGTTGTCAATATACCTTTCCGAATCCAAAGCTTCCCCCCTAACTCGACCCACATAAGGTCTGGATATCCCTCTAATCGAAATCGCACACCATACCAAAACTTTATCAGCAAATTTTGCTTTTTCCTTATATTTAACATTGTTTGGGCACTCTTCTATATTGTCCGTATAAAAACCATCGTTTCCTTTGGTTTCCGAGTTGGCAAGGGTAAAGTATTTTTCATCGTCCAAAATAATGACTTTTTCATTTGAAAAATGTATCCGCCTAAGATTTCGACAGCATCTTGGTATCCGTGCTAATTGATTTTCGGTATATTTAGGACACTTTCGTCTTTTTCGATATTTTTGACCATTTCTTGTCAATTCCCGCCATACTGTACTCTTTGAAGATCGGAATTGATGCGCTAATTTTCTTGTAGAAACTCCGACTCTGTCTTTTGCTCTTCTTACCAATCTTTCCGTCCTTCGCGTGAAACTTCTTGGTCTTCCACTTTTTGGAAGATTTAAACAGGGAATTCCTTCTTCACATTCGGCTATAGTACGGTAAATACTTCTGCGTGAAATATTTTGGTTTTGAAAAATGCGAACTATTTCAGCCTTAGGAATTTGCCCAACCAAATTATAAATACTTTTTCGTATTTCTAATTTATAAGACATTTTAATGCAACTGACTTTAAAAAATGACTTGTCAAACTAATGTCAAGCAAATAAACATTTTTTTGTTTCCAAAGCCATCTCGATATATTATCTTTACAACCTATTTTCAAGCCCCCTCAATTTTGTGCCAAAACTTACGGGACATACGTTACTCAAACTATTATTTTCAGCTTCTCTAGTACAGGCCTCTATAACGCTCGCAATAAGTTCACGTGCACCGCTTCGAATTGTTTTTCCTCTTTTGCTCGCCATCGTTACTTCGAAATAATAATTCAAATTCAATGCAACGCATTTATATAGAAATGAAAACAAATGCTTGAAATGTATAGGCGCCACTGGAAATAGCTAGAACCTTCTAGCGGCAAGTGCATGGAGACTCTAGGCACATCCCAATTACAAGTGGACCAGTGCGAAATTTACTACATCCTGGAGTAATTTTCCGTACCGCTTAGCTGGCGCACTTTATAGGTGAAGCGGCAAACTATTACAACAAATAAAATAACATGAAATTTATTTGCGTACACAGATTTTACTTTTCCGCTTGCTTAAGACTATGAACCTTTATTTTAAGGACCGCCCGGTTTTCTTTCGTGTCCCGCACTTTATGTGAGAGTAGCTCAGAATATTTTTGATATCTCCTTTATATTTTATAATAAATGGGCGGGTGTTATATTTGTTGCATCGTTCAAATATGTGGGATACAGTGAGTCTTTCATTACAGGTATCACAGATTGGAGCTTCTTGTCTATTGAGTAGGAATTCAGGGGTTATTTTGGTATTGTCCTATTCTCAAGTAAGTACAATTGATTCTCATCTATTACTGTCTGGTGGATAATGATTTGTTAAGAACAATTCTTTGACGCGTTGTAGTTTATTTGGGTTATCCAATAGGTCCCAATCTAGTTGGATCATTTTCCTAACTAATACTTTATGGTATGTTTTTAATTCCTTCCTGGGAATCCACAGAAAGGAAATCGATGTTTTTTTAATGTATGCTCTTTCAATAAGTATTTTTATTTCTTGAGCTATAGGATGTTGGGGTGAATATTAATTTAGACAACGCATAGAGTTGAGTCGGTAATTATAAGCTAATTATGATAGGGGGAAGTCATTGTGTATTGTAATGCTTTCAGTATAGCTAATAGTTCCGCTGTTAGTATAGCTGAAGATTCATGAAGAGAGTAGGGTTTTTCACTAAATGTGCAGTGATATGCAGCTCCTACTGAATTGTCTTTTTTTTGCACTATCTGTGTATATGAGATTAAACTCCTTATAGTTCTTGCGTACGATTTGATGGATGTGTGATATTATTAGAGAACGATTGATCTCTTGTTTGTTAAATCGTTTGAGTTCTGTGTTAAATTTGATGGAATATAAGTTCCATGAGGGAAATAGAAATTGATTTGTTGTAAATGTGGGTGGGGGAAGTAAGGTTTAGTTGATTTTTAAGGTTTTTATATTAGTAGTGAGCGAAAGAGGAATATCTGGTGCTGTTATGGGACCTTATAGCTATAGGATTAAAATAATGGAAGAGGTGGACCAGTCTCGTGACCGGCTAAATCACCAGATCTTACAAAAATGAACTTTAGCATATGGGGGAATGTTCAAGAAGAAGTGTACAAAATACCTCGACAACAAAGGAAGACATGAAGTTAAGGATTATTTACAAATATTAGTGTTGCCATATATCGAAATTTAAGCAGTGCATTCAAAAGACGTGTTGAACTATGTGTTCAGGAGAACGGTAGGCATTTTGAACACTTAATTAGATATTGTTTTCTTTTTATAATAGAAAACTTGTTAGTGCTAGAATAACATTTCCTTATTTAGTGTCTCGTTCTTTTTTTATTATTATCACTATAATATGTTGATTATAGCCACCATAATTTAATAACAATAATAACCTTTTAATAGATACAGAAATAATTAAAATTGCATTGTACAATTATAATGTTTGTGTATTTTCGCGTCCCAGAATAATTAAATGTGTAGACTGAATTAAATTTATTCTTTAACTATTTGTTGTTGGTTATAATTAAAACGAACTTTTTTAAATAATTGGCATTTTCATTTGCCATATCTTACTAGATTTTTTTAAAATTAACTATCTTCATTCACTTAATATAAATACCAAATTATTGTTTACATTTCAAGCTAAGTTGTTTTATAAAATGTTTACAACAATAATTTTTACTACTGGCAGATAAATTGAAAGCACAATAATATGCTTTGAGGTATAAATTTTTTTTAAACATGGCTAATTAGATTAAAATTACATCAATATGTTGTAATGCATTACGACACAACTAATAAAAATTAATATATCCCAAAAACTCTTAGAGATAGGTATAAGGTCACCTTAATAAAAGTGAAACAGGACTAATAACGGAACACGCTAGAATATTAGATACAAGGTGTGCCATTTAAAAAATCAAAGAAAAATTAGTTTTAATTTTGCCAGGTTGGCATATTTGCAGCCAACACCCTGTATAAAATTAATACGTATGCGTTTATCTAAACTCTAGTTAAACATTTATCTTCTTTGGTACAGATTTTCTTTATTGAACTCGTTGTAGGTTAGAAGTTATGGCAGATTATGGAGAATCCTGATTTTTTTTTTAATTCAGATATTTTTTGAATAATTTGGCAACGTCGAAATAAAATGCAAAACCAAATATTGTGTTATATGGAGAATTTCTTGGGAAATTCAAATATTTGAAAATAAATGGGGTGTTCAATTTAAAAAAGTTGATTCTTATGTGCATCACTTTTGTGAAATAACCTGTATAATAACTCTTGTCAAAGAACAAATTCAAAATATTGAGAAGTGAATGAGGGCCCTTTCGAACAGCTTTTAAAATACAAGAGTCTTTCAACTTTAGGTTTTTCAGGTTGGTTTTTACTCTAATTTTATGTATTGAAAAATTCTTGATTATGCAACGAGTAGAGTAAATGCACCAATTTTCTACGTAGGTACATACGCTGTGCGTTACAGAGAATTGAATTTAAAAAAAATCTTTCCATTTGACATTCATGACGTGACCCTTCAAAATCAGGAGGAGTGGTAAATGTCAAAAACATTTTAAAATGTGCTCCTCAGTCTCCTTATCACCTTACCAAATTTGTAGTAAAATATTCCTAGCCATTTATCAGATATCCGATTGCAACACTTTAAAATCCTCACGTTCTATAAAAGCATGAGGTACGATTCTTGTTTTTAATTATTTGCAAGAAAATAGGAGTCAATTTGTCCCTAAAATAGATAGTTATTCTGCGGTTTTTAGAATAAAACCAAACATAAATACATGCAAATCTTGAGCAGCCAGATTATATATAAAATTCCAACACCACCAACCGTCACCAACTGAAAATAATCTGGGTACCTTCTTTATGCCGGTCAATTCCTGACCCTCTTGAAAATCATAGGAGGAATTGATATAGAGCCACGTTATGTATGGTTCTAAATCTGCCAACAATTGGGCACACTCAAATCGAGCAGTCGAATTGACTAACGCAGTTACGTTTTCTGGAAAGCCGTCTTTTATGTAAGGCTTGTGAGGAAAACGCTCTATATAATAAAAAAAATTACTATTACTATTATTAGATATTTATATCATTATTATTAAGAAATTTTTACTTATTATTATTAAGAAATCATTGATTTTGGGTTTAGAGCATGCCAATTTGGAATTACTATCTATAGTTTCACCTGCGATTGCACAAGCCATTTTCAAGGATTTTAACCGCACGAGAGGACAACACAGAATGACAGCTATTATAGGCGAATACAAACAGATCCAACTAGGAACATTTAAAGGAAACTCTGCAACCTGATCAATGCCTGACCTAGAGAAGAAGAAATTGAAGCCAACAAGATTCCCTGGTTATACAAACTTCCAAAAATGTCTGTCTCATGTCTGTGCAGTAGCTTCGCCATCTTACAATATAGAAAAATATCTAGCCAATTTTTTAAACTCCTCTACAGGACAATCTAATTATTATATCAAAACTCTAAATAATTATCGCATCAAAAACTCAAATATTTCACAGAAAAACTTTAAATTTGATATCGGCGATATTTTAAGGAGTTTTGATGTTGATTTATTGTATACAAATGAGAGTGAAGTGATGATATAGTTTCCATAATTTCTGGCATATTTAAACAGGAAAATCTTAATGCGGTCTTAACTGAATATAATATAGCTGCTTAACAACCAGATATTTCATTTTTAAAGTAATCTTTACGAGCAAACTTCAGGCGCAACCCTGAGATCTCCGCTATTACCAGACATTTCTATTAAAGCTTTCTAGGAAACAGGTCTAAATCTTGCTCTTTTACAACCTACATGATGGTTTAGATATTATGTCGATGATACTTTCGCAATACAGGGTGTTGGGGGTTTGACTACAAATATTTTAACACGTAATAGTATGGACCATTTCGATTGAAAAAGGGTCAATTCCTTATCATTTTTGACAAAAATAGCCGACAAAATACAACCTTAAAGTTATATTTTGTTTTATTAATTTTTAAGGACATCGTTAACACATTTATTAATATTATTATGTAAAACAATTAATTATATGATTTTCTGCAGAATACCTACAATTTTTTTCTTAATAAAACATCTGAACGACCTAAATTTAAAAAATAAAAACAGAAATAAATTGTTTTATCTTACCATATAACGCTTACTTGAAAATGGCAACACTGCCCACCGTAGAGGAACGAGCAGGCTTCAACAAACATAACAATTCGCAAACATATCAGTCGCAGTTGCCTTGTTTTTTTGGTTCTTTCACCTTAATTTTTTGCCGTATGAGGCAATTCCATACCGTTTTAATACGTAGTCGGGATTTAAAAATCTTAAAATGTATACGAATATTGAATATGCAGACATGTTACTTATATATGGAAAGTGTAGGCAGAATGCTCATTTGACGTCCCAAATATACCGAGAAAGATATTCTAGCAGAAGGTGTCCTAATGGCAGAACATTTGTGGCGGTCAATCAAACTGATCGGGGGCCTGAAAAGCAAATAACATAGCAAGTAACATATTTTAGTCCTAGTGGAGGCAAACCCTGGTTTAAGCACTCGGGAAATCTCGCGACAAGTTGAATTTTCTAATTGGACCATTCATCGTACCCTTCGTGAAAACCTTTTGTACCCTTATCATGTGCAGCGAGTACAGGCTTTGACTTTAGAGAACTTACCTAGAAGAAAAGAATGTTGCCGGTGGTTTCTCCGAAAAGCCAAGAACTCCAAAATTTTACTTTAAACATACACTCATACCTGGGCTCAAACAAATCCACACACGATTCAACAAGGCCGATTTCAATACCGTCTTTTAATAAATATTTGGGCTGGAATAATCCACAAACGCTTAATCGGATCTTTTGAGCTACCAAGGCGTTTAAAAGGAGAGGCATACCTCCAATCTTTAATGACTTGTCCACTCCTTTAGAAGATATTCCTTTAGCTCAGCGAGCCAGTGCTTGGTTTCTTTATGACAGAGCTCCTGCCCACACTCATAGGAATGAGTTACAATCTGGATAATACATTTGATAATAGGTGGATAGGTTGAAATGCCCCTAAACCTAGAAAACGGCCTCCGAGGTCACCAAACCTAAAGCCCCTTGATTTTTATTTTTGGGCCCACATGAACACATTAGTGTATAATAGGGTTAAAATTGAAAATGAAGATGACCGTAAAATTAAAAGGAATCAACGTATTGAGGGTTGGTATAATGAAGATTTATCCAACATAAAAAATAATTTAGATAGACTATTTTGGATATATCGCGATAGTAAAGACAATAACGTCTACATAGAATATCTAAACCTTAAGAAACTGTACAAAAAACAAATCAAGACTTGCAAACAGCAATTTTTTAAAACCAAAATAAACAATTCTGCTAATAGAACTAAAACTATATGGACTATTGTCAATGACAAATTAAATAAACATAACAATAAACAAAGTGAAATTAAACTCTTTATCAACAATGAGACTGTTTCGGATGCTAAGGACGTGGCGAATGAGTTTGTAGCATACTTCAGTACTGTGTCTGTCAAAAAACTTCAAGAGCGGTATGGATGTTCCTTCTATCACTGTACAATACCACCATTTGTTTTTAATAGTATAGTGGTTAGTCCTGTAAGCACTGATGAAATTGTCCAGACTGTCAAACAGTTAAAAAACAAGAACTCTGCATGTTTTGACGACCTTAACGTAAAAATAATTAAAAATATTATAAATCATATTTTGCAACCCCTCACTTTCCTGATTAACCATAGCCTTTCTGAAGGTGTTTTTCCTAAAGTACTTAAAACTGCGAATGTAGTACCTATTCATAAGAAAAGTGCTCGTGATAACATTGAGAATTTCCGTCCAATATCCTTACTTAGTGTATTTTCAAAAATATTCGAACGTCTAGTTTATAACAAAATCATAAATTTTATTGACAGATATAATTTGATAAACTCCGCACAACATGGCTTCCTATCTGGCAAATCTATAGAATCGGCCTCGTATCAGTGTCTAAACCAGATTTAGGAGAGTATAGATGCAGGTAAACTGGTGGTCACGATATTTTTTGACCTGTCAATAGCGTTTGACACAATAAATAAATACTTCCTCATTAGTAAATTATATAATATGGGAATTCGCGGAACACTTCTACAATGGATTGAATCATACTTGTCTGAAAGGTAGATTGTAGTTAAGTACGGCGGTGTAAAGTTTAGGGCGTGTCCAGTAAATATTGGTGTACCGCAGGGTTCAGTTTTGGGTCCACTGCTTTTTATTCTATATGCAAATGATCTGCCGCTATATATTAATCAGGGAAGCGTGGTGCCAACGAAATGGACTAATATTAAATATATAAAAAACTGTGTATATGAATATGATTAATAGAAAGTCGTACTCGGCTGATCTTGAGGAACGGCTTAATATTAAGTTTGCTGGTAGCAATAGATTCTTAGGTACAATTATTGACTCGCGGCTCTCGCTCGATGACCATGTAGACTATGTTTGTGGTAAGCTTGCTTAACTCTGCGTATTTTGCTATTCCGAGTTTAAAGAATACCCTTGACATTGATGGCCTTCTGTCGGTGTATTACTCCCTGGCATTTAATCATATGTCAAGTAATATTCTTTGTTGGGGCAATGCAGGTATTCAGAGCAACCGGGTTTTTGTTAATCAAAAAAGAATTTTGCGTCTCATATTTGGTTTAGATATCCACGAGAGCTGCAGAGACGTTTTTTTGCCAAGGAGAATTCTCACGTTTCCTAGTATGTACATTCTCAGGTGTCTCGTGTTTGTAAATAATAACAGATCCATGTTTGGTGAGTTGGGATCGGGGAGCACCTACAACACGCGAGGAGGGAACTTTCTTATGATCCCCCCTCATAGAACATCGTTCTTTAAGAGATCTCCTTTGTACAATTGTATTAATTTGTACAACGGCTTACCATTGGAGATACGCATGTTGCGTGGCAAAAAATTTACTGCTGGGGTGAAATCCCTTTTACTGACAAGTGTTGCTATTCTATCAAAGAGTTTATTGGACATTAGCATAAATACGATTATTGCGTTTTTTTCGCCTGCTGCCTGGTTACTTTGTTTTTTAGATTGGCTTCTTCAATATTTATTCTATTTCTAGCCGCACTGTTTTTTGTGTTTACTTGTTTGTTATGTTAAATATTAGTACTTTGTTTATTTTACTGTTATTTTATTTTATGTCATTTTATTTTATGTTGTTTTTATTTCGACACTGTATTAAAATTTTGACGAATACAGTAACGTTTTTTTATGCATACATTATACGATTTTTATATTTTATATAATTCTTTTATATTTTATATAATTCTTGATTTTTTTTTTAAATCTGTTTATTGTAAAATTATTGACAACCCAATGTACAAATTTGTAAATTTTTGGTAATATATTATCCTATTCTATTCTATTCTTCTACCTTAGAAATCGCGGAACAAATTACACAAAGACCTAAAGTTCTTGAATCTGTTCAAGAAAATTGGCTTCGCCGTATTCGAGCGTGTTGAAATCATGGCGGTAGTCATTTTTACCATTTGCTTTAAGTTTTTAAAATACTTTTTTGCGTGTGTGAATTACCTACCTAGTGCTATAAATTAATATGCTTGGTAAGTTCATATTCTTTATTCATTTTTGGAAACTAATAAACTTAATTAGGATTGCGCAGTTAAAAACTGTACAAATAAATAATCCAAAAAGTTTTAATAACAGGTTTTTACTATTTTTTTATACACGCCGATATTATGCTAACAAACCACAATTTATTAAAAAATTAGTTCATACGTTCCAAAAAAATAAGCAAAATAAAATAATTGAATTGCTTTCAAACCCACAGGTTTTTTTTACTTCTTTATTGACAAAATACAAGTGATGATATTGTCATCACATTGATGTCCAAATAAATAGCAATGTTGCCATGTTCTCTCGA
This sequence comes from Kuschelorhynchus macadamiae, assembly GCA_030620095.1. Taxonomy (NCBI): domain Eukaryota; kingdom Metazoa; phylum Arthropoda; class Insecta; order Coleoptera; family Curculionidae; genus Kuschelorhynchus; species Kuschelorhynchus macadamiae. The sequence continues at coordinate 122,924 of JAUTXW010002439.1, read as the reverse complement.
AATTAGTTGAAACCTTCTCCAAAATTAAACATTTTAAAATTAAATATCTCGAAACCCTTTCAAATTTACCGACGATTTATAAGAATATTTTGATTAAAATCGTTTATACTAACCTATGCTAAAATATTTGTAGTCAAACCCCTAACATCCTGTATAACTACATCTAAACCAACAACATTCTAATAAACAACTCTCTATGGAAATTCAGTTGGATGGTGCTATTATCTCCCTTGATGTGATAGTACAAAATAAAGATAAGGGTACCATAGTTCATTCTTTTTATAGGAAACCGACGCATATTTAAATTCTAGTTCTCATAGCTCTGCTCAACGGAGCTCATTCTGTGTTTTAATTTCATACAGTAAATATACCTCGTAGAATCGCTGGCGAAACGTCATAAAGAAATTCCAGCTTGACACGTCAAAACCCAAAATTCACAATCATCTTAATTTACTGAGCTTACGAAAGTTTTTATACTATGTTATGCTTACTAATTTCCTCCCTGAATAAATAATGATATTTCCAATTAGAAAAAAATGAAAAACTCTACTGTTATTGCTTGCAGAATAATTCTCGAACAAAATGATAAAAAGGCCAATAACATTAACAGATAATATTAATATCATTTCGTGTAACACCAGTTTTATAACGAAGATATACTAGTCGACACTTATAATGCATCACTGATTGTTAACGTTGATTTCAAATGCATATATTTATATTATTCAACCGATTTTAACAAAGTTTTTTTTCCTGATAGGCAGTCCTACTTTTTGAAGCCCTAGGCAGAATTGAAAATGTTGTAAATAAACCAAAATTTAATATGACTACGGATACGTAAAGTTTTACTATACATCACTAATTTTGAAACTTTAATTTTTAATACAGGGTGAATAAAAAGATATACACTTTAAACCATAACTTAGAAATATGGTTAATTAAAAATACACTTAGGCATTGAACATTTTTGAATACCTAGATATGTACTCCTAATCTTAACTTCCCCAAACAGTGTTTCCAAATTTAATAATGTATTTTTTATTTTTTATTACTTGGTATAGGTATCAAGTTAAAAGACGCTAATTTCAGAACTACTGTATACCATCACAATGTTTAAACATTTGCAGTTTTAATACAGGGAGGATGAAATGATGATGTCCAAATTTGTCCACACGGATTTCGAACGAAATCAGCGTTTGCTCATTATTTGACATTATCAGTTTAACTACAAAAAGTTAAAAATGCCTAGAATTTCTGCTTTAAACCGACGTTTAATGAAGAGCGGTAGAAGTCAGAGGACTGTGGTGGAAATAACAGGGGTTACTATAGTGATGTCTCTCGAATTCATTCCAGATATATTGAGACTGGTTCAATTGAAAATAGACTTCGAAGGCATAGAAATCACAATACCACAGCAAATCAATTTGTTTGAATTGATTTTATTTGAATACTGGCAAGAGGGAAGCCAACATCATCATCAACAGATATAAAGGAAAAAATTCGGGCAGCACATCACAACGAGGTATCAATTCAAACAATTTGAAGACGGCTACATGAAATAGGCCTGAGAAACAAATGGCCTCTGCGAGTTCTCAAATTTACAGACTTGCAAAAACGGGCAAGGTTAAATTGGTGTATCGAACATCGCCATTAGAACATCAATCAATGGAAAAATGTAACGTTTTTCGATGAAACCAGAATTGGTTCAGTGTCCGGTGACCGACGGGTTCACGTTTGGCGAGTTTCAGGACAAGAAGCCAGGGCTGCCAAACTTAGAGAACTGCTACCATATGCCATATCAAAGCGGTAAAACCATGTTTTGGGGTGAGATAAAGTGGAATAATAAAATGCCCTTGGTATCTATACCAGAATGGAAGATAATGCTACCGCACATAGGACAAGAGTAGTGATCGAATATAAAGAAGTAGAAGGAATATCAAGTTTGGACTGGGCTCCGCGATCGCCGGACTTAAATCCAGTCGAAAATGCTTGGGATATATTGGGAAGGCATGTAAAGAAAAGAAAGTAATTTTTTGCAGGTTTTCCCAATCTTATTGAAGCCGCTGTGGAGGAATGGAATGCAATTCCACACCACCATATAAACAATCTAATTGAAAGCATTCCAACAAGAATTGAGCAATGTATTAGAGCTGGTGGAGGGCCAACAGACTATCAAGTTTTTGTGTAACGTCGTTTTCTTTTTTTACATTTCTTTTTTAATCTTTTTTTGGCGCCTTGTTGCCGCTTTGGTATAGTTTCTTTTGTATGTTTGATAATAAAAACTCATTTATACTAGCTATTTATTAGTGATTTTTTTTAATGGGCAACATCTCTGAAAAAAATCTGTAAATGTGTCCTTAAATGTAAAATAAGCCATTTGGATCTTATAGAATTTCGTCTACCCTGTATCAAGACTCCAAGTTTCAAAGCTTGCGATGGCATTCAGAAGCTCTAAAATTAGTTTTACATCTTTTTTACGTGATGTGTATACCAAGGCATAAAAATAATGAAAATAAAAAAAACTATATTGAACTTGGCATTCAAAAATGTTCAATGGCTAAGTGTATTTTTAATTAACCATATTTCTTTATTATGATTATTAAGTTATGTTTTAAAGTGTATATCTTTTTATTCACCCTGTATTAAAAATTAAAGTTTCAAACTTGATGATGTGGTACAGTAAACCTTTACGTATTCGTAACATATGACAAATTTCAATCTGCATGCCCCGTCTCTTTTTCGCACTCATATTAAATTTTGGTTTATTTACATGCTCTCGTAATTTTTAGTTTTCCCGGTACAATACATCCGAATTTCAATTCTGCCTAGGGCTTCAGAAAATAGAGGGACTGACCTATCAGGAAAAAAGTTTGTTAAAATCGGTTGAATAATAAGATATTTTTGTTGCATTGGAAATTAATGTTAAAAATTAGTGTTGACTAGTGTACTATGATTCCTATTTGAATCACGATTTGGCTCTTTCTGCAGCTCATTAGGCCACCATAGACTAGCGAGCCCCGGTTTTTCCTTTTTTTATCTATGAGCAGAACACGAATGCCGAAGGCCTAAGTACTCTAGGTACCGTGGTTAATTTATTGATGTAGGATTTGCAGACTCTCAGATTAGGAGAAGAAGGAAATGCATTTGCTGGAAACACATTCCATAATCGGGAATAAACGGGAACAAAGGAGTGGACAAAATGAGAGGTCCTTGGTCTTTGCAGTTGAAACTGAAAGAAGGTCATAATGGACGAGCATTCATCAGAACAGAATCCGTGGTAGTATCTGTAAAACAAAGATAGATTGCCCACAATTTGACGAGTCAGGGATATTAAGGATGGAAGAAGAGGCTGCTCCCCATATGTGAGCAATACTAAGGCAGTTTCTGATAAAGATTTAACATTGTCTGTTGCCTTTACTCTCTGATTTTCTAGAAAAATAAATCGTTTTTATATGTTGAAAAGAATAAAAATTGCAGCACCGCCCTCGTATAACATTATTTAGGAATCGGCATTTGGTGAAAATCCAGATTTATAACGTCATATGTTCGTTTCAGGAAAATCTTAAGTAAACCATTTAACTGACCTCGTAAAATGTTAATATTTCAGTTGTACTTTTGGAAAACAACTATAAACCGGTTTTATTTTGTTTTGGTTATAAACAGTTTTGGCTTCAATTGGGTTCAAAAATTGTATTTGTTCTATTTATTTTATGGTGGGTTAAAATCCTGAATATAGGTATTGTTTTGTAGTGTACGTGTTATAAGGCTTTGTATCATGTGAAATATATCGTGTAATGACATATTTACTATAGATTTCCTAAATAATTAATGTGTCTTCATTTATAGGCGGCTAGATACTTGAAGTTAAATTATATAGGATGATTGGATATTAAAAAAAATACGATTTGTGTCTCTAACATAAAGGCAAGAACCAAAATTATGTACGAGGTGATCCATCCCTACCTCCCTTCTCACCCCAATCACCTTACCTCCTACTTCTGAAAGCTTATCTTAAAGCTCTTCACTAACATTTTACAATGATACTACGAAAAAATTGCAATATTTTAACCGCATTGTACAGGGTTATTTTTTACAATTTGCCACCCCTGAGAGGCTTATTTTTTCAAGATACAAAGAAATGGTTCCTATGAAAGTTATAGGGAATTTCCTAAATTTTACACAGCGGCAATTTTAAAACAAATTAAAGCCAATTAAAAACAAAAATCTTTTTTGGCTTTTTCGCAACTGAATAAAAATATTTAACTTTAAATTAATTGAAGCAGATATTTAATATAATTACATGCCTCAACATGTAGACTAGTCTGTTGCGAAAAAGCCAAAAAAGATTTGTCAATCTAAACGCAACAAATAATCTGAACACATTTAAAAATAACGTTATAGATGGCTGCAAACTATCATTTTTTTCATATCTAGGTTACATGTCAAACAAACTAACACATTTTAAAATTTTGAAATCAATTCTTTTCTATTATTTAATGTTTTTCTCTTACGATCGGCGCACTGATGAGTCCCGATAGGATGAAAGTATTTGTACAACTACTATGTGTCTATAAAAACTTAAGGTAAATGATATAATTTCTTATGTTTGCTTAAATAATATTATTTATATTATGTATCGAAACATTCCGTAGACAGACTAGTCTACATGTTGAGGTATGTAATTATATTAAATATCTGCTTCAATTAATTTAAAGTTAAATATTTTTATTCAGTTGCGAAAAAGCCAAAAAAGATTTTTGTTTGTCAACAAAGTTGATGGTGATTTAGTGATTTTCCAATCGTCTTTTGTTTTTAAAATTGCCGCAATGTAAATATTTAGAAAATTCCCTATAACTTCCAGACCATTTCTTTGTATCTTGAAGGGGGGCTGGCAAATTATAACAAATTAAGTACGTAATTTTTAGGTAAATATTTAAAATGATTTTCAAATAATAGAGCCTGACCTGACAAACTCGTAAGGAGACCCAATAAAAAGAGTCAAAGCGTGTCAGATCTGGGGACCTCGGCGGCCACACAACAGATCTTATATTTTCTACGCATTGGTTTATACAGGATGGGCCAATCAAAACGAAACAAGGCCGATATTTCATATACTGTTTGTTTTAAAAAAATGCTTAGACCCTTCGATTTTTATTTCCCGAGGGAAAGGTTTTGCGCTAATCATCGCTTCATCACTTCAACCCCCTCGCGAGGGTGAGCTCCAACCTCAAAATCTTAAATGGGAATAGGGCTCGACTGGTACCCTATTTTAAAGTTAATTAAATTCTCGTTTCAACGCATCTTAGTTTTTCAAATCTGATGCAGTTATTTTTGAGAAAATAAAGGAAGAACAATGAAAAAAAAAACGATTTCTCATTGTTATTGCTCGATGAAGAAAATGTTCAAATCCGTTGATTTTTATCTCCAAGAAGTTTTTTATGCATATTTTCAACTCTAACCCTATATTTCCACACCGCAGGGGTGAGCTTCAACCCTTAAATCAAATGGGATTGAACATCATGTGATACCTCATTTTAATGGTCATCAAATTCCCTTTTTAATATATCCAGCATAAAAATAAGGAAATGATTTTTACATTCCTCATTACATTCAAATTCAAATTCAAATTCAAATATCTTTATTACTATCACAATAAAACATCATTACAATTCAATAACACTTAAAAGATAGTAACGACGGACAGTACCGCGATTATCCCAACCGATAACACAGTGTACCCAAAGAGTACCTGTGTGGTAGAGCCCGTTTACATATATCACTCAAAAAAATTAATCTAAATTCCAATTTTATTGTTTGAAGAAAAAAGTAGTAAGTACTATTCTTTTTGCAATTAATAATTTTTTGTGCTGTGGAATTCTGCTTGTGTAAAAAATTTATAAATATTCCTGAGAAGTGGAAGCTAAAGGGTATTTACATTTAATTTTTTACTTTGATCTAAAATGGTTTAATACTACTGCAGAAATAGTATCGCTGATTGAACTGTATTATGTAAATGGTAGCTGTGCTAATATTGCAGCACAGGTATTTAATCAAATGAATCCAGATAAACATGTTCACCGAAAATACATAATTGAACTGGTAGAAAAGTTTAGGGAGACAGGATCACTGGCAAACCAAAAACCAATCGCTCCAAATCAAATGATAGTTGGAAATGAAACAGTGGAACTTGCTGTTTTGGGCCACGTTAATATAGACCCTACATTAAGCACCAGACAACTACCTTTAGTGTGTCGCATATCTCGTACGAGTATTCGCAGAATTTTAAAGACATAAATTTTTAAAAAATTCATGTTGTACAGTAATTAAACGAATATGACTTTGACAGACACTGAAATTTGCGAGATTATGAGTGAAAGAATAAAAAATAATCCAAATTTAGTGTTCAGCATTTGATTTTCCGATGAGTGTTTGTTTTTTCTAAATGGGACTGTTAATCGTCACAATTGTTGATATTGGTCCGACGAAAATCCACATCTATTGCATGATATTCACACTTAACATCCTGACAAATTAAACGTCTGTATGGGAGTTTATGGCTATTGTTAAATTGGTCCACTTTTTCTTCCAAGAAATCTAAATGGAGAACTGTATTTGCAGTTATTAGAAAACGCTGTTAACAGAAACGCTTGAAAATAATAACAATTACAATGCCAATGAGTTGACATTTCCACAAGATGGTGCAGCTCCTCATTATAACCTTGCCGTTCGTGAATATTTAAATCGGACGTAACCTGGTAGATGGATCAGCTGAAGAGGAGCAATAGAGTGGCCAGCAAGATCACCTAAATTAACCTCTTAGATTATTTTCTATGGAGTCACATAAAAAGTAAGATTTATTTTGCCACAGTCTTCAGCGGAACATTTATGAATGTCGGGTCATTACACCAGAAATGCTTCATAATGTCCGTGACCGTCTTCAACAAAATCTCTATTATTGTATGGATGCAGGAGCACTTATTATCACGAACAATACATAAACCAAATTTACATCTTGTGTCTCATCTTTTTTTGTAAACCTAAACCATACCCATACCGTAAAGCTAAGCTCAAAAAGAATAATTTTTTCCAGAAAAACAATGTCATTACATAAAATTAATGTAAAGATTGATATAAATTTATAGTTTCATCAGAATTTAATGACCTTTGAAATGAGGTATGACTTGACCTTTAATTTAATATTTTAAGGGTTGCAGCTTACCTGCGGAAGGTTAAAGTGGCAGAGTAGAAAATAAGGGGAAAAAAAATGTTTTTCTCGATACAAAAATCAATGGATTTCAACATTTTTTCACCGAGCACTGATTTTTTCTTTTTATTGCTCTACCCTTATTTTTTCAAAAATGGCTGCATCAAATTTGAAAAAAATAAGATGCGTTGAAAAGAGAATTTGATTACCTTTGAAATAAGGTTTCACTGGACCCCTATTCCTATTTAAGATTTTGGGATTGAAGCTTACTCCTGCGAGGGGGTGGAAGTGACAAGGTTGGTAATATAGACAAAACCTTTCCCCCGGGAAATAAAAATCGACGGGACCTAGCGATTTTTTTTTAAATGAACGGTATGTGAAACATCGGCCTTGTTTCGTTTTGATTGGCTCATCCTGTACAATGACGTAGGTTAGTCACATTTTTTATTAAAGAAATATTTTTATTAAGAATGAATTTCTCGAACAATTACATTTTTGTCCCATTATACTCTTCGAAACCCCAACCATGGACATACTGTATGCAGACTTCCCTTATCTATAAAAATTATTTAAACAAGTCAAAAATTTTAATACAACTTTGTGGCATTTTCCACATATATTTCCATTATAATCATAGTACAGGTATTACATATTTTTAATGGATTACCATATGCTTTAACGGATTTTTTAATGAACTGTTTAGGACATCTAAACTGTTGAAAAATATATTTGCAAATAATTCGTACATACCTACAACATCCAGTCGGAATGTGAAATCAATGCATCCTGCTTCATTACAAACGAGACATGTGTAATTCCCTTTATCCTCAGTAACCAGATCTTCCAGAGATAAAGCCCAATGATTTGTTTTATATTCTCCATAATGCCTTTTCGGCTCTTTGCCATCTTTATACCAAGTGATGTTTGGGGTTGGATTGCCGCTAGCACGGCACTTTAGCTGCGCAATGTTACCTGCTGGTTTGACCACCATTCGTTGCATTTGAGACTGTTTAATAAAATATGGTGGTTCCACTACGATTAGGTTATATTCTGCAACTAATCTTCCGTTCGAGTAGCAGGAATACAGGCCCTCATCACTTAGGCTTAGGTTTTGAATTTCGAAAATTTGAGATTCAGACTGAAAAAAAAGAGATAAAGTTACATGGTATAAAAACATCTCATTCAGATTGGGGTTTTTAATTGAACAGGTGTGGTCATTTAATTTAAAAACACCTACAAGAGACGTTTTTTATATGCATATAGTTATTGGGTTATATTAAATTTCAAATTTTATATTTTACTTTTTACTTTCCTCGTAAAAGGGAAGTTTCATAAGAGCAAAAAAATCACCTTCCGAGATTTTTTCAGTGCTTCATGTTTTAGGGTTCCTAGATGCCGAAAAATATGTGGTCTGTCTAAAACTACTAACCCGATTGACTTCAAATTTTGGTCAAAAATTAAGGGTCATATGGAGACGACCTGGTAACATTTTGGTAAAAATTCAGTACGGCGAAACAAAATGGAGGCCTGGTGAATTGTTAAAAAATTATTATTAAAAAACTACTTATTCAATTTATCTCAAATTTTGCACAAATATCAAAGTATTATGTTGGAATCAACTGTAAAATTGTGGTACCTACCAATTTAAAATGGCCAACCAAAATGGCTACCAAATAAAATGTTTGTAATCGTGAAAAAGTCCCCCACTCAGGTTTTACATGTCTTTACGTTTTAGCGTCTCTAGATGCAAAAAAAAATGTTTTATCAATTCGGTCGGTTCGTCTGTCAGTTCGCGGCAAAACTTCTTACCCGATTGACTTCAAATTTTGATAAAAAAATAAGGGTCATATGAGGATGGTATGGTAATATTTTGGTAAAAATCCAATATGGCGAAATAAAATAGCGCCCTAGCGAAATGTTTAAAAAATTATTATTAAAAAACTACTTATCTATTGTATCTCAAATTTTGCACAAACGTCAAGTATTATGATGGAATCAACTGGTAAAATTTTAGTACGAATCCAAGATGGCCGCATAATAAAATATTTAAAAATTTAGCCTGAAAAAACCTTAATAGATTGATTTCAAATTATGTGGCATAACTAATTGTGGTATAGAGATCAACTAGTAGAACTGTGTTAGTAATTCAGGATTGCGGCTAAATAAAATGTTTGTAATCCTTGCAAAAATCACCATCTTGAGAATTACTTACCATATTGACTGATTGATTGATGAAACTTTAGTCAAAAGTTAAGGGTCATATGGTGATAACCTAGTAATATTTTTGTATAAAGACCAATATGGCCTAAGAAGATGGCGGCCTAGTGGAACGTTCAAAAAATTATGACATTTTGATATGAATCCAAGATACCAAAGCAAAATGGAGGCCTAATAGGATATTAAAAAAAACTACTTTTATTAATTTCAATGTATGTGCAAGATATAGAGATAAACTGGTAAAATTGTGGTGCCAATTTAAGATGGTGTAGCAAAATGGCAGCCAAATACAAATTTTATAAAATCAACGTAAACAAATTATAATCAAGTGACTTTAAAGTTTGCAGAAAAATTAAATGTGAAATGGGATAACCTGGTACGAATTCAATATGACGTAACAAAATGCCGGTATGTGTCAATGTAAAAACTATTTATTGAATTTACTTTAAATTATGCCCAAAAATCATGTGTGGCATAAGTAGAAACAAACTGGTAAAATATTGGTAGGAATCTAATATGATGGTACAAAATGGCGCCCAATAAAAATGTCCGAAAAGACAGTATATGTAACACATATATATTGTGACTATGTACTGGACTAAACTGGGTCACGCTTCCCTATTCCTAACAAATGGAAAGAAAATCATAACGAGGGAAGTTTCGGCTAAAGGAAATTTACCAATTTTTTTTGATAAAGGACAAGTTTTATCACGAGAGAAGTTCTGTTAAAAGGGCTCATCACAATATCACACTTGCTTTTGTGCAAAATTTTGAGTCAATTGGATGAGTTTGACAGTATGAGTATGTACCAGGTACCAAAGGGTACCTATGGTCAAAATTATATGAAGTTTAGTTAACTCCATGGGTAATTGTGATCTTTTAAACGAGTCCCTTATAATTCCAAAATATCAATAAAAAATCAATTACTTGGCAACGTGTGTGTGTGTTTTCATTCCGGGTGTACATCCGTTCACTACTGTCGTTCTGAAGAGAACAGTTTTGCTATTTTTGCGAATTTATTTATGATATACTTCGAAATAGAAGCTCTTGAGAAAGCAAGTTTAAAGCCCAAATTATGGATTCGTTATGTGGATGACATATTTATTATATGGCAGCATGGTCATGCAGAGCTCAAAAAATTTCTGACTCACCTAAATTCAATCCACCCCAGAATACAATTTACTCTAGAGATAGACGAAAACAACAAACTACCATTTTTAGATGTTTTGGTCACAAAACTGCATAACGGACATTTCGAATACACCGTGTATAGAAAACCAACACATACAGACAGATATTTAAATGCAAAATCACATCACTACCCAGCACAAATTCAAGCTGTGGCAAATACCCTAATATCCAGATCCGTGAGATTAACTGAAACACAAGACAAGACAAAACGAACTTAAGATAATATACCGCGCTTTAAAGAAAAATGGCTACACAAATCGCACCATAGAGAAAGCTATTACTGCACAGGTTTCCCGAACAACGAACAACAAAAATAATTAACCGTGAATGCAACAAGTAGTCTTACCATATGTAAAAGGCACAACAGACAGAATCGGAAGAATTCTTAGGAAACACAACATACAAACAATACACAAACAACTATAGGTAAACTACTTGGAAACCCAAAAGATAAAATCACACTGGAAAACCTCGGAGTATACAGTATTCCGTGCCAGGACTGTGAAAAGTTGTACGTGGGGAAAACTAACAGGCGAATATCAGCAAGAGTGGAGGAGCATAAACTCAGCATCAGAAATAAACAAACAACCTCAGCTTTATTCCTACATCATCAGGAAACCGGCCAGATAATAAATTTCGATGGGTGTAGGGAGATTGCCAATATAGAACATTATAAAAAATCCGAGAAGCCATAGAAATTGAAAAACAAAATGATTTGTATAAAAGGGACGAATCATTAAAGCTACCAACAGTATGGAAGACAATAATCGACAAATCTAAAATCGCAAAAATTCTTGCGCAACAACATCAATACCAATATTTTTCCATCCGTCAAGGACTAAAAATCATTATTTATGTATACAGTGTGTATCAGCCAAATGGAATAAATTCGATAATAAATAAATGGGGGCGTGTTCGGAAAAACGCTTGGACCCGTCAATTGGTATTTTTAGTTGCTCATTTTCTCCAATAAAAACTTTTTATACAGGGTGTGTCCTGTAACAGTGGTCAATGCCAACTTTCTTATTTCAAATGCAACACCCCGGATATTATTTAATTTTTGGATACTTTAGGAGATTCTAAACATATTTTATGTTCAATGTCCTATACCTATCTTCAACTATTTCGGCAATATTAAGTGTTTTCAAATTTATTGCAAAAATTAAGATTAAAAAAATAAAATTATTTATTTCTTCATAATATATAAACAAAAGTAAAAAGTTAATTTAGGAACTGTTGAATATGCTCGCCGCGAACGTCTTGGCAAATTCCTAATCTTAAATAGAAATTTCTTCTAACGTTATTTAGCAACTCAGGCGTGACCGATCTAATCGCAAGCGTTATTCGTCTTCTTAAGTCAGCTAAGTCGAGAGGTGTAGTTTTGTATACAACATTTTTAATATGTCCCCATAAGAAAAAGTCTAATGGCGTCAGATCAGGGGATCGTGCTGGCCATTCTATCGATCCTCGTCTCCCTATCCACCGATTTGGAAATATTCCGTTGAGGTACTGCCGGACATTAATTTGGTAATGGGGCGGTGCTCCATCTTGCTGAAACCATATCATATTCGCTGGAACTTGTGGGTTTGCTGGATCCGGATACAAATTTGTCAAAGTTGGCACGACATTATTTTAGAGCAGTGCTAAATAATTATCGCCATTCAAATTGCCGTCAATGAAAAAGGGGCCTATGATATGATCCCTAACAATTCCTGCCCAAACATTAACCTTTTCAGGATATTGAGTATGTTCTTCGCTGATCCAGTGAGGATTTTCCCTAGACCAATAGCGGCAATTTTGACGATTTACATGACCGTGAAGTGTAAAGGTGCACTCATCCGAAAACAAAACATGTTCTAATTGAATAACATGGTTATCTAACATAGCCATCATTTGTTCACAAAAATAAGTTCTCCTATCATAATCGTCTTCCATGAGCTCCTGAGTTGGTATCACTTTATAGGGATGCATTTTATTTTCTTTTAATGTTCGAAAAATCGACGAATGGCTAATATCGAACATTGCGGCGGCTTGTCGACTAGAAATATGTGAGTTTTCCTCAAACTTAAGCATAATATCCAATTTAGTATCATCATTTATTGAATTGGCAGCTGCTTTTTTTATCTGCCTCACATGTCCAAGCTCGCGAAACAGCTTTTCTATTTTACTAATTGTCCCTTGGGATATATGCGGCAAATTTGGAAATTTTTCATGAAATAAGCGAGCAACTTCCACTTGTGTTCGTGTGTTATCTCCATAACCAATCATTTGTAGAATTGTTATTTTATGCATTTCTGTTAAATGAACCATTTTTCTGATATTAGGTATTATGCAGTTAACGAAATTCAAAAGACTATGACACTGACACTGACAACTACTGTCTTGCAAAGAGAAAGGCCAGGCATTTTACACAAAAGTAAACAAAACTTAAAAGTAAACAAAACTGGCTCTTTTTGTTCCATATCAATAAAAAGGAACGCTAAAATGGTTTTTGCTTACATTCTTAATATGAAGACCTAAATGGTAAATAAGTATTGAGTGTGTTGTAGCGAATTTTTGTAATCAAATAAATAGTTCAGTAACCAGAGCCACTTTCATGAATAATAATAAATTTGAAATAAATAAAATAAAAATAAATTTGAAAACACTTAATATTGCCGGAATAGTTGAAGATAGGTATAGGACATTGAACATAAAATATGTTTAGAATCTCCTAAAGAATCCAAAAATTAAATAATATCTGGGGTGTTGCATTTGAAATAAGAAAGTTGGCATTGATCACTGTTACAGGACACACCCTGTAGAAAAAGTTTTTATTGGAGAAAATGAGCAACTAAAAATACCAATCGACGGGTCCAAGCGTTTTTCCGAACACGCCCCCATTTATTTATTATCGAATTTATTCCATTTGGCTGATACACACTGTATATATATATATATATATATATATATATATATATATATATTCTTTTTCATCCCTACAATTTATAAATATCAAGTACTTTCTTGGGATTAGGTTCGTGGATTGAATTAGAAAAAACTTTAATTAACCTTTCGCCTGCCCATTTCAGGCTTTTTCAAAATTTTTATTTCTGTATATATTCAGAAAGATGTTATTTTTGCCTTACTTGGAAATACAAAGGTAAGTGATACACAAATGTACATTTGAAGTGAAATGTTTCTGCCTTAAGTAAGCAAGAACAATAATGTATATTTTATATGTTTTTTTTTTATTTAAACTTGTATTCATTGTAAGCGTCACTATCCATGTTTCTCACCATTTTATATTCTTTCTTGTTACGCACGATCACTGAAGAAAAGAAAATAATATCCGAAACGTATGATTTAATGTAAGAAAGACACAAAGAAACAGGAAATGACATAAATTTCTTTTATTTTTTTTATTTCCTGGTATGAAACTCATCCCAAGAAATTTATTTAAAAAAATATAACAAATAAGATATATATATATATATATATATATATATATATATATATATATAAAGGTAAGGTCGAACAAGGATAAGTGAACATTGTAAATGCTTTGTCAAGGGGATGACGGGTATATAGTCATTTAATTAATTGCAAACATCATTTTAATGAAAATTTTAAACTTTTCATACAGAACAGAAGAGCACAAAATTAAATTTACTGGAATCTTTAGAAATTAACAAACTTAAACACAGAGGTCTATTACTCTTATTTGATTGATTTATTTATTTATTTATTAACACCTTAACATTTTGATTCACATTACAATTTACAAAGGTGCACCAAAAATTTAACAATTATAATCCCGTAATTACACACAAAAAATATTCTGATACTATGGTTAAGTGTTTAGGACTTAACGTTCAAACTGACCTGAACAATTCGCCTCTAATATCTTTTGTTAAAATAGATTTAGGTAAATTTTAAAAAACATTGTAAATGAAATATTAAAGGTTTTGTTCCCTCATTTCAATTTTATCATCGAAAGAAGCCACACTGTTGGCAAAATATGTCATAAAATTATTTTTTTTAACATAGTAGAAGTTTTAAGTAAAAATTTTTTTTTTACTTAATGTCATTAATAATAGTTATGCATTTCCACTAAGTATCGGCCGAATCAATACAATTATTTATTAACTCATACATCTGAGAACAATGCATGTTTTCGCAAATGCATTAAAAACGGAAAAAGAAGCAGGCTGTCTTTTGACGGATGTTTAGTGGATATAAATTTTAGCAGGCAGAGGCGTACGGTGAAATTTTAAGAAAGGGAAGCAATTTTTAGAAAATTACCTAATGTAATTCGATTCTTCGATCATTTTGTGCAAATTCGTCAATGACGTCATCATAAAAATGTGGATGCTCCGACATATTTTGGAGAAGTTTATTTTCAATGGACAACAGCGATGTATGCGAAAGTCTCTCCTGCCCCGTTGACTCACGAAATTTTTTATACGTTTAAGTGTTGAAAAATTGCGTTCTATGAACTTGTGGCACGTATTGTCACTAATACAATGTAAAAATTGCATTAGTTCCTTAGCGTTGTTTTCTGCGCTAATGTCATCAGTTTCGTAAATCACTTTTAGTTCAGATCGCAGTAACACTCGGTCGAAGAACTGCTCATAATGAAGAAGAAGAGATTTAAACGCATCTTTTGGAAAAGTTTTTCCCTTAAGTGGATCAAAATTGCAGAGCTCGAGGAATTTAAAATCATTTAAACCGTTAAATCTATAGTTTATTTGTTGCTGAATTTGATCGATTATTTCATAAAAGAGGCGTCTGTATGATGTTTGAACATATCCCACCTTGTCTGTTCGAAGACGCTTGGCTTCTGGCTCTACATTTAACGTCATCGTTTTCTCCCAAAATAGGTCAAAGTGTTCTCTTTTTTGGCTTAACATAAGCAATATCATTTGTTTTAGTTTGTAATATATTCAAAACATTGTCCGAGAATGGAAATATATCTGAAAATATGTTCTACAAATAATTAAAATTAAAATCTCGTTTCAAACAGTCCAGAAACCCCCTCGAACTATTTATTGTTTCTGAGTCCCACGTTTCATTATTTTCTATTACATTCTCAAATAATTCAATCAGTGATTCACGATTTTCAGATACTGTCAATACAAGTTTTCCATTATAGTTCCACCTAGTAGGAGCTACTTTGAGCAATCGTTTGTAGACAATGGAGTCCAAAGCTTGTGTAAGTTTTGTCGACTTAGACAAAAAGCAGCCATGCCACTTAAAGTAACGAAAAATACTTTACACTCTTTAATGTGATCAATGGACTGGGATAAAATTAAATTTAATTTATGAGCAAAACAATGGACAAACACAGCACTTGGAAAAGTTTCTCGAACTTTAGCTTGCAGACCCCCTAATTGTCCTGCCATCACTGCAGCTCCATCATAGCTTTGAGCAACTAATTTTTTCTCTCCATTAATTTCTTTAGTAACGTTATAAACTACGGTATATAACGCATCTGCTGTACGATTTGCGGACACACTCTTAAAACCTAAAAATAGCTCTTAAATACTTCCGTCTGTTTTAACACAGCGTATTGCTATAGATAATTGGCTAAAATTAGTGATATCAGTTGTTTCGTCCAGAACAATAGCAATGAACCGCGCCTCACCAATCTCCTGCTTAATTCTTTTTAGAATAATGGTTGCAACAGCGGAAATTAAATCATTCTGGATTCGATTCGAGGTTCCGCGAAAAACGCTAGACTGCTCTAAATGATTTTTTTAACAATCATCATATTTAGCCATTAAACTAAGTAAATCTTGAAAATTTCCTCTATTTGAAGAAACCCTTGTTTCGTCATGACTTCTAAATCCCAAGTCGTGCTGTCCGAGAAAGCAAACAACATCCATAAGTCTTCTTAATATTTGCCTATTTTTAACGACTAGTTCATTGTGTTGGCGGTGACTAATTTCCAACTGTTTATTAAGGGCGTGTTCAATTCTGGTTTTGCCGAAGACTTTTTCTTTTATGACGTTCTGCAAATACTCTCTGGACATAATGTGTCTTTTTACAGCTTTATGGAAATTGTTTAAATCGGAAAAACCAGTTTTATTCCAGAGACCTTTTTCATTTTCAAAAAGTAAACATGGCCAACAAAATAATGTACTTATATTTTCACACCCTGTTAGCTATTAAAATTGTTCGTATTGTTTTTCCGGATACAAATGTCTAATACAGTTTTTCATTTTTGTGGTTAAATTTTTCATAGCCGGTTTTGCCCTTTCTTTGGAAATTATTTCACGCTTATCAGCGAAGTTTAATGTTGAAAATCCCTTTATTATTAAGACACATACCACACATTCACACACACTCTTCTTACTAAATTCTCATTTTCAACGTTATTACCGGCAGCCGAAGTTGACGGTATTTGCATATCCACGTCCGTACTATTGTCTTCCATAGCGCACCATATACGACGCGACGTACGTATCACACAACACACGGATAGCCGTTCAAACAAAGAACCTACTCCAACGATAGCTTCCGCCCCCACTTAAGCACGCGACTGAAATGCTAAAATTGCAAACAGCCGGTGGAAAGTTCAATAACCCCTGGATCGACTCACAGGAAATCAAGCATACAGGACTTGGCTGCAGAGAAGCTAGCGGCCCGCATAGGTTCTATTCCATTTTCTATTGTCGCTCGGTCGGAGTCAAGGCAGCATTTCTTATGGGCTTGATAATTAAGATAATAGTTTAGCATTTTTAATATAAACTAAATTCATGGTTTCCTATTTCAAAAATTACATTTTAGAAGATGTTTTGTAATTTTTTTGGGAAAGCACTGCTTCCCTTGCTTCCATCGACTGCACGCCTCTGTTAGCAGGACAAAATACTTTCGGACTCGCTGGAAACTGTGGGCTAGATTAGAGGAACTCTCAGTTTCAATATATAGGAATATTCACTTGAATCTCAAACTCTTTGAGCATTTGATATTGGAAGAACTGGGTAAAAAACTCAAGGGATTTTACAAAGAAACTTACCACTATCTTCATGTCATTCACGCTCCTATTGCTAAATTTCCATTCAACCTTATTTGCTTCCGGACAACTGAATTCTGCCACCTCATTGATTTTGAACTTTACTTCTTGTCTCTTTTGTGCTGGATTTGAGTTGCCACGTCCTCCAACAGCTACATAATCTGAGTACTCTGAAACTAAAGGATTAACGTTATTAGAACAAATAAAAATGTTTTATAAGAAAATGAAACTGATTTCAAAAAAATGCACTAAAAATGAAATAATATTTTTTTCCACTCTGAAAATTTTACTACGTGAAGTCGGCGCCTACCTTAACTACAAAGAAACCAAAATACTTATATATATATATATATATATATATATATATATATATATATATATATATATATATATGTATATATATATATATATATATATATATATATATATATATATATATATATATATATATATATATATATATATATATATATATATATATATATATATATATATATATATATATATATATATATATATACATATATATAAATATATATACACATACATATATATATATATATATATAAATATATATACATACACATATATATATATAATATAAATACATATATATAAATATATATATATATATATATATATATATATATATATAAATATATATACATATATATAAATATATATACATATATATATATATATATATATATATATATATATATATATATATATATATATATATATATATATATATATATATATATATATACATATATATAAATATATATACATATATATATATATATATATATATATATATATATATACATATATATATATAAATATAAATATATATTATATATATATATATATATATATATATATATATATATATATATATATATATATATATATATATATATATATATATATATATATATATATATATATATATATATATATATATATATATATATATATATATATATATATATATATATATATATATATATATATATATTTATATTATATATCTACATTTATATATATATGTATATATATATATATATATATATATATATATATATATATATATATATATATATATATATATATATATATATATATATATATATATATATATATATATATATATATATATATATATATATATATATATATATATATATATATATATATATATATATATATATATATATATATATATATATATATATATATATATATATATATATATATATATATATATATATATATATATATATATATATATATATATATATATATATATATATATATATATATATATATATATATATATATATATATATATATATATATATATATATATATATATATATATATATATATATATATATATATATATAGTATCTCTAGTATCTCCAAAGACTTGGTTATAATTAAGGCTTGGTCCGATTCCAATATGCTTTGTTTTAACGTCGATAAAACGGTGGCGTTATCTTATAAGGGAACTTTACAACCACTTCAGGTACATAACAGCAATATTGAATACGTAGAGTCGGTTAAATTCCTGGGTTTAAATATAAATAGCAACCTAAAATGGTCTAATCATATTGACACCTTAACTAAAAAACTTTCTACCGCCTGCTTCGCCATTCGATCAGTTTCAAAAGAACTAGACGTTCCTTCTGCCAGACTTACTTATTTCTCTTTATTTGAATCCCACCTCCGCTATGGCCTTCCCTTTTGGGGCTGCTGTACCACCGAGCAATTTCGTAGTATTTTTATGCTTCAAAAGAGAGCCATTCGTTATTTGTTTGGTCTAAATAATAGAGCTCACTGCCAATACTATTTCAAAAAACATGAAATATTAACACTTCCTGCATTATTTATTTTGGAAACGGTATGTTTGCTGAGAAAACATATAAACACCCTCCCAGAAAGGCCACAACATGTATACCCTACCAGAAACTCTAGGCATGATATTTATCTTCCCATTCCTTCCACAGAATTAATAAAAAAATCAATTATTTACAACGCCATAAAACTTTACAACAATCTGCCAGTACATTTAAAATCTATCCCTATGCTTGCACAATTTCGAAAAAACACCAAAGCATACCTCATTGAGAGACCACTTTACAGCGTTAATGATTTTTTTTTTCAGTGAGTAAGTCTCTTTAAATTGTCACTAAACTCGCTTGTTTACTTAAATCTTTTGTGAGTCATGTCCTAACTCATAGCATAGAATTTTGTAAATCATTATATAGGGAAAAGAACTGTCGAACATTCACTTAAAA
This sequence comes from Kuschelorhynchus macadamiae, assembly GCA_030620095.1. NCBI lineage: Eukaryota > Metazoa > Arthropoda > Insecta > Coleoptera > Curculionidae > Kuschelorhynchus > Kuschelorhynchus macadamiae. The sequence goes on along the minus strand of JAUTXW010002439.1, from coordinate 103,012 downwards.
CTTAATTATTTTTGTTAGGTATTGGATTAAAAACAATTTAATTCTTTTTGTATACTACATTCTGCACTAGTTCAATATACCTTCTGTTTAACATCACAATTATTTGTATAACTATAATAACATAGAGTTTAAGGTCGCATAGTTGCAATTTTGATTTCAATGTCATCGAAATTATTCACCTCGTACATGTGTGTTTGTTTACTTTTATAAGGTTATCATGATTCATTTACTGTTTGCAATGTTATGCTATATTCTAACGTGTGTTTTACGATTTGGTAAATTGATAATTTACATTTTAAAAATAAAAGCACTGACTTGTCGAAATTATTTTCGATTAATGTTTTGATATGTCTTATTTTTAGGTATATTTTGCTTTGTCCATAAAATTGTAGAATTTTTCTGCGGCAATAAAGCATACTTTTGTTTGTTTGTTTGTTTGTTTATATATATATATATATATATATATATATATATATATATATATATATATATATATATATATATATATATATATATATATATATATATATATATATATATATATATATATATATATATATATATATATATATATATATATATATATATACACATATATATATATATATATATATATATATATATATATATATATATATATATATATATATATATATATATATATATATATATATATATATATATATATATATATATATATATATATATATATATATATATATATATATATATATATATATATATATATATATATATATATATATATATATATATATATATATATATATATATATATATATATATATATATATATATATATATATATATATATATATATATATATATATATATATATATATATATATATATATATATATATATATATATATATATATATATATATATATATATATATATATATATATATACACATATATATATATATATATATATATATATATATATATATATATATATATATATATATATATATATATATATATATATATATATATAAATATATATACATATACATATATATAAATATAAATACATATATGTTATATCTATTCTCACCAGCTAGTTCATCATACAAGTTATGCCAACCTTGGTTCCCAGACTATCAGATATCACCCGCCAACGCAGTATTCAGAAGCCGAGCTTATCTCAATAACAAAAGTATCATATATCAGCAGGTGCCACTTGTTTACGAAAACAAGTCTATACCAAGAAAGCTTCATCAGCAGAACCCACGTCCTGACCCAAGTGTTCAAGAAAGAAGTAAACAGTTCCCACTGAGTCAGCATAACGAAACATATAAATAGTTATTTTCTTTGTATACAGTTCAGTTCAGTAAAGTTCAGTCTAGCTTCTCATTTGTTAAACGTCACGCTGTAATTTTGCAAGTTCAAATGTATATATTTTAATTTGTATTTTTCAAGTAATAAAATAATTTTTTAAAAAGTAATTTCGCAAGAAAGTGATTTAACAAACTGGCGCAGTCGGTAGGATCTGAAAACGTCTAACAGAACACGAAGCCCTTGTGCACTCTCACTGTCGGCGGAGGATCCCAATCCATTGTTCAGAAGAACCTGTGAAAACCAAGAAAAATACAAGAAGTACTGAAACTCAAGAAAAGCAGAGAAAATCACGACCCGACGTCACCAACTCGCAGTCAATCTACGGATTAGGAACACCTAGTGAAACCCCTGGTAGAATTTGCTGCAGAGAACACGACGAAGTCTGATGTTTCTACTAGTAACGTAAGACTGAATCATCTCGTTATTAATTTTCTTTATATTTTTCAATTTTCCAAAATATTGAATTTTTTTTTATTCAAATTTAAGGAAATTGTTCGATTTTTCAATTTTGATATTTAGTTAACGAAAAACTGAATTCAAAAACAAGTTTCAAAAATACAAAAGAATATTTTAATTTCAAATTTTGATTATACAGTTAATCAAATTTCAGACAAACAAAACAAAACCACTTGAATTTTGTAGATTTTAGTATTGCTTTAATTTACGTTGATTTGTGTACTACTTTACGTACTGCCAATCAACCTAAATTCTTAATTTTAAGTTCGTATCCTTTATATAATATTGTGTGCCTATATTTGATAATATTGTGTGCCTATATTATTTTATTTTGATATATTGATATATTGAGCAACCATGACTGATAACGGAATACAAAATGTCCCTGAGACACCCGAAATTGAACCATATAAACTATCTGAAATATTTTCAATAATTCCTGAATACGATGGTGATCAAATTTTTCTCCAAACATTTCTCAATGCTTGTGATTGTGCTTACAATATGTCTACACGCGATCAAAAAGATTTATTAGTAATCCACATAAAAAATAAATTACGTGCAAGAGCAGCGCAGCTAATAAGCTCTCGCAACCCTATTTCTTATTTAGAAATAAAACAACTTTTAAATTCTCACTTTGGAGATACGCGAGACTTGTCTTCTTTAATACAAGACTTACAACGTATTAAACAATTACCAAATGAAAGTCCTTTAACCTTTCTCAACCGACTTCAAGTGCTAAATGCAAAAATGCACGCTAACATACAAAAGTCTAATCTCACCCCACAACAAAAACAAGCTCAAATAACTCTAATCGAATCCATGTCTCTGAGTACCCTCTTAACTGGTCTTGAACCCCGTATTGGACACATAATTCGTGCCAGTAACCCAAGAGATCTTCTTGAAGCTCAAATACGTATTCGACGTGAACTTCAATTGTCTTATTTTGAATCTCAAAAAGTTTCAAAACCGAACCCACCAAAGCAATTCAACCAATCTTTGAAAAAAACAAACTTTCAAACACAAAAATGTTTTAAATGCGGACGTACTGGTCATTCAGCAAATCAATGCCATGCCAATAACGGACAACCACGTCCCAATTTTTCCCAAAGCTCAAATTTTCAGCGATCCCAGTTTGCCCCGCAAACAAATTCTCTTCAGTCACAAAGACCAAACATGCAACAACAAAGAAGCCCAAATACGCAAACCCCAAATATGATAAATAATCAATCAAATCAAAATAATTTCCAACGTCAACCGAATTCTAATTATTCTCGACCCTCAGTAATTCACAAAAATCCCAATTTTAAAGCTCACTTAGTTAGCACAGATAATAATCAAGAAAAATATTTTAATGACTATTATCAAGACTATCAACAAGATTATCAACAAGATTACCAAGATCCCTCATACTTTTCTTATGAAGACACCTCTACTTTATTCGAAAATGAATACGACAATTTTTATGAGAATCCAGATCCCAATTTAAACTTTAACGAATCAATCGAAAACGATCAAAATTTTCCAATCGAGGAAAATCAAAATTTTCTTTTATCCCCAGATCAAAACCATCCACCCAATCAAGAAATAGATCAAATACAAGCCCAAATAGAAACTCTCACGCTAGACGATATGAATCCCTCACTCAATTTCCCCGAACAACGATTTCTTTAAATCCTTTTCTTGCGATAAATCCTAAAAATCTTTACTATATCAAAGACGCAACAAATACTTTCAAACTACTCATAGATTCTGGTGCAGGTATTTCAATTTTCAAAGAAAATACAGTAAGGAACTTTCCAAATCGTTTCCCCGAAAATGCAACAATTCAAGGCATTACCGAACAAAAACTTTTAATAACTGAATCAACTTTGATAAATTTTAACAACGGTGACCCTCACAAAGTCTATATTTATAATTTAGACATTGATTTTGACGGAATTCTAGGTCTTGACTTCCTAGAACACTACGAATGTACAATCGATTTAAAAAATAAACAACTTATTACCAATTTTAAAACACTACCATTGTATAAAGTTGAAGACAATTATTCTTCAACAAAACTCGAAACATACGAGGCAAATAAAAATAAAATAACTATACAAGGTAGAATGGAACAAGTTTTTAAATTAAAATGTCATCTAATCAATACTGATGCTATTTTATACCGAAAAGAAATAGAAAAAGTACATATCCCTAATGCCCTTGTCCATGTCAATCAAAACGGTGAATTTTTGACAACAATTATCAATGCGAATGCAATTCCAAAAACAATTGATTTCTCAAATATCGAAATAGAACCATTTTCGATACACACACTTCTTAATTTCAATTTTCCCGAATCTTCCGAATTTCAAACTTTAAATAGAATCCCGACTATTAGATCCCAGCTTAGACTTGATCATTTAAACGAAGAAGAAAAAGAATTAATCACAAATCTTTGTGTCAATTTTGAAGACATTTTTTATCTAGAAGGTGACAACCTTTCCTTCACAAGTGAAATTAAACATAAGATAGACACGAATAATACAAAACCCATTTTTACTAAATCTTATAGATATCCCCAAATACATAAACAAGAGGTTAAAACGCAAGTAAACAATATGTTACAACAAGGTATAATTAGACCATCAATTTCTCCCTGGTCATCTCCCGTTTGGGTTGTACCGAAAAAAATCGACTCTAGTAATAAACAAAAATGGAGAATCGTAATAGATTATAGAAAACTGAACGAATCCACTGTTAATGATAAATATCCACTTCCTAATATCTCAGATTTACTTGACCAACTTGGACAGTGTCAATATTTCACGACTCTTGATCTCGCTTCTGGTTTCCATCAGATAGAGATAGATCCCAAAGATATTTCAAAAACAGCGTTCTCAGTAGAAAACGGTCATTATGAATTTAAACGAATGCCCTTCGGACTAAAGAATGCCCCATCTACATTCCAACGTGTAATGGACAATATTCTTTTAGGAATCTTAAATGAACGATGTCTTGTCTATATGGACGATATTATAGTCTATTCCGCTACAATTGATGAACATATCCAACGATTACGCGAAGTTTTCAAAAGACTAAGAAAAGCTAATCTTAAAATACAACCAGACAAATGCGAATTTTTACGCAAAGAAGTAGCATATCTTGGACACGTAATAACTAAAGACGGTGTTAAAACGAATCCAACAAAAATTGAGTGTATCCAAAATTTTCCCCAACCAAAAAATCCTAAGGATATAAAATCTTTCCTTGGCTTAGCAGGCTATTATCGACGATTCATTCCTAATTTTGCGAAAATTTCTAAACCACTTACTCGTCTACTCAAAAAAGAAATAAAATTTGACTTTGATTCTGATTGCAAAGAATCTTTTGATGAACTGAAAAAATTGCTAATTTCTGACCCAATTCTTATATACCCAAATTTTAACGAACCATTTCTTTTAACCACAGATGCTAGTGCTTTTGCAATAGGCGCTGTGTTATCACAAGGACCTGTAGGAAAAGATTTACCAATTGGCTATGCATCTAGAACCTTATGTAAAGCCGAAACAAATTATTCAACTATTGAACGTGAACTCCTTGCAATTGTATGGGCAGTAAAACATTTTCGCCCGTATCTTTTTGGCAGAAAATTTAAACTAATTACAGACCACCGCCCTCTTACTTGGCTTTTTTCAATTAAAGACCCAGGTAGTAGACTCGCACGCTGGAGACTTAAACTCGAAGAATATGAGTATGAAATAATTTACAAACCCGGTAAGATTAATAAAAACGCAGACGCATTATCAAGAATTAAAATTAATCATTTTAATCAATGCGCAAAATTCCAATCAAAACTTTCTATTTTTGCGACAAATCAAGACGATGACGAAAATTCTAATAACTCAAATTTAAATTTCGATGATGAAAAAATAACTGAAGATTACAACACATTTGCTAATATGTACGAAACAAAATCTTTAATTGATTATTCAAAAATTGAAACTTCAAATGAACAACTTCTAAATAAATCACATAAAAACATAATAACCTTTTTTCAACAAAAGAATTTAGGAGAATTACAACATGAAATATTAGAAGACATTTTTGAAGAAAATGCAGATTTTTCAATGCAAAGACTAAATATTTTCTCTAGTAAAACAGTCAAAAATCGGAAATATTACATAATTCCTTTGTTACTCGACCCAGAAAATATAGTCCAACATCTTTTCTATATTATTTATACAGGACAAAACGAATTTGACCTTTTGTCAACATATTTTCTCGAAAATAAAATAGACCTTCCTATTCTTGAAATATTTTCTTTTATCTTTGCAGACAAAGATATTAAAATATGTATTTGTCAAAATATTGTAACCATCCCAGATAAAGACCAAATACCAATTATATTGGAACAATACCATTTAGGCAAAAGTAATTTACACCGCGGAATTAATGAAACTTTAAGACGCATCAAAGAAAAATATAATTGGCCCAAAATGATTAAAGATGTAGAAAACTTTATAAAAAGTTGTGAAACATGTCAAAAAATTAAAATATGCCGAAAAAATTTAAGCAACCCTTTAGTGCTAACAGAAACACCGAAAACACCATTTGAACGAATAAATATTGATATATTTGAATATCCATCTAAAAACTATGCTTTGACAATACGAGACGAACTTACTAAATTTACCCAAGCTTATCCAATTGAAGATAAAACGGCAAAAACTATCGTTAATACTATTATTTTATTTTTCCAACATTATGGTACCCCACTACGAATCCATTGTGATTATGGCCGTGAATTTAATAATACATTAATGAAAGACCTATGTGAACTATACGACATAAAAATAACATTTTCAAGTGTAGGTCATCCCCAATCAAACGGCTCTTTAGAAAGATTTCACGCTACACTTAGCGAAATGATAAGAGCTAATCAAACCGAAAACCCACATGAACATCCGTTCAACGTACTTCCGTATGCTGTTATTTGTTACAATAACACGAAAAATAAAACCCACGGTTTTACGCCCTTTGAACTAATTTTCGGACATACTTCTTCTAGACCCCCTGAAACCCTATATAATGAGAAAAACCTCATATCAAAATACATACGTGATTTAAACAATCGTATGCAATTCCTTTATAAATCTGCTCGTAATAAAACGAAACAACAAAAAGAAAAAGCAAAAGAACGTTTCGATCAACATGTTGCCAAACATCCTTATGATTATAAAATAGGTGAAAAAGTATATGTACGTGAATCCCAAATTAAAGATAAGGCTCAAAACAAATTTAATGGCCCTTTCGAAATTCTCGAAATTTATCAAAACTCAGCCCTTTTATTAAATCCCAATTCTAAACAAAAATCTAAAATAAATTTTGATAGATTAAAACCATACTACGAGCAAATTTCTCTTCCAGGACCATCCTCGGACTGTCATCAGTCGTCCAGTCCCAATACTCCATAAGTCCAATTAACAACACGATAGGAGTCTTCTTTCATGAAGAAGCAAAAATAAGAATATCTAATGATAAATGGACATTACTTGTATATAAAGATTTAGAACCAATTAAGGATACAATTGTAAATAATGATAGAATTTTAGAAAACCTTATTAATAATATTAATGAAGACGTACCACGAATGAAAGCATTTAAATCTGAAGTACTAACACATATTAGTCTCCTTAGACAAATATCAGGAGCTGTAAATCAAAAATATACAGAAATAATGGCAGATACTAAAAAATATATTTTTAGAGAAAAACGTGGAATTTTTAATGGTATAGGAACATTTTGGAAAGCAATTACAGGAAACTTAGATGCTTCCGATGGCGAATATTTTAATGACTGTATAGAAAAAATAACACATGATGAATATCAAATCGAAAATCTTCTTAAAAATCAAATTTCAGTAACTACCTCAGTAATAAAAGAATTTAATTCAACTATTCAGAAACTTAAAATTGACGAAGAAACATTCAATAATGACATAATAGAAATACGAAAATCAATACTGGATATTTCTGACGATCTGAAATATTATTCCTCTCAAATAGAAATATTAAATATTTGCGAACTATTAATGGAAAGCTATTCATTTCTTGAAAATTCCTTGAATGATATTATAAATTCAATTGTTTTCGCCCGTTTACGAATTTTACACAGTTCGATTATTACACCTTTTGACCTAATAGAATCACTAAAGCACATATCTCAATCATTGCAGAGAAATAATTTACCTTTGCTAATTCACCCTTCAAGTGTGGCTCAATATCTCGAAATCATAGAACTAAAGGCATATCAATATGATTCAAAAGTAATTTTTGTTCTCGAAATCCCATTAGTAGATCCAGAAAAATATATTCTCTTTCACTTATATCCAATACCAATTTTGGATAATCGAACAGGCCTTCACCACATTCTTTCAATAACAAATAATTTAATTGCGCGAAACGATGATTCATTATTATACATCACAATTCGCAACTTGGAATCATGCAAATCTTTGAGCAGCCGAACACTAATATGTTCCAACATCCTGCCATATCCAATAGACAGTGATGCTGTTTGTGAAGCCCAGTTACTACGATTAATCAATCGCCTTCCAAGAACGTGCCAAGTTTCAGTTATCCTAGCCAAAGACTATCATGTGCAAGAACTTAACCAAAACTCCTGGTTAGTTGCCGTTGCAGACCCTTTACCTGTGACCATTAAATGCGGTTCCAGAGACGTTGTTACCCAAACAATCAGTACCAACGCCATAATCAAACTCCAACCAGAGTGCAGTGCATTTATTGGCAGCACCAAAGTTCTAGCGAAGAAATTTGTAAATACCTATGACAATGTTACCTACAGCAACGTTCCAATCCAAATTCCATTTGATTGCTGCAGTCATTACCCTGAAAAGATTCACATACCAGACTTGAAGCCTCTTCAGTTACACCACATTGATACAGAAAATTTAAATATAGCTCAACATAAATTAAATGAATATTCTGATCAGTTGGACAGACTAATCAATCAACCATTCGTAAAGAAACATATCGGTTGGTTTACGATCCTGACCATAACTCTGATCATCAGTCTAATTATCCTGTATATATTTTGTAAATGTTATAGAAGAAAACCTAAAAACCTCAGTATTGGAATTGTCAATGCCAATAGTGATGACTACCCACCTTCTCCACCAAGGTCCAGAACAAATTTCGTACAATGGAGAAGAATATTTCCAAAAAGGCGACCAAATATACGTGTTGGTGAACCAACAGAAGAATCTGAAGAAATAGAACTTAACCTGAACAAACATTCAGCTTGAAAGTTGCTTCCACGCATCAACTTTCATCTTGATGGGGGAGTTGTTATATCTATTCTCACCAGCTAGTTCATCATACAAGTTATGCCAACCTTGGTTCCCAGACTATCAGATATCACCCGCCAACGCAGTATTCAGAAGCCGAGCTTATCTCAATAACAAAAGTATCATATATCAGCAGGTGCCACTTGTTTACGAAAACAAGTCTATACCAAGAAAGCTTCATCAGCAGAACCCACGTCCTGACCCAAGTGTTCAAGAAAGAAGTAAACAGTTCCCACTGAGTCAGCATAACGAAACATATAAATAGTTATTTTCTTTGTATACAGTTCAGTTCAGTAAAGTTCAGTCTAGCTTCTCATTTGTTAAACGTCACGCTGTAATTTTGCAAGTTCAAATGTATATATTTTAATTTGTATTTTTCAAGTAATAAAATAATTTTTTAAAAAGTAATTTAGCAAGAAAGTGATTTAACATATATATAAATATATATACATATATATAAATATATATACATATATATATATATATATATATATATATATATATTTTAAAAAATTTATATATATATATATATATATATATATATATATATATATATATATATATATATATAGATATAGATATATATACGTATATGTATATATATATATATATATATATATATATATATATATATATATATATATATATATATATATATATATATATATATATATATATATATATATATATATATATATATATATATATATATATATATATATATATATATATATATATATATATATATATATATATATATATATATCTATATGTATATATATATGTCTATATGTATATATACATATAGTATTATATCTATATGTATATATATATATATATATATATATATATATATATATATATATATATATATATATATATATATATATACATATACATATATATAAATATATATACACATACATATATATAAATATATATACACAAATATATATATATATATATATATATATATATATATATATATATATATTAATTGACTTAGTGAACGTTCTCAATAATTTTAAAATGTCTATAATATTGTCTAACGTGGTAGTCAAGATATGTATATTTCTCTCTTTTTAATTGAATGACAAGATTTGCGTTCTAGGATCAGTCTTTTATTTTGACCATATCTTCATATATTATATAAAAATGTGGCAAAAAAACTTTACAAAAACGTTACATAAATTTTCAATATACGTGTCACCGGAAATGACTCCAGTTTCCATTTTTTAAATCAAACACTGTATATTTTTACTTTTTTGGATTCCTGAGACAATTCTTAATCAGAATGTCACATTTTAAAAACTTTTTACGCCTACTTGATTTTTTATAGACATTTTTAAAATTGCATCTAGGTGTCCATGACCGGACGCAAATTAATCTAAGGACCTGAAATGATGACAGAATAATACCATCGCTAAGTTTTAGTGATTAGTCTGATAGCTAGGAACAAGAGAAGTTGATAAAAACAAATTTTTGTGTCTAACTATTTTTTTTCAAACGGCGACTCTTTTTAGACAAGCACTTTTTGAAAAGAGGATTTTTTGCGAATCTAACGGTACTAACTTTTTTGCGATTGGATTAAAAATAAGCTCAAAAATTAAATATTACTAAGAAAAATACTCGATAATCAATTATTTACGTTTATCAAGTGTGCCATGGATAGCGATGCTGGATATGAAGTAGGATTTTTTGTTTTGACATTGAAACATACCTACTCTTTCTGAGTAAACATAAGATTTCCTTATTTTTCTCAAAATAATGTATACTCAAGGAGAAAAAGTCGATATGTTATTAATATGGCCTGTCTAGTAGATTCATTGACACCCGGTAGATAAATATGTATACATATATATATATATATATATATATATATATATATATATATATATGTATATATGTATCTTGTTAGCATTATATATAGGTATCTACATATAAAAAAATAAAAAGATATCCTAAAGCAAAATGACCATTTTGTCACATCACAAAATCAAGCACAATTTACCAGAGCGTTGAGACAGTCTGGCATGAGCGTGCATCTTGGATGCATACGTAGGCAAAATTAAAGCTAATTCGCCAATTAGGAATAATAAAATAAAAGACAATTCTTTCATTACGAGGCCTTGTTCCTTTAAATTATTTTAATATATCTGTGTAAATAAAGATTGATGGTGGCTGCAAACACTTATAGAGTTTATTTAGCTTCGTTAAGTTCTATCAGGTCACATCTTAAGTGCACTTTCCTGCAGAGGTAAATATATAATACGGCACAAATGGTATTTATTGCAAAGTGTCTTGCTCAATGCGACAGAGGATGGTCCTCTATCATTTGGTTTATTAATATAATAAAGGCATAGATCTTAAAAAGAATCTTAGCAGAGCTAGTGGGGACATCAATACATTAAAATCGGTAAATTTCTCTTACCGAGAACTTCCCTCGTTATGAATCTTTATTTCTAGTCTGTTTCAGAAATGCATAGAGTAACAAAACCTCCCTAGGTATGAAAAAAACTACAGGGTGACCCACCAATAATTTATGCCACTTCCATAGTCTGGCAATGATCTCATTGCAAAATTCTTTCTTATCATCAAATGCAGGTAGTACCACCCGGTTTTGGGTCAATTTATGTGTTTGTTATCCGTTCATAAACAGTGAAAATGCTACGCCAAAGGCGTGCGGGTGAATACTTATAGAAATAATTCAAATTTAACGAAATTTTATTTAAAAAACATTAAAATTATATATAATATGTACATAATTAATATATATACAGATAAAATAATAATTATATATATTATTATACAACAATTAAATTATAATAGGTTATTCTTAGTCACCTCAAGAACTGTCATCACCTCAGGTCAGGTTGTCACGATCCCACATTTTCTGCTCCTGTTTAATTACATGGTGGACTGTTTTTCGCCAGTTCTCTGATGTCACTTCCTTAATGGCTTGATCAAACAGTAGCTTAACATCTTTCATTTTAAATGTCGTATTTTGTCTGCGTCAGTGGCGGCTCGTGGTGAATTATATTGGGGGGTCAATAACAAAATTAAAAATAGGCATACTTAAAATAAAAATAAATATCTTATCTTTAAATTGAGCTTTAGATTCTCTTGAAGTTCAGGTCTACTCTTTGTTCTTTAGAATTGGAAAAATGCTGAATGACACGTTCGTTTAAATTGCTCGCACATTCCTTTTATAAACGATTTCTCGATATTTAGCATTGCTAAAGTGTATAGTCTATCTTAGCCCAACTCCTCAACAAAATTTATAAGCCCTGAAAAAATCCCTGGATTTTGAGACAAAGCCGTTTCATCAAGGCCACGTAGTGCCAGCTCGAATACCCCACAAAATTTTACACAATCTATATTTTTTTTTAAATATAACGATTTTTGGATACATTTTCATTAAAATCTCTAAGTGATTTTCTGTAAGCTATGTCTAGCTGAGTGCGAATATCAACACTTCCGACCGTAGCATAGTTCACCGAACATTTCATGTGATCTGCACAAAACGCATGTTTTTTTCTTTTTTCTTGTTAGTGTTTTAAGTCTTTAACACCGGTTTTGCACCATAATGAGTCCGACGAGTCCTTAGAAAACAACAAACAAACATAACAGTAAAATGAGTTAGAGACTTCACAACCACATATCCAGTTAGCTAAATCGTACATACTTTTGCGAAAGTTTCGATGAACCTTTTTATTTTTGTCTTTACTAGTTTGTCGTATACTAAGATCTGGCAAATTGCGACCACTTACCTTGAAGTTGTTTAATTTTTTGCACTACAAACATTTTATTGCATCTACATTCACAACTCAAGCATAGACCACCTTGAAATTGGTTATTTTTTCAAAATTAAGTTCCTAAGCACTTTTTAGTTGTTTATTTCTTTGCACTACCAACCTTTTATTTCCTGTATATTTCCAACTCACATACGGATCATAAAAATAAAAAAATATATTACAAAAAACAGTATATAAATCAATTTTAATCGATTAAAAACGTTCGAAACAATATCGAGTTAGAATATCGACCGCTCGAGCTCTAAACAATTGAACTTCCGCATGCCGACGAGATGCCGCGACCGATCGATCGAATTATGAGAAGAGACCGGCTGATGACCCAAATCGCGATTTCATATTCCATTTGCTATCACGTTCGTCAGCCGCTCGGTAGCTGTGAAATCTTCGGGTACTTTCGGCAAGCCTTAAGGTAATCAGAGCAATTCGGACTACCCAGCCTAGCTTAGTATAGCGTATTTTATGCTTAAGGAACGCAACAAGACCATTCGAACCGCCGCTCGCGGCTAATAGTGTAGCGCAGGGGTGCTCAAACGGTCGATCGCGAGTGCTTTTTGATAGATCTCGAGAAGAAAATTTTTTTAATAAGTAGGTACTTAACTAAACTACAAAAATTTATTACGTAATAAAATAACACTCTGCTAGCGGCAAAAGGCGGCTTTATCAAAGGAACGCGCGGTACTTATCAAAGAAAAGCCGCGTTTTTTATTCTTGCCGCTTTTCTAGAAATTCCGGTCGGCGCGATTGACGGGAACATTCGAGACTTTCGTTCACGCTGATATAAATGTTGCGCCTGCAGGAACTGGAGTCCTTCTGAATTGCAACTTGAAGGCAATACTACGTCGATACAAAGTTTATTATTAAATAGTACAAAATGAGTGCAGCGAAGAAATCTAAAACGTATCATTTTAATAACGATTGGGAGGAAGAATTTTTGTTATGTATGGTGAAGGATAAGTGCATTTGTCTTATTTGTCGTGCGTCAGTTGCAATACCTAAGCGTGGTAACTTAGAGAGGCATCATAAAACGGTTCATAAAAACTATGAAAAGGATTTTCCACCACAGAGTGAATTAAGAAAACGAAAAGTACGTGATTTGATATCTTGTTTGAAAAAAGAACAAACCATGTTCACAAGACCAGCCAAACAATCAAAAGCTGCTACGATCGCGTCATTTAAAATATCTCATATATTGGCCAAACACAAGAAACCATTCGAAGATGGACCGGATGTGAGGGAATCATTTATTGAAGCGAGTGAGACTTTATTTGGAGATTTTAAAAATAAAACAGAAATCATGTCTGTTATTAGAGAACTTCAGTTATCTCGTCCGACTGTCATAAGGCGTATTGAAGTCATGAGTCTGGACATGGCAGATAAACTAAAAAATGATATCATGGAATGTACATACTTTTCTTTACAGTTCGACGAATCCACCGATATGACAGACACTGCCCAGCTGCGTATTTTTATTCGGATGGTATTCAATGACATGTTGGCTAAGGAAGAATTTTTGACAATCATTCCTCTGAAGGGGAAGACCCGTGGCGAAGATATATATGACGTTTTCTTCAATTTTGTAAAAAACTACAAGGTACCAATATATAAATTAGTGTGCATTACAACCGATGGAGGACCAGCAATGACTGGAAACAAAAACGGTTTTGTGGCATTGTGTCGAGCTAATAAAGATTTCCCTTCATTTTTTTCAATCCATTGCATTATATATCAACAAGTTTTGTGTTCAAAAGTTTTAAACACGGAGGAAATTATGGGCATTGCAACAAAAATTGTGAATTCCAGCCGTGCACGTAGCTTGCAACAGCGGCTCGTTAAGTTGCAGTTGGAAGATAGGGAGTAAGCTGAACACACTGATTTAGTTCTTCACACGGACGTCAGGTGGTTGAGTCGCGGAAAATTCCTAGAAAGGTTTCAAGAATTATTGCCCGAAATAACACCTTTTCTAGACGAAAGAGATGACACTCAGATGTTGAAAAACGAAAAATAGCTGACTGATTTGGCATTTTTGACTGACATCACAATGTACTTAAACACCATTAACTTGGAGCTTCAAGGTAAAGGAAAAACTGTTATTGAGATGATTAGCGCAGTAAACGCATTCAAAAGTAAACTGCTAAAAACTTATGACAGATCAACTGAAAAGAAAGGATCTGAAACATTTTCCGTCTTTAAAAGCAAGGAATCCTCAGTTGAATTATGATACGTATGAGGCTGAATTTTCAAACATTTTGGAACAATTCGAAATGCGTTTTTATGATTGTAGTAAATTGGCAAATGTAGCATCACTTATGAGTTATCCTTTTTCATGTAAAAACATTGAGGAATTAGCTACTAAAATAGCAAGTCAGTTTAATATGAACTCATGTTCTGTTGAAAATGAGTTGGTGCAGATTATATCAGATATACATCTCAAAGCTACAGCATCTGATACAAATTTCTGGTATTTTATATCTGAAGATAAATTTCCGAATCTAAGGCAAATCGCCCTTCAACTGACGGATGTTTGGGTCAACTTACTTGTGCGAGTCTGCATTTTCTGAAGTGAAGATAATTAAGTCAAAATATCGCAATCGACTAACTGACGATCATATGTCATCATGCTTGCGATTAGCACTCAGTGGTTACGTACCATCTTATGAAAAGTATGCCGCGGACATGCAGTGCCACGCTTCAACATCCAAAGTCACTCCTTAATTAAGGTTAACACCATATGTAACTCTTTTGTTTTGTAACAACCAATAAACTCGCAATTTTGAATAACTATGAGTTTTTTCATTGATATTGTAGAGAAGAACCTAACTAAACCTAACCCAAACCTTGACTAAAATAACGTATATTGTGCGAAAAGCTAATATCTATATATGCTACGGTACACCCTACCTAGGTAGGTAGGGTGTATGTATGGTGTATGTACGACAACCCTGCATCACACATACTCGCAGCCTCTCAGAGTCGATCGTAAATAGTCTAAAAATATTGACGTAGATCGCCAGCAGTTCAAGTTTGAGCACCCCTGGTGTAGCGTATTTAACTTTACCCAAGTTTCGCTCTTTATTACAACTATTAGGAGGGACGGTCAAACGAATAATTTATTTTCTGAAATATTTTTGGGGGGTCATTGACCAAATGACTCTATGTAAGAGTCGCCACTGGTCTGCCTACAAATCCTTTCACTTGCGCCCATATAAATTCTAGAGGATTTGGTTTTTTGATATGGCGGTAAGCACACACATGGTAATCTCCCCGTCCGTCACGACAGAAAAGTTGGCAAACCTTCTTTTAAAAAATCCCTCTTAGCTTCCAATATGTGTAATTATTAGTCTCTTCCCTTTTCCCGAAGGGACTTTAATACCCGTTTACAGGCCTTCGATGAAAGCTTGGCGGGCACTGGTGGCCTTGCCACATTTTTTGTACTATATAACCTTCATTGATCTCAAGATAAAAAATGTCTTTTGCTCCCTGCGGTACTGCTTTATACTTCTATTTTCGTCGCCAGAAAACAATTTTATCGCTTTCCAGTAAAAATGCTTTTCGGTTATGCTTTTCCCAGGCAAAATCCATATGTTTTAAAGTTTTCTATACGAGTTTTCCAGTTATCAAAGGAATACTATAATGTTGGATAAGTTCCATCGAAATTTTATCTAGGATGGGTATTTCTTTTTTAAAATAAAAATAGTGAATTCGATTTGCACATTTGGTGTCTTCGTCAAGGACTTTTGATGATCTTCCTGGAATTTGCTAACTTTCTCACCCTCAATAATTTGAAAACGGTGGACTTTCAACTCGAGTCATTCAAGATTGATTCTGTAGTATGTCCACCCTGTATAGGTGTAGACAAAAATTTTCTTATTCCGTATATGAATTGATGTTTTATAAACCGGAAATTACCAATTTTAGATTTTTGCTATTTTTATAGTGATTTGAAAAATAGCTCCAGTTTTCAAAAAATGACACATAACCCTAATTACCTCGGAAACTACGCAGAAATCGACTATAATTTAAATTGAGAACTTGTGTATATTTATTTTTGACAAGGAATCAAACAATGGACAAAAATACAGTGTGTCCCATTTAAAATTGTATAGTTGATATCCCAGCAAAATTGGGACACCCTGTATACATATAAACATTGCATTTTAAAAGAACTTCATATTTAAAGAAACTTTTGTATAACACTTTTTTTCGTATCTATTACGGATTTCCAGATAGTATAGTGGGTACTTTTATATGGAACACGGTGTAGATATTTTTGCAATTTTTTTATAATTTAAATTTGACCTTTCTTCGCGTATTATCTTGATTATTGCATACGGGATTGTATACAATGTTTGACTCGATTGTTTTTGTTTAAGAGTACCGAATAAAAAATATTCAACACCCTTTTTTAAAATCGCACGAGCCGCCACTGTTCAGAATTTTCTGATTTTTAGCTTGACAGGAGTGTCATTGAGATAAAATTAGCTACAAATTCTGAACGACTAATTTCAGAAATTATAATATTAAGGAAAAATACCATTAGGACCACTTTTGTACGGGATATCCTGAGATTAATTTCTTACATGTACCCAACTCCTCTATCTAAAATATTTTGGCAGATACTAGCAAAACAAATTAATTTTGCGTCTTTCCTGCAATATATTTGAGCTTGTGGAAGGTTCAAAAGAGCTCTCAAAGACCTACAACTTAAAAAAAAATAGCGTGCTTCCTACCTATCTAACTATAATATACGAAAATACCAAACAGATTACCGATCCTAAATGGCAAAGAACTGAAAACCTAATGTTTTTTATCTCAAAAGCAATGATCCTCTCCTAAAAATAACGAAACACAAGCACTCTCCTGAAATAATAAATCACTATCGACAGATTCTAACTGGCGGCTTCTCTGTGGTTGCGAAAACCACAAACTGGTTATTAAACTTATGTTTTCTCCGGAAATGGTACTACATGAGAGAAATATTAACTTCCTCCTTTTTGTTACCTTTCCGTTAGGATCGAAATACTCGTACTGCTTATAAATTACACCAATTTTGTATTTAAATATGTTTATATAATCTATATCAAAGCCATGGACAAAACATTAGGTAAATGTTGTACACCAATGCCCAGTAATGTCTATTAATGCCCACTAATTGCCCAGTAATTCCTCTAATTCCCAATATTTCCACTAATTCCCATCAGTTTCACCAATTCCTCAGTAATGGCTCCAAATGATGGCAAATAGTGCTTTATAAAATACAACAAATTTTATATATATAATAAGAGGATTAGATACTTGGGGTTAAATAAAATATTTTTATGTATTTGGTTTTTAAATTTTCCTTTCAGTTAAACTGGAAACGACACCGAAAAAAAGTCTTCGTGGATAACTTCCAATAGAGCTTTTTCTCCTGATTTTAAAGATATATGAATTTATATATTTATCTTTTAGAGTTTCCCCAAGTAAAATTTAAAAACCGAATACCTCAAAAGACTTCATAATTAATATGTGTTGGTATTATTATTATTATTGGTGTATATTACGCGTTCAATTAAAATACATAGCAAACCAACTCCGCCAAAGGAGAATGATAAAGAGCCACCATTAGGTAGTGTGGTTCTTCCCTACATACATGGCACTACAAACAAAATAGGACGATTACTTCGGCGGTCGAACATACGTACAATCTTCAATACACATAAGAAGATTGGACAATGCTTGCGATCCCCGAAAGATCTTGTACCTTTCCAAACAGAAGGAGTATATAAAATTCCTTGCTCTTGTTTAGAAGTGTATATGGGAGAAACAGGACGCTCAATATCAACTAGACTTAAGGAACATGAACGATGTATTAAAAAGAAACAAATTGTTCAATCTGCTGTAACTGAACACCAGCATAACACTGGCCATTTCATAAATGTAAAGGAAACCAAGGTTCAAGCATCGGTTCCAGGTTTTTATAAACGAAAAGTTAGAGAATCTATTGATATATTTAAACATACAAAAAATTTCAATAGAGATACGGGTTACGGTCTACATCACACGTGGAAACCGATCTTAACACAGGGTCACGGTTCGGCGAGCACAAGTCGGGTATAAAAGCCCGCCTGAATCTCTTCGAGCTCATTCAGTGTTCAAATCTCGTGGAGTAAAGATCCCTGAAGATGCCTCGTGCAATCGAAGGCGAAACGTCGGATAGTAATTCCAATTTGACACGCTCTAATCCCAAGAAACATGATTTCTTAATTGACGCCGTGAAAGCTTCCATTCTATGTGTTGGTTGTTAAGCAAATCTAAATATTGAGTGGTAACCATTAAGATATTTAGGACGATATTTAACAGTTTAGTGTTATCAATAAAAAAAGAGTCGTTACTTTTATTAAATGGTCATTGACTACTGATCGTTTAATATAGTAAATATTTTCTTTGTCTACTTAACATAATAACACATAATTTATTAACATTTAACCCAGGGTTACCCAGACATCCGCATGGGGGGCTCATCGAAAACTGAATACACCTAATACCATTAAAACATCAATTTGGTATCTTATTTGACAATTTTGAAAAATCTGATTAATAACCTTGGTAAATTAAACTCAGCAAAACCTATCTCCTACAAGGAAAAGACGCAAGTATAAGGAAGGATGTAGCGCAGTTTATATTGCAAACTGATGAAGTCGGGAAAAAATTATCTGATATTTTATTTTTATCTAGGCATTATTAATTTTTTTTGCCATTTCTTTAATCTTCAAGTTACATATCGAATAACATTAGTACTTTGGGTTTTCACGTATCTGGTTGTTCTTAAGATTATTGTGAAACGAGAATGGTATTGTCAGAGAGACACCGTATTGAAGTTTTGATTATGGTAGGATGTGGAGACAAAATAAGAAGCCAAAACGAAGTTTGTGCATTATTTAATGCAAAATATCCTCAAAATCGAATTTCACAATCAGCTGTAGGATTCAACATAAATTTTAAGTAAGAGATTTGCCTAGAAGTGGTCGGCCATATGTCTTAAGTGAAGATAAACAACTCGACATACTTTATCTATTAACGAAAATGCACATGCTTCAACTAAACTGCTCAAAAAAAGTAGTCGAGACA
The DNA here is from genome assembly GCA_030620095.1 of Kuschelorhynchus macadamiae. Classification (NCBI taxonomy): domain Eukaryota; kingdom Metazoa; phylum Arthropoda; class Insecta; order Coleoptera; family Curculionidae; genus Kuschelorhynchus; species Kuschelorhynchus macadamiae. The sequence continues at coordinate 82,922 of JAUTXW010002439.1, read as the reverse complement.
GCAAATTTTTTCGTCGTTTTGAAGAGGCTGTATCTCGGAAACGCCTGACCCGACTTTTAAAAATTAAAAAGATTCTGAAAGGCCATTATTTGTTCAGTCACTAGCCTGGAGTGGTCTTTAATAAAAAGAATTTTTTTGTCTTATACAGGGTGTGAAAAAATATAATATAAAAATATATAAAAATTATAACTCCCTGCAGCTCTTGCAATAGTTATTCTAGAACTTTGATAGCATCACATTTAAAAGCTTTGTTCGATATCTCGGCCTGTATTTGGCGGTTTTTATTTTTTGTTTAGAAAAAAAATTACAGGGTATTTTCAAAAAGTCTGTATTTTTTAAATCAAGAAAATTAAATGTTCTAGGGGTTCTTTTATTCATTGTTGAACTTTCGGGACTTTATTATCCCAGATTCTCTCTAGCCAGAAGTATAGACGTTTTGCATTTTTTTTAACAGTCAAAAGTTTTTTACATTAAAAAAATTCCTAAATTTATTAAAAAACTTTCTGGACTTAGCTTTTCTGTACACAAAGAATAGCGGTTTTGCACTTATTTGTTTAGAAAAAAGTTAAAGGGGAAGGTTCTGGGACACCCTGTACACACATGCGTCAAAAACTACTTAATAAATGCTACAACTTTCTTATGTAACATTTTTTTTCTAAAATTAAAGCATGAAAGTACAATGGGGTGGACATTTATAGTGGATCACCCTGTCTCGTATTTTCAAAAATTTAGCATTTTTATAAATAATTTTTTTAGATACGAGGATGGTTAAATTAATGCATAGTTGTACAATTATGTGACTGAAAATATTCTGTTTAAAAAATTAAAAATTCCGAGTAGTTTCGGAGATATCCGAGAAAAACTGAAATTTACAAATTTGGATTTTATTACTTTCTGGCATTATTTGATATCTTCTGTATGTGACAGAAGTCAAAACCAAAAAGAAATGTTTCATTGAAACTTTATTTGTAATTTTAGGCATCAATAAGACGGCATAAAGTATAAATTTGAAATAAATAGAATACAATCAAACTATAAAACAAATAACTTTTAGTTTTAAAGGGTAGATAATTTCCGAAAATAGACCAAATAATGTATTTTTTTATTTCTCTACGTTTCGGTAGATGTTTGCTACCATCATCGGGCTAAAATGACACAAATGTTTGTTTAGACGAACAAATTAAGAAATGTAAATTGTAAAAAGAAAACAATTTACGAGTACCTAGAAGTTTCTTTTTCTTTTCTTTTAAGAATTTAGAAAATTGACAAGGTCATATACACGTAATATCACAAACAAAACATATTTTTACAATTATATAATATTATAGTTTAGTGGGTAAACAAGAGAAAAAACATTTGTTATTATTTTTCAGTTCATAAAAAACGTTATCAAAATTAGTCACGAAATTATTGGATATTTTAAATATAAACATAACTTTTTGTGGGAGGGGTGCACCACTTTAAACCATATTTTGTTTTAAATTTGTTTATGCAGGCTTGACAATATAACAATATAATTTTTAAGCTCACATGGAACTGCTCATATGTAGAAAAAAAATAACAATATAAGCCTGCATAAACAAATTTAAAACAAAATATGGTTTAAAGTGGTGCACACTGATAATGACGTTTTTTATGAACTTTATAAAAAATAAAAACAAGTGTTCTTTCTAATATATAAGAAACACAAACATTTTTTTCTCTTGGTTATCCACTAAACTCTAAATTATATAATTATAAAAATATGTTTGGTTTGTAATATTACATGTATATGACCTTGTCATTTTCTAAATTCTTAAAGAAAAACAAAAAAAAACTTCTAGGTAGTAGTAAATTTTTTTTACAATTTACATTTCTTAATTTGTTGTCTAAACAAACATTTGTGTCATTTTAGCCTGATGATGCCATCATCAGGCTAAATATCTGCCGAAACTTAGCGAAATAAAAAAATACATTATTTTTGGTCTAGGTATTTTTGGAAACCTTCAACTTTTTAAGATTCCAAAAAAGACTGGGAACCAGACAATTACAAAGAAAAAGGTGAAAAATGTAAATTGAGAATTTAGTATTGAATAGGCCCAGCTCGTACCCGCAAAAGTTCTGCTGTCCGTCTCGGCATAATGTCCAACTAGGATAAGAACGTCCGAAAGTTCCACATTAATAAAATGAGCACACAGAAATTTATAATTTCAAAAATTAAGACTTTTTGAGAATACCCCGTAATATTTTTTCTAAACAAAAAAAAACCGCTATACTTTTGAGTACAGAAAAACTGGGATCATAAAGCTTCGAATATTTTATATTAAATGTAAGAACTAATCGAAATTTTTAATTTAAAAAAAAACAGACTTTTTGAAAATGCCCTGTAATTTTTTTTTCTAAACAAAAAAACGCAAAACCTCTATATTTCTGGGTATAGAGAAACTGGGATAATAAAGTCCCGGAATTTCCACAATAAATAAAAGAACTCCTAGATTTTTAAATTTTTTAATTTAAAAAATACAGACTTTTTGAAAATAACCTGTAACTTTTTTTCTAAACAAAAAAATGAAAAACCGCCAAATACGTCCCGAGATATCGAACAAAGCATCTAAATGTGATTAGTACGAAATTTCTAGAATACCTATTGCAAGATGCAACTCTGAATGGGAGTTAAAATTTTTCAGTTTTACATTATATTTTTTCACACCTTGTAACCATAGCACAAAAAGAAAGGTTTGTAGCAAAGACCATTTCAAGTTATTGCTTAAACAAATAATGGCCTTTCAGAGTATTTTTAATTTTTGAAATCGGCTAAGGCGTTTCCGAGATACAGTCTCCTAGAAATAACGAAAAAATTTATTTTATATTTTGTACAGGAACCATTGGAGGATGATTATGATCTACGTTTACAGTTTTGTGAAAAGGTGATGGCAAGGCGTGATGAAAATAATGGATTTCCACTCAGCATGTTTTTTTATATAAATGGAGTCGTTAATAGACACAACTATCTGTTCTGGTCTCGCGAAAATGCACACTGGATGTATGTGAAACGTGCGTTCATGTTTTGATAAGACAATTTCACAATGCTTGATAACAATGGCGGAAAAAATTATCTTTAATATAACTTTCTGGCTCACATTGAGCAAAAACATACACCAGGTGCTGTCGGAAATCATAATAAATATATTAGCACATGTTTTTCTTTAAATGTTTTAAAAATAAATACAAATATTTAAATATTTCGAAATTAAATATTTAAAAATATTCATTGGTTTATTATGGTTTTTAGAAGTACGTTATCAACTATTATCGGAAATTATATCATATCACCTACCTATTAAATATGCATATTTCTCATTTGGAGGCCTATTGGAAACAGAAATAATAATTGATATATTGTGTCCATTGTGCAACTAAACTGTTAAGTATAAATATATTATGCAGGGGCATGCAGTCCATGGAAGCAAGGGAAAGCAGTGCTTCCCGAAAAAAAATTACAAAACATCTTCTAAAATGTTATTTTTGAAATAGGAAACCATTAATTTAGTTTATATTAAAAATGCTAAAATACTATCTTAATTATCAAGCCCATAATAAATTCGGCCTTGACTCCGACCGAGCCACAATAGAAATCGAATAGAACCTATGCGGGCCGCTAGTTTCTCTGCAGCCAAGTCCTATATGCTTGATTTCCTGTGAATCGAGCCAGAGGTTATTGAACTTTCCACCGGCTGTTTGCAATTTTTGCATTTCAGTCGCGTGCTTTAAGTGGGAGCGGAAGCTATCGTTGGAGTAGGTTCTTTGTTTGAACGGCTATCCGTGTGTTGTGTGATACGTACGTCGCGTCGTGCATGGTGCGATATGGAAGACAATAATACGGACGTGGATATGCAAATACCGTCAACTTCGGCTGTCGGGAATAACGTTGAAAATGTTGGAGAATTTAGTAAGAAGAGTGTGTGTGAATTTGTGGTGTGTGCCTTAATAATAAAGGGACAATGAACTAGTCGATACAAACAGCCAAATATTAAGAAGACTTATCGATGTTGTTTGTTTTCCCGGACAGCACGAATTGGGATTTAGAGGTTTCTTCAAATAGAGGAAATTTTCAAGATTTACTTAGTTTAATGACTAAAAATGATTGCTTAAAAAATCATTTAGAACAGTCTAGCGTTTTTCGCGGAACGACGAATCGAATCCAGAATGATTTAATTTCCGCTGTTGTAACCATTATTCCAAAAAGAATTAAGCAGAAGATTGGCGAGGCGCGGTTCATTGCTATTGTTCTGGACGAAACAACTGATATCACTAATTTTAGCCAATTATCTATAGTAATACGCTACGTTAAAACAGACGGAAGTATTCAAGAGTGATTTTTAGGTTTTAAGAATGTGTCCGAAAATCGTACAGCAGATGCATTATATACCGTAGTTTATAACGTTACTAAAGAAATTAATGGAGAGAAAAAATTAGTTGCTCAAATCTATGATGGAGCTGCAGTAATGGCAGGACAATTAGGGGGTTTGCAAGCTAATGTTCGAGAACCTCTCCTAAGTGCTGTGTTTGTTCATTGTTTTGCTCCTAAATTAAGTTTAGTTTTATCCCAGTCCATCAATCACATTAAAGAGTGTAAAGTATTTTTCGTTACTTTACAATAAAACGTACACAAGCTTTGGACTCCATTGTTCACAAACGATTGCTCAAAGTAGCTCCTACTAGGTGGAACTATAATGGAAGACTTGTGTTAACAGTATCTGAAAATCGTGAATCACTGATTGAACTATTTGAGAATATAGTAGAAAATAATGAAACGTGGGACTCAGAAGCAACAAATAGTTCGAGGGGGTTTTTGGACTGTTTGAAACGAGATTTTAATTTTAATTATTTGTTGAACATATTTTCAGAAATATTTCCATTCTCGGATAATGTTTTTAATATATTACAAACTAAAACAAATAATATTGCTTTTTGCCTAAAAAAAAGTGGATGATTTTAAGTCCATGTTAAGCCAAAAAAGAGATGACTTTGACCTATTTTGGGAGAAAACGATCACGTTAAATGTAGAGCCACAAGCCAAGCGTCTTCGAACGGATAAGGTCGGAGATGTTCAAACATCATACAGACGCCTCTTTTATGAAATAATCGATCAAATTCAGCAACAAATAAACTATAGATTTAACGGTTTAAATGATTTTAAATTCCTCGAGCTCTGCAATTTTGATGCATTTAAACGAAAAACTTTTCCAGAAGATGCGTTTAAATCTCTTCTTCTTCATTATGGCCAGTTCTTCGACCGAGTGTTACTTGCGATCTGAACTAAAAGTGATTTACGAAACTGATGACATTAGCGCAAAAAATAACGCTAAGGAACTAATGCAATTTTTAAAAGACAAGGAGCTGGAAGATGCCTACACCAAAGTGTCGAAATTGTGTGAATTACATACCTGCCACAAGGGCAGGAGAGACTTTCGCATACATCGCTGTTGTCCATTGAAAATAAACTTCTCCAAAATATGTCCGAGCATCGACGTTTTTATGATGATGTCATTGAAAAATTTGCAAAAAATGATCGAAGAATCGAATTACATTACAAATAGTTTCTAAAAATTGCTTCCCTTGCTTAAAATTTCAACGCACGCCCCTGATATTATGTGTCCGCAATGAGTTTAATTTTATACAAAATGGACACACAAATATAATTTTGGCCACAAACTGGATAAAAGTATGTCAGTTTTGCAGCCATAAAGACGCATTTCGGTAACATTTTGGGAAAAACGCGGGCATATTTAAGTTCAATTTTAGAAACGTAACGAAAACATTTTAATTATTTTGGACACAAATCAGTAACAATTTGGTCATATTAAAGCCCCACTTTAGAAACACACCGAAAACCAAGGTAACACTGTGGACCCATTTTAGTGAAAGTAAAAGCAAATTTTGGACTGACCTTTGGGTATATTTTAGGCACTATCTGGTATACATTTTGATCAACATTTCGGCTGCATTTTCCACCTAAATTGGGCGAGGTATCGACACAGTAGGGCAAAGATGTGTCGTGTACAAAACTACGTGTCGACACAGTGTCGACACCTTGTCCAATAAGTATCCATAATTGCTCCTTGGGTTGTCTCTCCTTGATGATGAGATTTAGTAGAAGTTAAAATAGTATGGTTAAAACTGTTATAACAGGAGACCCATTAGAAGAATGCGATAAGCGAATAAAATTAATTGGTATTTACGATTTAGAAAATAAAGAAATCTGGGATTTTATTTCTAACAGAACCATTAATTTTTTAACAGATTTAGGCTTTCGACATATTTTCTTAATGAAAATCTGCTACCCTGGGGGGATAATGAACAGTATAAAACTAATTTTAATGTTGTTAAAAAAACAAAAGTTGTAAACAATACAGTATTAATAGGGGTATTAAATTAATAGACGAATATAATAAGATATTAACTAAAGATGAAGAGCAACGCCAGTTTATCTTTCAAATTGTTAGTGAATATCGAGCACAGTTTACGAATATAAAGAAAAAGACATTTACTAAAACGTTTTAGAGTAAGCTGATAATTTGTTAAATTAAGTTAAGATTTGTTTTGTAGATTTAGTTTTTCAATGTAGTTGTATTTATTTTGAAATAAACGCCGTTAAATTAGGTAAAAGTATATGTTTTATTGCAAGGCGAAACCACTTCGCATCAAGATAATGACTCCAAATGTTGCAGGCAATATTTTTTTTGCATATGGAATAATTTAAGGGTGAGACGAAAAAAAAATACAGTGTACAGGGTCTTCCATTGAGGAGGAAAAAACGGTATTTTTGTGGCTTCTTATGTATTTCTCAAGAAATTCAAAATAGCCAATCGATGTATTTTAGCTCGGAGAATTAGAAAACTGAGTGAGAAACAAAAGACTTAAGCCAAGGATGTTGCGTGTTTTAAACGGAACACTTTATATATTACTAGATTTTTTGATTCTGTAGTCAATTCTAAGTGTTTTTAATAAGGGTACTATATGTCTATCGTCAACTGTTTTTGATTTATTGATGTTTGAAAATTTACAGTCTTGCTTCTTTAAGCCGTCATAACACCTGAACGGTTGGACCTAGAGTAAAATAACTTTCACAATCCTATCATAGCTATCCTCTAATGCCAGTGAAAACGAAAAAACGGAAATTATTTTGCTACCTATTTAATTTAATATATTCATATGAAATGCAGGTGATGCAGGTGATCACCTTACTTCAAAATCACTGTAATTTTGACGTATTTGTAGATATTATATTAATGTGCCGTAATGAAATATCCGTTAAATGAAAAACTACAGATTCTAGTTTTTTTCTAATTTTTCCTAAACATTATAGTAGGTTATTTGCAATATAAAATGCAGCGTTTTATAGCAACTTTTTGGAAAAGAAAATATTTGCACATCTATAAAAGCTTGAGCATTTAGATCTAAATAAAACAATACATTTACCTGTAGGATCTACCGCCAATATGTGTATGGCAAATAAAGTCACTGCAAAGATGCTCCAGAGTTGGAATGTCATCTTTTCAGCTGTTTTTCTCCAGATTATCTGAAACAAACAAAACATGTTATTTTATGATTTTTATAAACATCTTATTCAATGAACGTTTATACAGTGTGTACAGGGTCATTTTTTATATTTTCCCCCTTTCAACTTGTTTGTGCCACTGCACAGTGGTTTCTCGGAGATCATTTTTGGCCAAAAGTAGGTTATAATTGTGATTAAAAATATTTTGTGTTTAATTGGTAGAGATTAGGTAAATGACGCTTAAAAATAAACTATGGTTAGTAAATTACAAGCTATACACATCTGGATTTGATTAGCTCATGACAGATGTCACTTTTAATGGAAAAATAAACAGCAAAAATAACTTAAAGCGCAAGTTATATTTTTATGTTCTTAAGCCTAGATTTGACTTAAATATCAAAAACTTTTATAACTTCTATTTCCTTTTTGGAATTTTTGAATTACGAATGACGCATAGTAGGGGAAATTAGAACAATTGGAACTTTTATTACTTCATATTACTATTTCCCAATTAAACAAGCATTAAATTACTTTTTATTAATTTCTCATCACATATTTGCAAGATTTCCCTAAAAAAATAGGTAATCACCTATTTTTTGCACTTTCCAAATATTTTTTTTATCTAAAAGTTACAAAATTTAGCATTAGCTTCCCCACATACCTGAGAATAAATTCGGATGTGACGAATGTTTTTTTGTCCGCATATTTCTTGACGCTTATTTGTGAAATGGTAAACATTAGATACCCACCTATTTATAGGGATGGGTGTACAAAAAAAGTTTTTTTTCTAAGCTAAATAAAAACATGATTTTTTTAATGTTAAAAGAAAACTTACTATCCAAAAACATAAACTTTTATAACTATTAGGAATAGTGGCATGAAATAGTAAAAACTCTTATTTTCTATAATCCTGGAATGCTTTCCAAAAAAAATTCACTCATCTAATTTTTAGGATGTAAGATGTAATATTTTGTCTGCGCTTGCGTGCAAATGCAGGAAAAAACACGTGTCGGCGTCCGATATTCGAACGAAAAGTCGTAATAATTTTAACTGGTAGGTTAAATTATGTAACTATCAAATTTTAAGTGTATGTTTTTCTTTAAAAGAACTTGTTTTTTTAAACCATTGATGTTTTTTCACTTACGTCACTATATACAGTGATAACATTTAATGAACTTTGTGTCTTAAATTAACAACAAGATATAAATATAAAATATTTAAAAGTATACTACGCCTATGTATTATTAAATAAAGTAATTATTAAAAAACAAACAAAAAATCAATATAAAACATTGATTTCATCTTCAGAATCGGAGGAATCAACATATTTAGGAGCCATAAATGGTAAATGATCTTTAAATAATTTTATTGTTTCGGGTAAAAACATTTGTTTATTTTTCTTCGGCATTTTCCTTAAACTTGTGATGAGTGGATCAGAAGATACCAAAAATCTATTTAAACGATCCTGGTTTGTGGCTGTTCTTTATGCTTTTAGAGTAAAATGTTCCCGGTAGTTTTTTAGGTCTCTGTTGCGAGACTCTTGTGCCTCTTCCGACATCATGCCTATTGGTCGGACTGCGGCAGAAATTATGGATGCGCAATGAATACTGCTGGGCATGTAATACCACGGATGTCAACAGCCCCGCTATCTTTTCGCTATATTCTTGAAATTTAGTTTCATCAATTGAAAATCCCGATGACATAGCTTGCAAAATGCATGCACAACGCTTTACACACTCTTTGTCGATATTTAAGACGTAAGCTGTTAGTGATGCTTTGGCAAAAAATCTTCTTGCCGTATTCCCGTCATTGCTAGTTCCATACCCCCTTGGATTTACTTTATCTATATTCAACCCCACTTCGCTTTTAAAAAGCGGATTTGAATTTCTTTCTTTCTATCTTTAACACTTGCCTTTTCCCCTTCTGACCTAGCCTGCCATTTTTGAAGTCCAATCGGTATGATAAGTGTATGAAATATTCCATAAATCTAATCCATGAGTGAAGAGTGGATAAACCGTAGTCTAGAGATGATTCCTTTATTGGCCTCTTTGTAACTTTTTCCATGTCGTTGACAGGTCACGTGCTTCACGGGGTTAATGTCGTTTTATGCAGCACATGACTTGTCTACGACATTGGAGGTAAAATAATCTGCAAATTGAGAGTTGCACAAAACAAAGACAAGAAAACCCTTTTCCCGATGACATTTGGAGGTTAGAAATGACAGACATCGATGACTAAGGAATGGAGACTTTTAGTATGTTAAACTGTAGGTTTTTAATTTATTTAAACAAAAAATCTTGAATAATAATGTTTTTTCTATTTTTACTGTATGATGTACCTTACTGTAGCAAAAATTATTACTGGTGAATACCAACATAAAAGTGTTGATATCTCATGAAGCGGCAAAAAGCGGCAGCTATTTTATTTCTCAAAAATATCTTTAGATAATGTTCTACTAAAAACACCATAAGTTGCAAAAACGGTTGTAGACGGAAACATAAATTTTCTCTACCAAAGAAAAACGTTTTAAATATATCAGACATTTTTAACCACGATTAAAACATCCCTTTAAAACAGCTACTATGAAATAAAAATCAAACATTGAATTAACGTTTTAATTTTACTTACGTTGTTCTGCAGCTTCCATATCAAATTTTGTTAATATATTTCCAATAAACTTAAATAATTACCAATAACTTAACCAAATAATAGAAAAATAATGTGTTTTAAGAGCCTGTTTGTAAAACATTGAAAAGACGCTTCGTTTTTTTAGCTGTAGGTATTCTTTTGTTTCAGTGTTTTTTTATTTTCTAAACCTTCTAGTATATTTTAATATTATATTTACTTAGTTTAAAGGTACTTCTAATATAACCCTTATTGGCCATAAATGGTCTCCGAGAAACCACTGTGCACTGGTTAAAAAAAAATGTAAATAGGAAAGTTGTAATGTTTGAGAAGTAGTGCTCACAAAACATATTTTTGTCTATACAGAGTGTTGCAAAAATTGTGAACAACAAAAAATATTTTTAAATGTGTTCATGTTGTAATTTGTTGCGTTTAGATTTGACAAACAAAAATCTTTTTTGGCTTTTTCGCAACTGATTAAAAAAATTTAACTTTAAATTAATTGAAGCAAATATTTAATAAAATTGCATACCTCAACATGTAGACTAGTCTGTCTACGGAATGTTTCGATATATAATAACAAACAATAGTATTTAAGCAAGCATAAGAAAATATTTAAATTAATTTAAAATTAAATAAATATTCTTATTCAGTTGCCAAAAAGCAAAAAAAGATTTTTGTTTGTTAATCTAAACGCAACAAATAATCTGAACACATTTAAAAATAACATTATAGATGGCTGCAAACTATCATTTTTTTCATATCTAGTTTACATGTCAAACAAATTGACAAATTTTAAAATTTTGAAATCAATTCTTTTCTATTATTTAATGTTTCTCTCTTACGATCGGCGCACTGATGAGTCCCGATAGGATGAAAGTATTTGTACAACTACAATGTGTCTATAAAAACTTAAGGTAAATGACATAATTTCTTATGCTTGCTTAAATACTATTGTTTGTTATTATATATCGAAACATTCCGTAGACAGACTAGTCTACATGTTGAGGTACGTAATTTTATTAAATATTTTCTTCAATTAATTTAAAGTCAAATATTTTTATTCAGTTGTGAAAAAGTCAAAAAAGATTTTTGTTTGTCAACAAACAATATATTGTTTTTAAATGGAATACCCTGTAGATTTCTTCTCAAGGCGAGAGATCTTTGTTCTGTGATTAAAAAAATATATAATAAGCAGTGATGCGTTATGAGTAACAGTCGGCTCTGAGCGCTCGCATCGTATATTCGCGTACGATCGAGACTATCGATTTGAGAGTATTCTAGTTGCTTATTGCGGGTAATATATAAACTGCTCAGCGCGCGTATCAACTCATTACTTCTTAACAACTGAGAAGAAAAGACGAGGGAAATATTCAAGCAAATTCAGCTCAGAAGAAAAAAATTAAGATGTCTGGTTTAAAAAAGCGAAAAGTGGGCACAGAATTTGGTCAATTCTAAAACAAACGGACTGACGAATACTCTTTTATCATGCACAATGATAAACCTATGTGTTTGTTGTGCAATGAAAGCAATATTATGCGGCATTGCTCCAGCAAGCATTTCGCTCAATATAATTTACTTACGGACCAGTTAAGAAAAGATCAAATCTAGACAACGTTGTTAAAGCTAGTTTTATAGTTAGTTCCCAAATAGCGAAAACATCGAGGTCATTTTCTGAGGGAGAGTTTGTTAAAGAGACTATTAGATGTTACGGAACTTTTGTCCCCAGAAAAAGAAGAAAGAGTTTGAGAAAATGAGGTTATCGCGACGTACTGTTGTTCGACGTATAGATATGATGGCTAGTGAGACCAAAAAAACATTGACAGCCCAGTTACCTATTTTTATACGAGGTGTTGATGAAGAATTTGTAGTGACAGAGGAATTACTGGCTTTACGACTACTACAAGGGACCACTACTGGAAAAGATATTTTTGCCGAGATGCAAAGTACTCTTGAGCAATATGGTTCGTAGTCGTGTAAATTAGTTGGAGTGAGCACAGATGGTGCGCCTTCAATGATCGGTTTACGAAAAGATTTTATCGGAATTCTGAAAGAAAGAGCAACCGCTATGAATGTGCAAAAATGTGATTTAATAATTCTGCATTGCATTACTCACCAACAAAACTTGTTCATTCGACAGAATAACGTTATGGATATGGTAGTAAGTACCATCAATTTCATTAGATCTCGCGGTCTTAACCATCGCCAGTTTAAAGCATTTTTGGATGAACTCTTTTCAGAACACGATGATGTGACATACTGTTGCGAAGTAAGGTAGCTAAGCAAAGGTAAAAGGCTAAAAAGATTTTATGACTTTAGAAAAGAAATAAATGATTTTATGGAAAGGATAGAGAAAACATTACCGCAAATTTGGGGCTTGGCATTCCTGGTAGACATTACAGGACATTTAAACGACCTGAACTTGAAGCTTCAAAAACAAGGGCAAATTGTAAATAATCAATAAATCAGCTGTACAGTCATCTTAAAGCTTTTCAAAACAAAATTTGCTTGTGGGAAATACAAATGAGAAGTAAAAATTGTTTTTATTTTTTAACATTTTCCAGTCAAGAAAACATTGAATACGATCGCTATGCTGAAGAATGCTGAATGCAGTATTTTTGCAAATCCTTGTAAGTGTAATGTAGAAGATGCTCCGCTTCACCTACAAATGGAGTTGATCGAGCTTCAAGAAGACTTATATTTGAGTCTAATTCCAATTTCAAAAATTGCTTTATTGTCTGAAATACAGACATTTCACATATTGACAAAGCGACTTAAAAGTAAAACTGGGAATTCAATAAATAAATATAAACAAGTGAATATAAAACTAAGCAAGTACATATAGAACTAAATTTAATACACATAAAGGCAACAACAAGGCATAGTCAAAAACACTCCAATCTGTAATTTTAATTACAGGCACAAACAAAAAACACAATAAAATAAAATTGTGTCAATAATTTAAAATGAAATAGGAATGGTGCTAATAATTACATCTGTCATTGAAAAATTCGATCAAGGTGTACTATGCCTTCTCTAGCACGAGTTTCTTTGTTTGTTTTTTAAATTTTGTTTTACACTGTTGCCCTCTAAGACTTAAAGGAAGATGATTAAACATTTTTTACCACCACATACAAATGATTTTTTGATTAATTCCGTTCCAGGAATATGCCGGTTAAGATAATGTGAATGCCACGTATTATAATGTGAGGGCAAATATAAATCATGCTTATATTTTTTATAAACTAGGCAGGAGATTTCCAAAATAAAAATACAATAAAGAGTTAAAATTTTGTACTTAACGAATTAAACAGGTATTGTGAGCACGAACCCCAAAAGCAGATACCATACCTATAAGGTGGGATTCCACTAGTGCAAAATAAGAATTTCTCGCTATAGCAATGTCTAAATTATTAGATATAACTCTCCGGGCATGAAATTTTGTGACACAAACTGATTATATGGCTTTCAAATTTTAAAGACTCATCTATTGTCAGTCCCAAGAATTTAACTACATTAGGCCTGGAAATAACCTCGTTTTCCAAAGATATTAAACGATAAAAAATTTGCGTCACACCAGTGCTTTATTTTAGTTATATCCCTATCAATCTGCATTTTAGGTGTATCAATATTACAACCATGCCAAATAATTGTAGTATCGTCTGCATTAAAATTTTAAGGACAATTCTTGAAGAAAGAGGAAATTAGAAACAAACCACTTTTATTCTGAAAAAATTTATAATAAGAAATCTTTAAGATTAAAATGAATACCACCCCTAGCAGTATTAGAACATTAAGAATTATTTCACCTCCGTTAGAAAAGGAAACCCAAATTAGGCTTGAAACATTTACGTTGCTAAAAATGAAGGCATTTATATCATTTATCCAGTCCTAAATCATTCTGCTACCCAAACTTTTTGCCCGCTTTTATCCCTGAATGGTGGACAAATTTTCGGGCGAACTGCTTTAAAGAAAATATTTGGCAAATCAGTCTGGAAATGTGAAAAAGAAACGCTGTCAGGTAGAAAGTCTGCAGGGGTCGAGAATTGGAAAGACTTGTGGACTAAAACAGTCACACGTGTGGGACACATGTGCACGATCTGTTTTTAAAACTTTTTACAGTGGCGGTGCTTTCATCTGTATTCATTCAAAATGTATAATTTTTGTTAAGTTAAATTAATATTAAGTAGCGGATTTAGTAGGTTTTATATTATTATGTCTAAGTATTCCCAATTTTTCCGAATTAAATAAAAGCTATTTTTAAGCACATAACGTGAAACTTAAAAATATTTTTGAAATAACAAATGAACGACCGGTTTCTCACATATGCCTTGCTGATTAAACAATTTTCTAAATTAAAACTTTTTACCAATATAAATGCAAAAAAAATCAAGCTCCGATATTTGTTTAGATGCAGAAAAAAATATATTTCAAATTTTTCAGAAAAATTAGGTGTGGTATGATCAACTGGTAAAATTTTTCCAGGGAAATTTCCTTTAACCGGACTTCCCTAGTTATGAATCTTTCCCTTTGTTAGGAATAGTGAAGTGTGACCCAATTTAATTTAGTACATAGTCATTTAATAATGCATATATATTATATTTTCAAACATTTTTATTGGGCACCATTTTGTTTCACCATATTGGATTCCTACTAATATTTTACCAGTTTCTACCTATACGACACTTTAATTTTTAAACATGACTTAAAATGAAAATAAATTCAATAAGTAGTTTTTACATTGACACACTCCGCCATTTTGTCATATTCAGTTCGTACTCGAATAAGATTTTTTGACGTTAAATTATTTGGCCTCACCACAATTTTACCAGTTTATCTTTATATCACACTTAATTGATGATGATGACTTTTTGATTGATATCACAACTCATTATGATAATATTATTTGCATAGGTGATATAAATATTAATCTTTTGGACACAGTTTCTGTGTCAACATATAATTTCTATAGACTCCTAGACACCTTTTCTCTAGAACAAGTTATTCAACAGCCTACGCGAATTTCCAATCATAGTATGTCCCTTATAGACGTAATATTTACAAATATGCAAGCTTCCAACATAAAATCTGAAGAAGTGAATGTGGTGGATCATTTTTGTATATCTTGTCAATTCGAACTTAAGAGCCCTAAACCTAAACCTAGGACTTATTCATATAAAAATTTTAAAAACATAAATCTGGCGGATTTTGAAAAAGATCTGCAAAATCTCAACTGGAATCAAATTTATCAAATACAAAATATTGATCAGAAGGTTACCTTCTTAAATAGCACCCTTTTACAACTATTTGATTTTCATGCGGCTCTGCAAACATCTTGTAGCAGAACAAGGCACCCTTATTCTCCTTGGATAACCCCGACTATCAGGAGTATGTAAAAACTTAGAGATAGGGCATTAATAAGGTACAGAAGAAGTCAACTACCTGCCCACTGGGAGTATTACAAACAATTGCGCAATCAGAGATCTTCCGCTACTAAACGAGAAAAAAGTGCTTATTTAACACATAAACTAAATAATTGTACAACAAGGGAAAAATGGAAGGAACTAAAAAATATCAGTGTAGTTCCCGATAAACGCCAAGTAATTCCGACTGACTTAAGCAATGTTAATGAAATTAACTCTTACTTTTCATCAGCTAATAATTATAATCTACAGCCCGATCAAGAACGTCTCAATTTCTATAAAAGTAATCTCAAGACAGGTGTTAGCACTGTTGTGCCGTTTGTTACTCATATTATTAATGAATGTATGGCTAGTAGCTATTTTCCTAGCGCCTGGAAAAGTGCTTTTATAGTACCTATACCCAAAACAAACTCACCTAGAGAATTTAAAGATTTGCGGTCGATAAGTATTCTGCCTATTCTATCTAAAGTTATGGAGAAGGTACTTGAGAGGCAAATAAAAACACATTTAAATCTTTATAAAGTTCTTCCTTTAAAACAATCTGGTTTCAGGGAAGGTCATTCGTGTGCCACAGCGCTTGCGTCCATCACTGATGATGTCCTCAGAGCGCTGGATGATCGAAAGTCCTGTGCACTTATACGGCTCGATTACTCCAAAGCGTTTGATTTATTAAACCACAAAATTCTCATTTCCATGTTGCACTATATAGGATTTGGTCAGTCTGCAGTGGAAATTATTGGGTCATTTTTATCTAACAGGGTACAACACGTAAAGCTAAACAATGAGATGTCTGCAGGTCATGTGGTGACACAGGGTGTTCCCCAAGGGAATATTATAGGGCCTCTGCTTTATACAATTTATACATGCAGTTTTGATTCCCATCTGAACTTCTGTGACTATCACATGTATGCAGATGACACTCAACTTTGTTATACATTTAGTCCCTCTGATTTAGCTAATGCTACCAACAACATTAATCATGATCTAAATTCACTCCTACATATTTCTGAACAGCACCTTCTGAAGCTAAATACCGAAAAAACTTGCGCCATTCTCTTTACAAGCGGCAAGTACAGAGATAGTGAACCTGAAATGAAGTTAAAACTGGGAAACTCGTCTATTAAATTCACTAAAACATGCAACAACTTGGGGCTGATTATGGATCAGAACCTACGTTTTAAAGAACATGTAACTGGTCTTTTGAAGAAAGCCTACTATTCCCTTAAATTGATTTTCTCTCAAAGACATTATCTAGACGTAAAAACCAAACAACAACTTTGTGAGGCTTTTGTTCTTTCTGGTTTTAATGACTGTGATGCAGTCTATGGTCCTTGCTTTGATGGTATGGATCAGAAGCGCATTCAGAAAGCTCAAAACTCTTAGACTAATTTACGGTATCCGAAGGCCTAACCCTGTATCGCACAAGTTGCGGGATGCTAATTGGTTGAGCATGTGTAATCGCCGTAAATTGCACATGGCCTGCAATCATATTTATATGAAAAAATTACTTTTAGAACTGATGTTCATAATCTAAATCTGCGATTTAGGAATTTCTTGACTATTCCGCGACATAAAACCTCCATGTTCAGGCGGTCCTTTTCCTATAACGTTGCGATCTGCGATGCACTGGGTATTTCCGAAATATCTCAATCTCCTTATGCGTTCAAGAAAAATTACAAAGAAACACTTTTTAGGGATCAATCCCGTTAATGTACAGTACAAATATGTATAATGCTTATTCATTTAAATTTTATATTTACTCAATTTTAATATATGGATTTTTGTATTTTAATTTTATACTCTCTTTTTGTACAATATATATGTTGCAGCGTCGTGTGTGGTTGTGTGTGTGTGTGTCTGTGAATATGGGTGCGCATGCATATATGTAGGTACGAGTGCATGTATATTAAATTATCACTACATTTCGATTTTCTTTTTGTATATGTATTTAATTTTATTATTTTATTTAACATCGTAGCCTATGAGGAAGAATCGGTATTTTATTACCTATCATAGTGCTTTTATTTACCGTCACTTCTTTTTTTTTCTCTTTTTTTATATGCATATGTATCATGTTTTATAATATGGGTAAATAATAAACGTATTATTATTATTATTATTATTAATATTTGCACAAAATTTTAAATTAATTTAATAAGTAGTTTTTTTCAGGCTGATTTTTTATAAAATGTATTAGGCCGCCATTTTGTTTTGCTATCTTGGATTCATACCAAAATCTTACCACTAGATTATTGTGCAATATTTTTTTAGTAATACTTTATTTAACGTTTCACTAGCCTGAGATCTTATTCCGACATATTGGATTTTTACCAAAATATTACCAGTTCATCCCCATATGACCCTTAATTTTTGACTAAAATTTGAAATCAGTATGATAATTAGTTTTGGGGTTTAGATCTGGGGACTGGGATGGCCATTCAAGTACAGTTATGTTTTTCTGTCTAAACCATTCCTTTACTAACTTTGATGAGTGTTTCGGGTCATTGTCCTGTTGAAATATCCATCGCAATGGCATCTCTTCTTCTGCAAACGGTAGCATTGTATTTTCCAATATCTCTATGTTTTGAAATCGGTCCATTTGAATGATTGACCCTGTCCCAGACCGAGAAAAACATCCCCAGATCATTACGTTCCCTCCTCCATGTTTTACAGTAGGAATTTAGTACTTTGCCAACCGGTCGCCATCAGATCCAAACAGAGAAAATTTGCTTTCGTCACTCCAAAGAACCGTATTCCACTTTTCTCTAGACCAAGAAAGATGAGCTCTGGCAAATTCTATTCGGGCCTTTCTATTCTTCTTTGAGAGAAGTGCCTTTTTAACAGCAACTCTTCCATAAAGATCTCCAGCAAGTAAACGATTCCTTACCGTCCTACTTGTTACTTCAACGCCAAACTGTTCCGAGATTTCATTTCTAATTTGTCTGGATGATTTCCGGGGGGTCAAGTTTTGATATCCTTAGAATAGTTTTATCAATCCTAGAGGTAGTTTTACGAGGCCTTCCCTACTTCGCCGTATTACTTACATCACCACGACTATCATATTTTTATAATATTTTTGTTACGGCACTTTTAGAAATATTTAAAGACTTTGCAATAACCGACTTTTTTGCCCCATTTTAAATAAATCCACAATTTTTTGTTTAAAGTGACATGAAAAATAACGGTGACCTGGCATGATAAATAATTATTTTACAAGATATTCGCGCTGTCGAATTAAGACTGAATGATTTAGATCACAAAATATAAAAAGTTTCCATACTTATTTCCAACCACAAATTCCTTATCACAAAAAAAACACAAACAACATTCCTTTTTAAATTGTTAAACGCGATAAAATTTATATATGTGCTATTCCTGCATTTAAGTGAAATTACAAATGCTCCCGCTAACTTTAGCTGTAATGATGTAAGCATAATTAACAGTTTCCATACTTTTTTATATATATATATATATTTTTTTTTTTGGTAAAATTATTTTCTTAGGGTCCTTGTAAAAGTAAGATGTGTTTATGTTCTTATTCACATATTTATTAACGTTTCGGTCTATTTTGACCTTCTTCAAAATACATTGAAGTTAGAAACTAAAAAAATTGTTTAACTGTTAAATCGTGTTCTATATTGTACAATTTTTTACTTTCACTTACCTAGGAACAATCAATCTAGCAAAATGCATTGCTTCAGTCATAAACTATAATTTCCTGGGAAATTTATCATAAAACACAAATTAGTTTTAGTCATTACAGGTAAGTACATTTAACACGACGTTTAGTATGACAATCCACAATAGTAAAATAAAAACAGTAAACATATATGGGACAGAGACATTTTCAGACTGAATGTCGATGTGAGATTATTATTGTTATTGCTCTGGGTGATTTCTTCTGTAAATTTTTTCTAAGATTTAATTAGATTATAAGGGATCTGCTACAGAAAACTGGAAATCCTTTTAAATATTATTATTTTAAGATGTAATATATTTTATTTCGGTTTTTGAGTTTATAGCGTTCGGGTTATTTTTAATTATAATCATTTCCAAAAACTATCGCTTTTTTGTATGATTTTCTGTTCTTAATATCTTAGTGTTTTCATAGTTAAAAGTATGATTTTTTTTTGACAGTGCGACAGAGAAGAGCGGTCTTATTTTTTTGTCGTATTTGTGGCTGTTAATTCTATTTTTCAAATATTGACTGGTTTGACCGATGTACCGGGTGGTCGAAATTGGTCTGTTTTAACAGAGAAAACCTATTTCCTGACTAGATAGAGCAAAACTGACTTAGGGGCTCGATTTCTGAGAAATGTTTAATGGCAAAAACCGCCTGCCGATATTTTCACTGCCAACTGAGATATAGGGCGTTTTTCAATTTTCGGCCATTTTGAAAATTGTCCATAACTTTTTTATTTTGCGGAATATTAACATTCTGCAAAGACATTCTAAAGGCACTTTTTTATGTGCAATCCAGTGGCGTACTCAGATTTTTTCTATAGTTGTCCGTTTTATCATAAATAGGCAAAACTTTTTTTTTTCAAATGGAAATCATAGTTGGCTATAAATTATAAAAAATGCTCGCGTTTAGCCCTTTTCAGTGATATAAAGTTGTAGGTACTTATTTTCAAAAATAACGAAAATATTAGGTGTTTTTGGTTTACATCGAAGTAGGCCTTGGAATAATGACGCGCGTTCAATATTTTGAATATATTGCTGTCAGATTACTGTAGTCTGGTGTAATTATTGCGTTTTGGTGTTATCTTTATAAAGTTGTGTTAAGTTGCTGACAAAATATGTTTGAGAATTATGAAAAGTATGATATGTTAAAATGTTACATATTATCTAACGAAGTTCCTGAAGCAGCTAGTGAATTATATTTTAATACATTCCCCGAGCGACGTCAACCGGATAACCGAATTTATCAAACATTAAAAAGTAATTTAGTAAATTACGGAAGTTTTAAAAAGTTAAGAACAAGACATTATGAACTAAAGGAAGAAAAGGAAATCCAGCAGCTAAATATAATTGGTGAGGTATTAGATCATCCTGGCACCTCCTCTCGAACATTGGCTAATATAACGAATGTTCCAAAGACCACCGTTTTAAAAATACTCAAAAAACATAAATTCAAACCGTACAGAACGAGAAGAGTTCATCAACTCCGTGAAGGGGACGCCGCTAGAAGATTGAGATTTTGTAAGTGGTATGAGCAAAAATTCATGGAGAATGAGAATTTTCCATTAAATAATATTTGGAGTGATGAATCCAGAGTAGATACTTCTGGTATATTTAATAGATATAATTCATATCACTGGTCCACTGAAAATCCACACGTAGTTGTGCAACAAGACCGGCAAGGTCGGTGTGGATTCAATATATGGGTGGGGATATTCCGAGGAAGATTTGTGGGACCTTATTTTTACGATGGAAATTTAACTGCAGATGATTATGTAAATATTTTGCGCACATATATTGTCCCTTTGTTGGAAGACATACCTTTAGCTGATGCCAGAAATATCTACTATCAACAAGATGGTTGTCCCCCGCACAATGCAAGGATCACAACTGATCTTTTAAACTTCGAATTTCGAGAAAATTGGATTGGTACGTGGGGCCCCATACCTTGGCCTGCTAGGTCCTGTGACTTAACTCCCTTAGATTTTTTTTTGTGGGGAAGATTGAAGGACTTGATATTTAAAGGAAGAACCTTTCACACAAAAGAAGAATTGCAAGAGGCCACTAGGCAAGCTTTTGCATCTATTAGCCCAGTTGAACTAATAAATAGTTGCAACTCGGTACGCAAAAGATGCTTAGTTTGTATTCAACAGGGAGGGGCTCAATTTGAACAACTTCTCTAAATATATTTATCAGAAACCTATCTAACTAAATACCTAGATTTTCATAATTATTTTTTATTTTCACTTGTAGCTGTAAATAGTAGTTTAGTTTGTTAATTTTGTTCAACTTTGCTATGTAAACAAAAAAAAAATAAAAAAAATTAATAATAAATAATTAAAATAACGTTAGCTAGTGTTATTTAAAGTTGTGTTTAAGTTGCTAACAAACTATAAATCTTAACAATACATAATTGAGATATTGTCATCACAAATCAAAGCCTACTTCGATGTAAACCAAAAACACCTAATATTTTCGTTATTTTTGAAAATAAGTACCTACAACTTTATATCACTGAAAAGGGCTAAACGCGAGCATTTTTTATAATTTATAGCCAACTATGATTTCCATTTGAAAAAAAAAAGTTTTGCCTATTTATGATAAAACGGACAACTATAGAAAAAATCTGAGTATGCCACTGGATTGCACATAAAAAAGTGCCTTTAGAATGTCTTTGCAGAATGTTAATATTCCGCAAAATAAAAAAGTTATGGACAATTTTCAAAATGGCCGAAAATTGAAAAACGCCCTATATCTCAGTTGGCAGTGAAAATATCGGCAGGCGGTTTTTGCCATTAAACATTTCTCAGAAATCGAGCCCATGACACCTAAGTCAGTTTTGCTCTATCTGGTCAGGAAATAGGTTTTCTCTGTTAAAACAGACCAATTTCGACCACCCTGTACACTCCATTACAATCTGGACATGGGATTTGGTAAACTACGTGAGATTTTTTATTTTTGGGAATTTTTGATTTTAGTTGACTGAAATTATTTTTTAATAGTTGATATCCTTTATGTGCGATTGTAATGTTATGAGGCTTGAATATATTTTTAACTTTTCTTAACCTTTAACATATGGTAAAGAAAGATACTTATTTTTATGTTTTTGGTGTTCCGAAGAATTTGTTTTTTGTAGTTGATTCTAAAAAACATGAATACGTTTTTTGAAAATGGTGTTAATTAGACGATCAGGATAGTTGTTTAATTTGAGTGTAGCATTTATATATATATATATATATATATATATATATATATATATATATATATATATATCGTCGTTTGACTAAAATGGATCATTGTGTCTGCTGTGATGCAGAACATGTTCCAAACAAGGATCATTTTCTTGTTATGACGTTGGTGTAAGTGGAATGAAAACATACTATCATATATATATATATATATATATATATATATATATATATATATATATTTTTTTTTTTTTTGCTAAAATTATTTTCTTAGAGTCCCTGTAAAAGTAAGATGTGTTTATGTTCTTATTCACATATTTATTAACGTTTCGGTCTATTTTGACCTTCTTCAAAATACATTGAAGTTAGAAACTAAAAAAATTGTTTAACTGTTAAATCGTGTTCTATATTGTACAATTTTTTACTTTCACTTACCTAGGAACAATCAATCTAGCAAAATGCATTGCTTCAGTCATAAACTATAATTTCCTGGGAAATTTATCATAAAACACAAATTAGTTTTAGTCATTACAGGTAAGTACATTTAACACGACGTTTAGTATGACAATCCACAATAGTAAAATAAAAACAGTAAACATATATGGGACAGAGACATTTTCAGACTGAATGTCGATGTGAGATTATTATTGTTATTGCTATGGGTGATTTCTTCTGTAAATTTTTTCTAAGATTTAATTAGATTATAAGGGATCTGCTACAGAAAACTGGAATTCCTTTTAAATATTATTATTTTAAGATGTAATATATTTTATTTCGGTTTTTGAGTTTATAGCGTTCGGGTTATTTTTAATTATAATCATTTCCAAAAACTATCGCTTTTTTGTATGATTTTCTGTTCTTAATATCTTAGTGTTTTCATAGTTAAAAGTATGATTTTTTTTTGACAGTGCGACAGAGAAGAGCGGTCTTATTTTTTTGTCGTATTTGTGGCTGTTAATTCTATTTTTCAAATATTGACTGGTTTGACCGATGTACACTCCATTACAATCTTGACATGGGATTTGGTAAACTACGTGAGATTTTTTATTTTTGGGAATTTTTGATTTTAGTTGACTGAAATTATTTTTTAATAGTTGATATCCTTTATGTGCGATTGTAATGTTATGAGGCTTGAATATATTTTTAACTTTTCTTAACCTTTAACATATGGTAAAGAAAGATACTTATTTTTATGTTTTTGGTGTTCCGAAGAATTTGTTTTTTGTAGTTGATTCTAAAAAACATGAATACGTTTTTTGAAAATGGTGTTAATTAGACGATCAGGATAGTTGTTTAATTTGAGTGTAGCATTTATATATATATATATATATATATATATATATATATATATATATATATATATATATATATATATATATATATATATATATATATATCGTCGTTTGACTAAAATGGATCATTGTGTCTGCTGTGATGCAGAACATGTTCCAAACAAGGATCATTTTCTTGTTATGACGTTGGTGTAAGTGGAATGAAAACATACTATCATATATATATATATATATATATATATATATATATATATATATATATATATTTTTTTTTTTTTTTTGCTAAAATTATTTTCTTAGAGTCCCTGTAAAAGTAAGATGTGTTTATGTTCTTATTCACATATTTATTAACGTTTCGGTCTATTTTGACCTTCTTCAAAATACATTGAAGTTAGAAACTAAAAAAATTGTTTAACTGTTAAATCGTGTTCTGTATTGTACAATTTTTTACTTTCACTTACCTAGGAACAATCAATCTAGCAAAATGCATTGCTTCAGTCATAAACTATAATTTCCTGGGAAATTTATCATAAAACACAAATTAGTTTTAGTCATTACAGGTAAGTACATTTAACACGACGTTTAGTATGACAATCCACAAGAGTAAAATAAAAACAGTAAACATATATGGGACAGAGACATTTTCAGACTGAATGTCGATGTGAGATTATTATTGTTATTGCTATGGGTGATTTCTTCTGTAAATTTTTTCTAAGATTTAATTAGATTATAAGGGATCTGCTATAGAAAACTGGAATTCCTTTTAAATATTATTATTTTAAGATGTAATATATTTTATTTCGGTTTTTGAGTTTATAGCGTTCGGGTTATTTTTAATTACAATCATTTCCAAAAACTATCGCTTTTTTGTATGATTTTCTGTTCTTAATATCTTAGTGTTTTCATAGTTAAAAGTATGATTTTTTTTTGACAGTGCGACAGAGAAGAGCGGTCTTATTTTTTTGTCGTATTTGTGGCTGTTAATTCTATTTTTCAAATATTGACTGGTTTGACCGATGTACACTCCATTACAACTTGACATGGGATTTGGTAAACTACGTGAGATTTTTTATTTTTGGGAATTTTTGATTTTAGTTGACTGAAATTATTTTTTAATAGTTGATATCCTTTATGTGCGATTGTAATGTTATGAGGCTTGAATATATTTTTAACTTTTCTTAACCCTTAACATATGGTAAAGAAAGATACTTATTTTTATGTTTTTGGTGTTCCGAAGAATTTGCTTTTTGTAGTTGATTCTAAAAAACATGAATACGTTTTTTGAAAATGGTGTTAATTAGACGATCAGGATAGTTGTTTAATTTGAGTGTAGCATTTTGTCTAAATTCTGTGTCAGATAATTTAATTGCGCGATCAGCAGGTCCTACGATAACTGACTTTTTTTTGTGAAAGTGTATGTTGGGAGTTAAAATTTAGGTATCTAGAGTACCATGTTTCTTTAGTATACGATTCTGTTTGTATAAAATTGGTTTTTCGGTTCAACGTTAAGTCTAAAAAATTTATTTTATTATCTTTTTCTATTTCGATTGTGAATTTAAGTTTTTTATGGTAACTATTAAATTGTTCTAGTATACTTAGATGGTTGTCTTTTGGTATTGTAAATATACAATCATCCTCGTATCTGTAGAAGAATGTCGTTTGGCAACTTACGTTGCTTAATACAGATCCTTCGAGGTCTTCCATAACTAGCTGAGCAACTACGCTAGAAATTGATGCAACCATTGCACATCCTTCTATATGTTTATAAAAAGTCTCATTATATACAAAATATGTTGAATTTAAAGTCAATTCTACAGCTTCTAAGAAATCATTCAAAAGTATATCAGTATATGTTTTAAATTTATTCCACTTTTTTGAAAAATTTCCTTTGCCAGTTGTACAGGTATGTTTGTGTATAAGGATATTACAAAATCCCAGGAACATAAAAAAAGCAAAAAAATATATATAAAAGTTACGGTCCAAGAAAACCTACAAAAACAAAGTATATATATATATATATATATATATATATATATATATATATATATATGATGTATATATACAGGGTCATTCCGGGTGTACATCCATTCATCACTCTCATTCTGAAGAGGACAATTTTGCTGACGTTTCGCAATTTGCCATTTTTAGAAGCTTTCTGTTTCATGTATGATTGTATAATAAAGTGTTGTGACAGCGAAGCTTCCATTTTTACACCCCACCCCCCGAAGGTTTTTTCTAAAGGGTTGTGCGCCATTGTTTATATATATATGTATATATATATATATATATATATATTTTTTATTTGAATAATTTTTTTTTGTTTAAATTCTGAACCTTTTAAAATACATATATATCAAATTTTGTTTGCAAGGGCTATTTGTTTAATACGTTACATTCAGTCAAAAATATTAACAATAAGTATGTGGCTAAATTAATAAGAAAATTTGAAGCAACTAGATCTGTATCTAATATTCGCCGGAATCAGGAACACTAAACCATTTACAGTTTTACATTCACATTAAAATTTAAACAAAAATTAGTTACTTAGTGTGTCAAAAAGTCAATGTGGTAATAAATGTTGAAAGTGGTGTCCGTTTACCTCCATGCAATAATAAATATTTTGCTCAAATCTATTCATAACATTTTCACACATTTCTGGAGTTATTTGTCTGCATTCCGCCGTGATCCGCTCCCGAAGATCTTGGATGGAACATTTAAAAAACCTTACTTTTTTATCCCCAAAGAAAGTAATCTAAAGGAAAGTCAGACATTTAAAAACAATGGGGCCGAACCGTCCGATCCACTGATTTGGGAAATTACTGTCCAAAAACTGTCGTACTGGAGCTACATAGTGCGGTGGTGCACCATCTTGTTGGAAATGAGAAAATTTTCATTCATAATTAACCTCATTTTCTATTATTCGGTTATTCGTGGCTTTTTTTTTCCAACATATATACTCCCCGTCAAGTTTCCAAAGCAAATAAAGAAAGGTTTTAACAATATGATTATTTAAAAGGTGATATATTTTTTGTTTACTTTTGAATTTACCTCTCGAAACAAATGTGGAATTTAGTTTGTTTTTTTTTTATATTAATTTAATGTATATATGAACTTATGTATATATACATTAAATTAATATAAAAACAAATGTTAAATAACAAATTTGGGTTATTGTTCCGTTGTGTCATTAAATTCAAAAGTAAATAAACAATATATCACCTTTTAAATAATAAAACAGTTTTGTACAAATCTAATTTCATCTTTGCTTTTTTGAACTAATATATATAAAAAAAAAACCCAGAATTCCTTACGAGTTTTTGGGTGTTGTCAAGAGCCACGTGTCCCAAAACTGCTATTTCTCTGGCTTCATTTCTACTTGGACGATTTTCCTGATTCCGGCGAATATTAGATCCAGTTGCTTCAAATTTTCTTATTAATTTTAATACTTATGGTTAATATTTTTGTCTGTTTTTAAATGTGCTGTTTTTGCAATGCTTCCGTTTTGAAAACATGCTGTTTTTAAATTTCGACCCTTTCTTGAATTGAATAAATCATCATGCAAAATGTTAAAATAATATTATTAATAAAGTTGTTCATATAATTTATACGATGACTTGACGGATGCTAAATTTCTTGCTGGTATCGGTGATTATTATTTTTTTCCACACAAAAAATTAAATGAGGCGAATTTTATAAAAAAAATTAAAAAAACTTCAAAATGGTTGAAGATAAATGAAATTATTATACAAAAGTTACTAAAAACTTCCTGGAGAATCCAAAAATAGAAAAAAAATTGGGGGTTATATATATATATATATATATATATATATAATATATATATATATATATATAAATATATATATAAATATATATATATAGTATATATATAGTATATATATATATATATATATATATATATATATATATATATATATATATATATATATATATATATATATATATATATATATATATATATATATATATATATACACTTACAGTACATTTTTTGAAGAATAAAATTTATTTTAATAAATGGTTAATCCCAGTATGATATAAAGTGCCCCAAACTCAAAACAATAAACCAATAGGAGAATAACATATATATAAGATTTACCAGAAATATCTCGTTTCTATCCTCTAATGTAAAAACTACTAAATGTGACAGCATACTCCTGCATTAACCCAGCGGTGTACGGCACTGGAAATTCAGAGGGTTGCCAGATACTTCGTATACCCGAGGTAATGGCTGACGAGGCAATGACTTCTGCTATTTATTTGCTTGTTGTAACTCAACCCTTTCATTATCACTTTAAATAAGCCTAGAATCGCAACTAATATCATTCAAAGTAATTTGGAAGCAAGCAAAATAAATAATTTTCCAATATTGTTCTCAAATTCACTCTATTTTTGTACGGCCTGGCTATTAAATTTTATATAGTAAAACCGACGTTTATTTGAGTTATCCTCAACATTTTATTAAAAGTTGCGTTTATTTTAAGACATTTAAAACATTGGCCTGAGAAACGTTCAAATAAAGTTTTATTATACTAAATAGTTCAGCGGGAGCGTTATCTCTCTGGATATTTAAAAGTTTAGCCCAATATACAACATAAATTAAACAGCTTTTAACAACTTTTTCAAACAGCCAAACGTAAATAAAGGCCAGTTTTTCTTCGCCGTTTTTTTTTAAATTTATACAATAATCAGTTTGATTTCATTCGTTATGTGGGTGATATTTCGGCTTAAAATAATATTTACGTATCGCCCGGTGTTTCCAGCAACTGCTCCTTCCAGTTTTTATAAACATTCGCAGTTTATTGAATTTGCTAAATTGTTTGCTATTTTTTGATCAGGCTTGTAAATTTTGCCTCGTGCACTAAAATAAACGAGCGTTAACTGTTATGAAGACTGTGAACTTTATCATGAATTCGGTTCCAAAAGTTTTGCGATATTGTTATTGGTTACTAGTCGGACATGTACCTTGGGCCTGTTTATAAACTCCAAAAGACATTTGGATCAACCCCAGTAAAGCACAGGAAGACAGGGATGGCTTCTTTAATGAGGCAGGAAGAATAGCATCAAGAAGACATATTTTCTCCTAAACAATGATTAATACTTTGCATTGAAAGTAAAATAACCAAGATCAACCCCCGATGCAAAGATTAAGGGTCTGTAGGAAAACAATATCTCAGCAAGAGGGAAAAAGGCATTATCATCATCCATTCCAATATGCTTACAGGACGGAGGTGGGAGTCTACTCCAAGGAGATAGCTATGGGTGTGTTCTTGGATATAGATGGGGAGTTTGACTCCATTAGTAAGGCTGCTGAGAGTTCTGTCGTGAATAGTGCTGTAATTAGGTGGGTTCGCGTCATGCTTGAAAGCAGAATTATTACATCTTCTCTTAGGAGCGTGACAGTGTGCTCGTACGTGGTCAAAGGCTGTCCACAGTGTGTGGAATTCTTTTTTCGCTCTTATAGCGTCTGGTAGTGGATGGGTTGCTTCGTACTCTCAATGAGAGCGGAGTGTATGCTCAAGGCTACGCTGATGATCTCATCATTATAGTAATTGGCAAGTTCCCAAGTACTATTAAAAGGCTCATGCAGAGGGCTTTGGTAATGGTGGAAAAGTGGTGCCAAATACACTGTCTGTCTGTTAATGCGGATAAGACCGAAACGGTAACCACAAGAGGAATGTGGTCTTTGAGAAGCTCACAAGAATCACAAAAAGAATATCTGTGTTCGTGCAGAAGGTCCTTCGGATCCACTTGGGGTCTAAAACCTCGTACACTGGCTTTACACGTCGGTGATAAGGCCAATGATCACTTATGGCGCTCTTATGTGATGGCCCACCACTCGCAGGACAATATACAGGAGGAAGTTTGACAAACTCCAGAGACTTGCCCGTCTGTGTAGGCCATTCTGGGACTAACTTCCCTACACTTGCTTGTAGAGGAAGAAGCTCGGAAGGCTTCTTACCGTTTAAATGAGCGGGGTCACTGGATACACAAAGACAGGAATTTTGGACATACGCGAGCCTGAACTGAACTGATCAGATCCGACCCTCTCCTAGCTAGGGGAGATGCCATTATTCCGGTCTCAATAGCCTCTAAGAGGTTCCGAGTAATTCTTCCTGACCCTCCCCGTCCTTCATCAAACCGAAGGGCCTTATCTGGTTTACAGACGAATCTCTAATGGAGGAGGGATCTAGGGCGGGAATCTACGAGGAGCGGCCTAGGCAAGAATTAGTCTTGCTCTTGGACGGTTTGCGACTGTATATCAGGCTACGATTACAGCAATCTTGGACTACGTACAGGTAAACCTTTTTAATATGTGATAGTTAAGCGACGATTAAGGCTCCGTCTTCGAGCAAGGTCAAATCGGTGCGTACACTTAAATGCTAAGAGAGGCTGTGTGAGTCAAATAGGGTTAGCCTCATTTGGGAGCCTGACCATCAGGGCATTGTGGGTAATGAGGGGTCGGATCAGCTGGCTCGGAAAGGTAGCAACACTGCTTTCACTGGGACGGAATCTGCTCGTGTTATTTGGGGATAGTATAATGAGCCCCAGTACTGCTCTTGTCGGGGTCCCCACCTATGTCTAATGTCTAATGAAGAGTAGTTGGTGCCAATATTGAACAAAATAAAATTAAGACTGGCTTTCGTAGAAAACTGAATATTTTGTTACTGAGTTTTTCATGGTACGTAATACATTTATAGTTAGCGGAAGGTTCTTTTAAATTAGAGTAAACTGAACAGTTCATTTTAGAAATCCTGTTTATTTAGGGGTAATGTGATTAATCTATGGATCATACTATGAAAGGTTGCTAACTTATATTACATTGGGTGACATGAAGTGTAATAATAGTTGTATCAATGTTTGTTGGTTGAGAAATAGAAAAAATATGCTTATTTTCTCTTTTATGGTTAAATCAAGAAAGTTAACAGAATTATTAGTTCCATTCTCAATAGCAAATCTAATATTGGTATGTAAATTATTTATGAATTCTTGAAACATATTTAGTTGAGTCAAAAAAGATATAATGTCATCTGCCTACCATCGTCACCAAGAGTAACTGGGACAAAAATTACCCATTTTACTTTCTTGAACTATTATTCCAAGTTAACTTAGAAAGGCAATGCCAAAGTTAATTAGGATTGGAATCTCAAAGTCATTTTTTTTTTATTTTGACACTGTCTTTTGCTTTTGTTTTGAAAGCAGTATTTATCTTTGTTTGAAAGCAAATACCTAATTTGTTTACATTTTATACATCATGCCGAAGCTAACGTAGGTATCACTGAGAGACCAAACGCGGGACGTCCAAAAGTTTCAAGACCATGAATTGGTGCAGTTCCTTAGAAACAATATGAAAATCAAGATAATTTCTGTGAAAATGTGTTATTTTCTGACGAGAAAACTGTCAATCATGCCATAATGGAAGACTGCGCGTGTATAGACCTGTTGGGATGGGGTATGATGAGAGATATACAAAATAGACCAGAGTGGTCGTTTTTCTGTAAACGGTTGAGGTTGAATAATTATTATAGGTCCTGGAGTGTGTGCAGTGATTGAAGAAAGGCTTAATGCAGATGTTTACTTCAATAAACTAGAAAACATTATGTTACCTTCTGTGAGGCCAGTTTTTGGAGACAATTTTGTATTTCAACATGATAATTGCCCTATACATAGAGCTAGAGTAGTGCAAAATATATTGCGAAATCATAATATCGAAACTTTGCACCGAATTTCAAAAAGGCCTGATTTGAATTCAATTGAAAACCTCTGGGGGCAAATGACCAAACAAATTTATAAGAAAGGATTTGGGCCTCGTAATCAAGATGATCTTCGACAATCAATCATTCGAGCTTGGAACGAAATAACCCCAAAATATAGAAGAGACTTGGTCTTAAGCATGCCTCAAAGATTGCACAACGTTATCAAACATAATGGTTCCATGGCAAAATATTAAGTTATTTATTTACGTTTTATACTAAAAATCGATAAAAATGCGCTTTCACATATCTTTATCAAAAGTTCTTGGCCAGAGAAGACATATGTATAATAGCAGAAATATATAATTTCTGCTGGTGCAAAACCAGAAGAATTGCTTTCGATTGTGTCACAGGGTACCCTCTTGCGATCATGATTTCTGGGCCTCTACCCTCATCAGGCAGGCTTGTACCCAAGGGATCTGAAATAACAGATTGCTCGATATGACAAAATCGAAACGTCTATCATATTGAAACAGTACTACACGCTAAATGTAATACTTAGCACCACCTATTGGGGCTCCGGTGATTTCCGGCTGCAGACCCATAGGTAATTTAAAAGTATGCACTAGCACCATCATGCGGAGAGTAGATACTAAAAATCGATAAAAATGCGCTTTCACACATCTTTATCAAAAGTTCTTGGCCGGAAAAGACGAATCTATAATAGCAGAAATATATAATTTCTGCAGGTGCAGTAGTTTAGTATCTACTCTCCGCATGATGGTGCTAGTGCCTATGGGTCTGCAGCCGAAAATCACCGGAGCCCCAATAGGTGGTGCTAAGTGTTACATTTAGCGTGTAGTACTGTTTCAGTATGATAGACGTTTCGTTTTCGAATTTGTCATATCGAGCAATCTGTTATTTCAGATCTCCCTGGGTACAAGCCTGCCTGATGAGGTTAGAGGCCCAGAAATTATGATCGCAGGAGGGTACCTTGTGACACAATCGAAAGCAATTCCTCTGGTAGGTCGTTTTGCACCTGCAGAAATTATATATTTCTGCTATTATACATATTTAAATTTTAGTTTATGGTTATTAGTTAAAAATTAAAAAGAACTATGTAGGTCTAGTTTTTTATGAAAGTTTATGGTTAGGTTATAGTTGTGAAATATATTTCTTAATTTTACGGCAAAAATATTGGTCATTATGAGTTTTATTTCAATTTTAATTTAAAAAATTTTGTTCATCGAAAAGCATAAAAATGTGTGAGGGGATTACTTTTCATGAGTGATACTAAAGGTGGGTTTATACAGCAGGTAAAATAAAATAAAAATTAAATTAAATTGAGGATTCAGAGGTGGTTTATACAGAAAATAAAAATGAAATAAGAAATAAGAACAACTGCTGCTGCCAAACATACTTTTTGCCATCTATTCAATTCAATACTGCATAAACTCATTGGCTTTAACCTTAAATTCGTAATTTGACACATATTTGACAGGAAAATCATATAGTAGTTCAAGAGCTAATATGATACTGCCGCAGTTACATTTGGTGACGATGGTACCTACGCCAATAAAGAAATTTGCTAAAAACAGAGTGGGCTGATTTTGTTTTCTAGAAAATCCATACATATTTCAGCTAATAACGGTCTAAGTGGATTTACCATGATTAGACCATTATTACTTGTATATATATCATTATTAAATTCAAAATAGTTTTGTTCTAAACAGGCGGAAAGTAAATTCTTTATTTCTTGTTTTTTTAATAATTTCTACTTGTTTTAAAGATGTAAGTTTGTTAACAAAAGTCAATGTGTCTTGAACCTTGGCAACTTGGAAATAAATTAGTTACATCACAAGAGATAAGTTTAGCATTTTTTGGTACATTAATCCCTTGAGTTTTTTGTACTAAGTCGTAAGTTTTTTTGAAAGCTTGTAATCCAGTCATTTTGTTTCGCCATACTGGATTTTCACCAAAATAGTACTACCACCATATGACCTTAATTATTGGCCAAAATTTGAAATAAATCGGATAAGTAGTTTATCAGCTATGTCGCGTACAGACACACAAACCGACGAAATTGGGAAATGTTTTTCGGTATCTGAACCGTAAAGATCTCAAAAAATCGATTACAATATTTTCCTCTTATGAGAGAAGTCAAAAGTAAATTGATATAAGTCGGTAGTAGACATACTAAAAAGAAACATTTCAATTGACTAGTTGAAAAACAACAATTGTGGGATTTTCGATATTTTACCTAAGACGTATCAAATGCGGGATACACAAACAGCCTCAGATTACCGAAGATTTGCATCCGGCGTCTAATAGATTTTTCCCGCTAAAACAATGTTTTTATAGCAAACAAATAGGCATGTATCGTGCGTAGGATGTATCAAACCGCCTGTCAAGCTGTCACTCGTCCCAGCCACTAATTATTGCGTCACGGGAACGTCTTGTGGGGAGCCAATTTATCAGATTTTAAACCTGGCGCTGCTGCATGTTCTAAGAATATCCATTTTTTGTCCAACGACGATTTAATGTTTTAAAAGCCCAGAGAAATTTTAACTGTATGTATAACCCCAAATTTATTTTTATGTGAACTTTAGGTATCTTCATTAACCATTATTTGTATACTGTGTGTCGTGTGTTTTAAGATTTTAAAGACTCATTGGCTGTTAGATTTTACTTTATAAAAATTCTATAAACTGTAATTAATTTCAATATTTTAAAGTTAAAATAAAGTAGACATTTATTTTTAATGTTACTATTGTTATTATTATCGAAATGGGCTGCTTTCTATTAGTCCTATGTGTTGTCCTGTAAGAATTTTCTCACTATGTGGCAAGTACTGAGCAGAACTGCCTTCTGAATGTCAATGAACGTGTTAGTATGCAGTCCTCTGATATTCAGGTTCTGTTTTAGTGTTTTTGGAACTAATCCAATTGATGATACAATGATCGGTACCACATGAACCTTATTCAGTCGCCACATTTACTGTATCTCGATGGCCAGCTCCGCATATTTGGCCTTTTTTTCTTGATATTTATCCAACACGTTGTTATTGCTGGATACAGCGAAATCTATCAAATAAGCTGTCTTTGTTTTCTTATTTAACAGTACAACATCTGGCCGATTATTCGTCACCCGTCTGTCGGTGATAATTGCCCGGTCGTAGTACAGTTTGAAGGCATTATTTTCAAACGCTGAACTTGGTTGGCATTTATAACACAGGCCAACACACATTTTGGTGCCTGCGATTTTTTAACTGTTCCTGGGTAATTTTTGGATGCAGAATGTAAAAAAGTTCTCAGATTTTGTCTATCAGATCTAGTTTAAAAAAAAAATTGTGTATATATTTTACGTTATAACTGTTATAATATATAATATTACTATTGCCAGTTAAAAAAACAATGGCACATGGATTTAAGTATTTATTGCAAAAACTTAATTTACATAGTTACAGTAGTCACTAATCACATAAAAATTTTCTTTTATATGACTTTCTAGAATGGAGTTTACTAGGGCAGTCTCGCTGAAGGCTCCAGCAGTAGTCCGCTATCATGTGGCTATCCCATCGTCCTTGCTAACGATCTTCCATAGTTTTAATATCCTGATGGAATCTTTCCCCCTGTTCTTCACTACAATCACCTAAGTTTTCTGGAAAACGATCTAGGTGGCTGTGGAGGTAGTGAACTTTTATACTCATGTTACAGCCGAGAATATTAAAATTTAAAAGCATAGTTTCCACTAATTCTACGTAGTTCTCTGCTTTATGAAAATTTTGTACTACTTGAACAAATCAACACCAAGCGTTAGATTCAGTCTCGTTCATTGATGTGGTGAATTATGGATCTTTAACAAGTTGCCTTATTTGAGGACCATCAAATATACCAGCTTTTAGTTTTTCCGTGCTAATGCCAGGAAATTTACGTGACAAATACCCAAAACAATTTCCATTTCGATTTAAAAGCCTTCACAAATTGCTTTATTAGGCCTAGCTTGATATGCAAGGGCGGAAGTAAGATTTTTTTCTCTTGAAACCAAAGGTTCGTTGATCACGTTTTGTTTTCCTTGAATCATGACATCTCTTGAAGGCCAATTTTTGTTAACCCAGTGCTCATTTTTAGCTCTGCTGTCCCAAAGGCACAAAAAACAAGGATATTTTGTATAACCACTCTGCTGTCCAAGGAGGAAGTTAACCATTTTTAAATCAACACAAATTGCCCACTGATGTTCTTCGTATTTAATTTTTCTCTAAACTAATGCAATTGTTTCATATTCTTCCTTCATAGTAGTAAAATGGCCAATACGAATTGAGCCATATTTCTTACCGTTATGTAAAAGAACACATTTTAAACTACGTTTTGAACTATCATTAAAAAGGCGCCAATCATCTGGAGTGTATTCAGGCAAGCCCATTTTTTCTAAGAGCCCTTTTATATCGTTACAGAATACCAAGTCATTTTCCTGAGCGAAAAAAGGCAGCAGATCTCTTTTACGATAAAATGTAACATTAGTACCTGGACAAAGTAGACTTTTTTCTTTTAATCTGGTTGCAAGTAATTCAGCGGATTCCTTCTTGATTGAAACACTGCGGAGTTACAAAATCTGCTTCAAATTCGCTGTCGTTTTCTGATTGAATTCTTTGAACTTCGTCAGATGTTGATATTTCTGTATCATCTTCTGTCAGTTCGGGTAGACTGCTGAATGACGGAACGGGTATTTCTTCCGAATGCGCTACAGGACTTATTGCAGAATCTAGATCAGGATATGTCCATTTGTGTATATTATTTCTATTTATGCCTTTAATATTAACGAGACAAAAATAGCAGTCGTCATGATGGTTTCGCGGTTCTCTCCAAATCATTGGTACACCAAACTTTAGGCACTTCCTCTTTCCAGTTGTCCATTGTCGCAAATGTTCAACACATGTTTTACATACGAAATGTGGGGCCCAAGATTTATCTTGATCTCCTAAATGAACGCCAAAATAGGCAAGATAAGCTCTTTTCACAAAGTCAGAATTCGTTTTTCTGCTCTCTTTCACACACATAACAAAAAACATCGGGATGATTTACACAGGTATGTCTGCCTGTGGATGCCATTGTTTCAGTTTAGTGTCTTGATACTACAAAACGACTAAAATGATAGTACAAGTTTACTTGGGAAAACTCAGTAATATACTAAATCGAGTACAGCCAAGCAGGTATAGAAGGATCGGGTCATAGGCAATTACATGTATAAAGCAGCAGTGTATTGAGTAGTTCCTAGTGTAGGAACATTGGGTCAGGAACAATTCCAGGTATCCATTTGATTAATTAGATTCTGGGAAATTTCTATTTTGACGGTTAAGTACATATTTATCTCTTTATTTGTTGTCCTTTATCAGAAAAAAATATCAATTAACCTGTAACCTGTATCTCAAAAACTAGCTGATAGAAAAAAATCTGGTGGCATTTTTGGAATCAGCACATTAAAAACATATAAAATCAGATGTTAGATTTCCGGTACCTTCTGGTGTATGATTACACACCTGACAAACAAAAATCTTTTTTGGCTTTTTCGCAACTGAATAAGAATATTTAACTTTAAATTAATTGAAGCAGATATTTTTCTCTTACGATCGGCGCACTGATGAGTCCCGATAGGATGAAAGTATTTGTACAACTACTATGTGTCTATAAAAACTTAAGGTAAAAGATATAATTTCTTATGCTTGCTTAAATAACATTATTTACATTATGTATCGAAACATTCCGTAGACAGACTCGTATACATGTTGAGGTATGTAATTATATTAATTATCTGCTTCAATTAATTTAAAGTTAAATATCCTTATTCAGTTGCGAAAAAGCCAAAAAAGATTTTTGTTTGTCAATCTAAACGCAACAAATAATCTGAACACATTTAAAAATTACACACCTGGTTATGTCGCTAGAGGTAGTCCGCGTTTGCTATGTAAGTGCAGCCAGATGTTATATAATGTATCGTCTCTGATCTCTCACTACATTTTCGACACTTATCGAATTCAACGGACCGGTCTTTGATGATGAATTTCGTGTGTTAATAACTTGGTCCTGTATTGCCATCACAAATCATTCTGTCTCTGGGAATAGTTGTCCATTCTTCAGCCAGCTGTTGGATGCTTCCTTATTTATGTGTGGCTGATTCACTGTTCTTGTTTGTCGAGGTCTGAAAGTGACTTTAGGATGATGTTGTCACTTGCGAGATTGAGTGGAGAGTGCGAGTTATCACTTAAGGTCACTATGCGGTGGAGGTTGATGGTTGTGCCTTGTTGGTGAAGAAATCTCTCAATTTTTTGCAGCTGTCGGGAGTGCGAATTGGTCAAGTCAACAGGAGATCTTTTACCTTCTCTTCATAATAAGGTCATTCGGAGAGTGGATGACCTTGGGTGGTGTGACTTCGATTTAGTCATAATTAGGCGAGTAGTCTCTCTAGCTCCATATTAGTACATTTCATGATTCCGAAACTGTAGGTCAGCACGGGCACAGCATAGGTGTTAATTGTTGTAATGAGATTTCCGGCGTTCAGTTCTGTCTTCAGAAGAGCTCGCACTCCTTGAATGTACTGATCTTTCAGCTTGGCCTTTCCTTGTTTATCCTCGAGCAGTCTAGCTTGTTGGAATCCTAGGTATTTGTAGGTCTCTCTTTGGTTCATCACTAGAACTATTTCTCCATTGGATAGGTCTACATCACCATTAATGACTTTGCCTTTTTCGATGATTAAGGCTTTACATTTTTCCATTCCAAATTCCATATGGATGTCTTTCAAGAAGGTGTATGTCACGTCCATATACAGAAGGTGTGATATGGTGCGGAAGTTGTCTGTATTGGCTTTGATGTTGAAGCTATGTCCTGTATTGTTGAGCAACGTGGAGAGGGGGTCCATCGCCAAGTAGAACCAAATTGAACTTAACGAGTGTCCTTGGTAAATTCCCCTATTGATGGGTATCTCATTGGTTGTAAGAGATTGATTGCCATTATAGATCCTCAGGTTCATTCTCCACTGGTTTTTGATAGTTGCCAAGAAATAGATGATCATAGGGTGAATTTTGTATATTCCTAGTACGTCTGTGAGCCAGGAGTGTGGTACGCTATCAAATGCCTTTTTATAGTCTATAAAAGCAGTGTGTATGTTGCGTTGTTTTTTTTCTGTGTCTGCTTAAGTACCACACAGTCGATGATAAGTTATTCTTTGCATCCTTGATGATTTCGAATGCATCCCTTTTATTATTATTATTATTTATTATTCATAATATTATTTACGTTACAAAAAAATAAATATGTCCTTATAAAAAGGTTTTATTCCCGTAAATGGAATTTTACCGAATATTTAAAAATTTTATTAGTCCGCCATTTTGTTTTGCCATATAGGATTAGCACTAAAAATGCACCAGTCTACCCCTGTTTAACACTTCTTTTTTGTACACAATATAAAGTCAATTGAATAGGTAGTTTTTTGGTACTGAATTTTTAAACATTTCAGAATGGCCACCATTTTGTTTCGTCATAATGAATTTACAAATAGAATTTATCAGTTTATCCCTATAACACGCTTTATTTTTGCACAAATTTTCAAGTCCTTGTAGTTTCTTAATAATGATAGTTTTTACATTTCGTGACGCCGCCATTTTATTCCGTCATACTGGATTTTTACAAAATTTTAAAAATTTCACCCCTTGTGACCCTTTCTTTCTTTCTTTTCTTTCTTTCTTTTCTGGTCAATAGGATATGTAGTTTTTGAGCTATACCCAGACTGACGGTAATTGAAGAATATGTTGTCTGTACGAGGGATGTTCTGGATTTGTAAATTAAATATTTATATTTCTATATGTTATTCTTTTCGTTTTAACATGGACGCTAAAAAACCATTTTGTTTCTTTTCCTTGTACCGCCATTAACGTTTTATTACGGTAATCATGGTTTATAATTGCTTTTGATAATAAATCACATAAATCTCATGGTTCTTTATATAAACATAAAATGACTATTTAAACCCTATAGTAATATTAGAAAATTTAATAGAACCTTTAAATTTATTACGGCATAAATAAACGAATCTTGAGGCTTACCGCTAACTTTATATTATTAACTTTCCCTAATAAAAATGTCGTATATTAAATCTTGCAAACTATAATCTGAATTTTGAACATATTATTTCTTGTTTAATCATATGATATACAGGGTGTATTGTAACATGCTAATATTAGGATATAACGAGATTATTGGTATCCATTTTAAGAAAAAATCTTCATATGAACATATGTCCTAAGGGTCTTAACTTCTGAACTACAGGGTGCTAAAGTTTTAAGGTAAAAAATTGTTTTTTCAAATATTTGCGAAACTATTCGGTATACAGGTTTTATGCATAATTTTCTGGCATACAATTTATTTTATTATTCTTGCCAGTGGAGTTCGTGCGGAATTTGCTCTGAATCATTTTAAAGAGGAAAGTGATACGCCACTGCTTTTACATAAAATAAAAATTATTTTCGAAATCCTCATTTCTTTTCGAGCAAATTTAGTCTCCTGTTTTTTTTTTTTTCGTTTTACGTACGGTTTTCGAAAAAAAATCATTCATTTGCATCTCACTAGAGGAACTTACGAGAAAAAAACAATTGACGTGACTTGAACAATACTTTATTTAATAGAATAATTTTTAAATGGTAAAATTACTCGGGATTTTTACCCAAGATTAATGTTGCTTGGTTGCTTCATAGGTTGGCACACAATAATAATGTTTTATCAAACATTTTATTTACGGATGAGGCAAATTTGCTATGCTATCATTAATTATCATAACAATAATTATTACAACAACCATTTTCAAGTCATTTTCAGCAACAATTTTCGATGAACGTATGGGTAGGACTTATTGATGACTACCTAACTGACCCATCTTTTTACCAGCAAGATTAACAGGTGAATCCTATACAGACTTTTTGCGAGAACATCTACCCAATTTGTCAGAAGATGTATGCCTACATGTAAGAGCGAATATGTAGTTTATGCACGACGAGGCCCCAGTTCATTTTAGTGTCTTTGTTCGTCAGAATCTCGACAATACTTACCCTAATCGCTGGATCGGACGTGCAGGACCTCAAAATTGGCCAGATTTCTATTTATGGGGTTGAAGGCTCTGGTTTATAAAACTCCTGTTGTAGATGTAAACGACTTGAGAAATCGAATAATCGACAATTGCAATGTCATAAGGAATATTCCAGGGATTTTTGAAAGTGTCAGACAATCAATGACGAAGCGATTGTAAATTTTATCGGATGGTAGTCATTTCATTCATCTACTTTAAGGTCGAAATTGTTTATTTTTTATTTTTCTATAATTATAGTAATTAATACATAGTTTTAAATTTTTTATTGCTGTCCATGGATAGTTTTTAAAGTGGTTTAAAGACATTTTTATTTTTTTTCTCGAAAACGAGGCTAGATACAAACAAAACCCCAGAGACATAAAAGTTGTATTTTTAGTTGCTTAAACTGAAAAAACTATAAAAACTGTAAAAAGAGACAGTGGCGTACTTTTTTCTCAATAATAATGGTTGCAGTGGCCCTTGAAACGCCACTGGACCTAATAACTTAGTACCTTAGTACTAAAAATGACAGTGCCAAATTTCAACCAAATCGGGTTAAGGATATTTATGATGTTTATACCTACTGGAGTTACGTACCGTAGTTAGGAAACACCCTGTATAACAAAAATGATCCAGCTTATTTACACAAACTCGGGACAGGTTGCTCAAAACTCCCTAATTTCTCAAATACGACCAGCTCTTGACCAACTGGTGGTTGAACTACAACTAGCAATTTAGGATTTATATTATATGTATTTAAATCCCTTATAAAGTACGACTGATATAATAAATACAGGTATTTCTCATTTACTGATCGAACTTTCCACACATTAAGGGCAGGTAGGCAAATTATCATCATGGATCTATCAAACCGGAGCCAACTGAGACTTTTGCAAGACAGATTGTTAATTAGTATAATACAATATGTAAAATTTTGCTATTTTGGTGTCAGAAGTATTTTTGCTATTCCCCAGTGATACCCAATTAGCCCTTAGTCACTGAAACACACTAGAAAAAGTCCCGTTATCTTACACAGACGTGAACTTTGGGTTGTCATTGCTAGATGTCGCTATATTAATCAACCATAAGAATTGGGCCATATATGACCTTTCATGCACAAAATTCGCTTTGTCCTGCTATTTTTTAACATGATATTGATAAAAAAAATTATTGTGCCATATATATAAAGAATCAAGCTTATACCACCATTATTTACACTTCTTCGAATTAAAATCAACATGTAAAAACCTTACTACTCTGTGTTATGCCCAACATCTTACGAGAGTTGACATAATTACCAATCCGCACAATTCCTGGTCATTTGTAAATCAATATCGTTCATCATTTACTTTGCAATCTACAATGTTTTTGGACGATGAGAGGGTATCAAGGGGTGTAAGTAGACATAGCTAATGCCTTCTCAGCATATTTCTCAATTGTTTTTGCTAACCAGAATACTCCTGTACCTGATTATATTTCAAATTCTAATGTTAACAAACTATCGATTATTTTCGGTATCTGAGATTTTTGAGCAGGTTAACGGATTGCCTGATAAACTGTGTTCGGGAACTGACCGTATTCCGAACGATCTGCTGAAGCGTTGCATCTGCACCTTGTCTCATGCTCTCACTACGCTTTTAAATGTTTCATTAAGTTTTTGTCAATTCCCGAATACATTTAAGGAGGGTTTCCTCGTCACAATCCACAAATCCGGTGGTAAAGAATCTATTAAGAACTATCGTAGTGTTTGTATACCATCCAGTATTCCTAAATTTTTTGAGGAGCTCATATATAGGCAGCTTTCGTGGTTATGTAGATCTCAGATTATCAACACAGTTTTGTGTTGGGCAGATCTACGGTCACCAATTGAGCTGTCTGTCAATCGCGAGTGCTGAGCGCCTTGGAGAGGAATGTTCAAGTGGATTCTATCTACACGGATTTCTCCAAGGCGTTCGACAAAGTTAGTCACGAGCTACTTACTATTAGCTAAGATTTCAGCTTTGGGCTTCAGTCAACATTTTATTCAATGGATCAAGAGTTATTTGGAGGGGCGAACGTACAGGATCAGAATTGGTGGCTTCAGGTCTGACCCAATCACAGCCGTTTCAGGAGTGCCTCAAGGTACACACTGCTCTCCCTTATTGTTTAACCTTTTTGTTAATGATGTTTATAATTATATACAACTTTCTGATTTTTTGATGTTCGTAAACGATCTTAAAATATTTAAAGTGATTGAATCCACAGCCGATTCAGATGCCTTACAGTCGAACCTAGACCGATTTGTGGAGTGGTCGAGAGTAAATTGGCTAGCGCTTAACATTGGTAAATGTAGTTCTATTAGCTTTTTTAAAGGGCTATTAAAATTCAACACATACTATAGTATTGATGGAGTGCCTCTGGATAGAGTTAACACAGTGAAAGACCTTGGAATGCTATTTGACTATCGTCTCTTATTCAGTGACTATGTTAATCTAATGATTGCTTAGTCAAGCAAATTGATAGGTTTTATCTAGAGAACCAGCGGAGACTTATCTGTTAATTCATTAAGATTAATTTATTGTATTGTAGTACTGGAATATGCCTCTGTGATATGGTCGCCAAATTATGAAGCTTATAAGTATAGTTTAGAAAAAGTTCAAAACAGGCTGTGTGCCTATAAATTAAATATTATCATTGTTGATCATAATTATGACCACATCCGTAGTATCCTTAAATTAGATAGACTAGCCCATAGAAGAACTGTAATATAGATCTCTTTTCATTTGACTTGAATTATTTAAAAAGAAAAGTCTTATATATTCTAAAGATGTCATTATGATGTTATTTGCTCATTGCTACATAGTGCGGACTCTAAAACTTTCTGTTTATTCCGAGTGACAATGAAACTACTACTCAGGGCGCCATTTGACAACGGCTAGAGATAAAAATATGGAAATTGGTTTGTTGATAGGGTTGAATATTGTGAACATTTGTAACATAACAATTGAATATCGTTTCCCGTTTCCCCGGAAATGACTGCGACTTCGTCATTTTAAATGGGACACCCTGTATATTTTATGTTTTTTGAACTCTCTTAGCAATTCTAAACAACTTTTGTATAATATATGTCTAAAATATATAATTTTCTAAATAAAGCGACTTAATAAAAGTGCCATAATTCCCACTTATTTGTATTTTATGGAAAAACGGAGTAGGCCAGGAAAAAACAACCATGGTTATTTACTCTTTATTCAAGCTTTCATCAATTGAACACCCTGTATATTTTATATTTCTAAACAACTTTTGTAGTTGTAACTAAAAAACATAACCTATGTACTAAAATGTATAGTTTTCAAAAAAAAAATGCCAGTTAAAAAAAAATTTTTTTCGCAAAACGAAAGTTTTGATCAGACCCTGGGGTCAACTGATGGAACAAAACAATCACGGTTATTTCTTTATTTTAGCCTTCATCCAACAAAATGTCAAAAAAGAAAATGTTCCGAAAGTTAAAAAAAAGTACTTATTTTTCGCAAATCGATTTTTCAAGTTTTGATCAAA
The DNA here is from genome assembly GCA_030620095.1 of Kuschelorhynchus macadamiae. NCBI lineage: Eukaryota > Metazoa > Arthropoda > Insecta > Coleoptera > Curculionidae > Kuschelorhynchus > Kuschelorhynchus macadamiae. The sequence continues at coordinate 38,813 of JAUTXW010002439.1, read as the reverse complement.
GAGATAATCCTCTGCAAATTCCAAATTTTAAAAAAGGGTCAATATGATGAGGTGAAAACAAATGAACTTTATTATACCATTCCTACTTTTTCATCTTTTATCCACATATGACAAATTCAACTTCCATAGACCGCTGCAAACTTGAAAATTTGATACCCTATTTTCATGTTGTTAATGCTCATCTCAATTTAATTATACCACCGGCAAAGTTGGAAATGGATTCAAAATAATCTACTGTTCAAAGGGATAATCCTCTTATTAATTCACTTAAATTTTAAAAAAGAAACGAATATGATAAGGTGAAAACAAATGAACTTTATTATACCTAAGATGATTTATTAACTAATAATAAAAGAAATAGAAAAAAGAATGACCTAATCAAAAGATTTTCAAAAACACGACCTTTTTGTTCAATATCATTTAAATAGGGTTATACCACATTTTTCAAGAGGTAAATTGTCAATTTTCCGTAATACATTTAATCTTTTTTGTGCGTTCTTGGAAAGATCTCTCTCTAAATAAATGTTGATTTTCACTATTATTAATAGCACTAATAATTCGATTTCTTAAAATGTCCAAATTTTCAATTGCAACGTTTCGTGTTACATTAACACTTTTTCAAGCTCTGGGGACAAATTAGATAAATTAGATTAAAAGCCGAAAAACAATCTAATAGGCTTACCTTGAGTTAGTGGGAAAACCTTACTTATGGACATTTACACAATAAATAAATAAACATATACACATTTTACTGACGTAGGAACTACAAATACTTTTAGGGCGGACACAGCACGTTTACTTATCAACAACTGAAAGTGTTTGTTTTGGTTTGGGGTTAAGAACAATTACAGTCGCATTCAGCCGTACAGTGGGTCAGAATTGTACTAGATTGTGGTCAAACATAAATTAACTAATTATATAAGGTTGCCATAAAATAATGTCCATTTTGTTAAGTTTACCTCAATACGTAATGAAGCCTATTAAAAATAAAAAATATATACAAATATAAGTAAAAACTTTTAAGGGTAAATACAAACAACGATTTAAAATACAGTTAAAAATAAAATTAGTATACAAAATATATATAAATATAAAATTAAGTCATATCACCCACGATATTATTTGTTGTTCACAATAATTAGAGGAACGCTCAAGTCATATTGTCATGTTTGTTTTTTTTTTTTATTTATTATTATATAGTTTTAAAATGTTACTGTAAATATTGCTAAGACCTTGTGTATCGGTTCTAAGATTTACACAGTCGTTCAAATTTATATGGATCAATTCACTTATAATTCTTTTTGAGTAGTTTCTCTCAGAATCTAAGATTTCTATTTTATCAAATTGAAATATATGACCTGTTTGAAAGTGATGTTGTGAGAGAGCAGTTTTGTCTTTGTCTATCATACGGCTATTTTTACAGTCATATTTGTGTTGGCTTGAGCGCTTCCCCAAGTACTGTTTCGTATGTCCGACATATAATTTATTACATTCGCAAGGTATGCAATAAACGACATTTGATTTTTTTTCCTTGGGTGTAGGGTCCTTTAACGTTGTATATAACACATTTGTGGTTTTCTTATTGTAAAACGCTAATTTTGCATTGGTGTCTCTGAGACAATTGTCAATTTTTTGTGAAAGACCATTAATATATGGAAATCTAAAATATTTCTTCTCATTATTTATGTTATGTTTTCGTGTCTTATATTTATTAATAGATCTATTTATAAAATTCAACGGGTAGTTGTTTTGTCGAAGGATAGTTTTTATTTTCGTGATGTTGGATTTGTGAAATTCAGAGCTACTAAGATTAATTGATCTATGCAATAAGCTATTAATTATTCCTTTTTTGTTGGATACTGGGTGGTTTGAATGGAAGTTAAGTAATCTACCTGAGTTGCTGGGTTTGGAATACCAATTAGTTTTAATTGACCCATCAATATTTCTGATGACTTCTATGTCTAGAAAACTGATTTTGTTGTCATTTTCTTTTTCCATGGTAAATTGTAGTTTAGGATGGATATTATTAAAATGTTCTAAAAGAGAACCAAGCATATTTTTTGGAGCTGAAAGAATTGTGTCATCAACATAAACATATATGAAAGGTAAATTATATGGTAATTTTTTCAAGACCTCTGTTATTAAAAAATTCATTACGATATTAGCCAGAGCAGGACTTGCAGGATTGCCCATGGCACTACCATCTTTTTGTAAATATATTTTATTTTGAAAGGAGAAGTAACTGGATTCAAAACAATATAAAACTATATCAATTAATAAAGATTTGGATATGTTAGAGAAACATGATATATATCTGTAAGAACTATTAATTATTTTAATAACCAGTTGTTTGGGTATATTAGTAAATAAACTTATTACATCTCAAGTAATTTATTATGGTTAGAATTTTCCATAAACCATCGGCAATATTCAACTCACCGAGCAAAGTCATTAACACTCAAGTGTTGGTAGATTTGGTATTTGTAGGGCTTGCACTTATGTTTCTTCAAAATGTTCCTTGCACTTTCTCTGTTAACTTCAACTTCACTTTCAATTTGGCGAGTAGAAATACTTGGATCAGCATTCGCACATGCCAGAACGTTCACTAAAAATGAACTTTGATTCATTCTCATTTTGGGGAACTGTTTTCAAATTTTGTACTAGCCACGGAAAATAGGCATAGCAGGGTTGGTTTCTGTCGGGGTATCGCTCTGCGTAGAATGTTTGAGCCTGCCTTTTACTTTGCAAGCACTCGCAATAAACGAGAAGTATATCTATTTGTTCCGCTCTTGTAAAACTTGCCATTTTAAAGAACTTTTAGTCTAGACCAATAGAGACACGAAATAAAGCGCGAGAATTTACAAAAATGCAACAATCTGCCAAGCCCACAAGTGATAAAAGTGACTTGTCAAAATTCAATTGTTTTTAAAAGCCTCTGTCAAGACTAATATAATTATTTTAATTTTAGCAAAACTTTGTTTATATGTAGTTATCATACTAGGTTAAGTTATCATTAACTTTATTTTCATAAATAACTGGAAAATTAGGTACCCTATTTTTATGATGTTAATATTTATCCAAAGCGAAAAACAGTCAGTTGACCCGTTATGGTACAAGGTCTGATCAAAACTTGAAAAATCGATTTGTGATAAACACATTTTTTGTTAAACTCGGAACATTTTCTTTTTTGAAATTTTTTTGGATGAAGGCTTGCATAAAGGGTAAATTTCCATAAAATACAATTAAGTGGGAATTATGGCACATTTTTAAGTGGCCTTATTTGGAAGACTATACATTTTAGACATAGGTTATGCTTTACAAAAGTTGTTTAGAAATGTTAACAGAGTTCAAAAAACATAAAATATACACGTTGTTCCATTTAAACTAACGAAGTCGCGGTCATTTCCGGGGAAACCGGAAACGATATTCAATTGTTTTTATGTTACAAATGTTCACAATATTCAACTATTAACAAATCAAATTCCATATTTTTATCTCTAGGCGTTTTCAAATGGCGCCCTGGGTAGTTGTCTCATTGTCACCCGGTATACATTTGTAATTAGTTTCTTAATGTACATACATACATAGTACTTTTGTTACAAAATCGGATGTACCCTGTAAAATTTGCAAATAAATAAATAAATATGTCATGTGATACGGTAAGGGGTTAAAAGAATATACTGTAGGATTTCCCGCTACAAGAATACGCTGACACCTTATTAATAAATTAAAAAATATATACACAAAGTCTAGGTCTCAGTCGGAAAGAAGTTTATAAATTAAGAATAGGTTACATGTTTCGCCCTAACGGGCATCATCAGACCTAAAATAAATATACATTACAACGGAAAATACAATTAAATAATATATAACTTTACCATAAACAAAACACATTTTACAAAGTACATAAAACAAACATAACCAAACAAAGAAATAATGAAATACGAAGCAAGGCCACGCTTGAATGAACAATCCGAGACGTCGATATAAATTTATTTGACGAGAGGCAATAGGTAAAAACGAAAAAAGAAGTGATTGTTCAGGATGAGCTTGACTAACTGTCGTAAAGTACATGCTACATTAATGAAAAGAAGAATTGGTGAAAATGACAGAAAAGGCTTGAAGGTGCAAAATAAAAATATATAGTTATTCTTTTGAAATATTGTTAAAAATCAAATGAGGCTCAAAATTAAACACTTCATTAACGTAGGTAAGGATGGGGCTCTTTTTAGCTCTTGTTATTTCCACCTTTTCCAAAAGATCCAACTTCTTACCTTTATCTCATTCGTGAATTATATTTACATATTCAGATATGGAAAAACGATGTTTTGAGGATAACAAATGATTCGCAAAGGCAGATTTTGTATTTGAGATATCTGTATTTTGATGTTTTGTAACCAAGCTGAGGTGTTCCTAGATCCTTGTCTAAATTTTTCTACCCGATTGTCCGACGTAAACAGCAGGACACTCTCCACAATGAAGGGAATAAACTCCAGATTTCTCAAGACTATTCTTTTTGTCTTTGATTCTAACTATATATAAATTCTTAATTTATAAGCTTATTTCCGACTGAGACCTAGATTTTGTGTATATATTTTTTTAATTTGTTCATTACCAGGTCTCTTTGAGAAAATATGGACACTTTCTTCACTTTTGAAAATGCCAGTCAGGCTAAATTAGTCCATTTTTATAAGAAGAAGAAGAACAATTACACAGAAAAGTCTCCTGCTGAAAATTTGGTTTCTTCAAGATTCCATTTGACACCGAAATTTGTTTCCTTAAAATGCAATGTCAAATCAAGATCATCGCAAACAGCTTTAAAACTTGCCAAATCCACCTGGATTAAAGAAGAAATAAAGGCTCATTATAGAACTCTCAATTCAGTAAATTCCAGGCTAAAGTGTTTGTACTTAACTTTAACACATTTGTTGTTTTTTGTGGAGTTTACTATTTTTGATTGTGGCTTCAGGGACGAGGTTAATGTTTTTTCGACCAATACTTATCAGAGACTAAAGAATAAACTATTGAGATTAAAGCAATAACAGAGAAACTATGTAAGGATAAATAACGCTAATTATTATCGAAGGCAAATAGGTAAAACAACTTTTAACTTCCATAAGAGATTCTTGAATTTGACTGACGTGTCGTTCAGTCCAGGGGAAGAACAAATATTGAGGCTATAATCTTAAATACAATTTTTCAAATAATATTTCTATTAAAGACAAAGAAACTTTGGGCGTAGAGGCTGAAAATATTATTCAATCTACCGACATTAACAAGAAAAACATTCTAAGGGCAAAAATAATAACTTTCTTAAACTCTAATAGCGAGGTTAACAATAAAAACAAAAATTTTAATAAATCTAACCTTAACAGTTTGAAGGCAAAAATAAAAGATAATGATCTTTTGATTACTAAGGCTGATCTTGTTATAATGAAAAGGTTTGATTACATTGAAAAAGTATTAGAGTTCTTAAATACCCGACGAGTTTCAATCTTTGTCGAGGGATCCCACTAATTCCTTTTTTACTAAAACAAGTTTTAAATAAGACCCTTGTCACACTTGAATATTTTCACACTTGAATATTTTACCACAGCAAAAGAAAAGCTTTATCCAATGAATTTGACAACACCACTGTTATATGGTTTGTCAAAAATTCACAAGGAGGGTACTCCAATTAGACCAGTAGTTTCTTTCACAAAATCGCCCTGTTATCAACTTTCTTCTTGGCTAAATACTATTCTAAGAAAGGTCCCTGAGTTTGAGAGTGAATATTTCACCAAAAATTCCATAGATTTCGCCAACTACTTAAAAAACATATCCTTACCACCAAATGCTAGACTTGTTTCTTTAGATGTTAAAAACCTTTTCCCTAGCATTCCATCAATTGACTGCATTGATTTAACTGAAAAATTATTAAGAAACAAAAATTTCTGATATCTGATCTCGTTCTATTGCTAAAAACTGTGCTAGAACAAAACTTTTTTAAATTTAATAATAGATATTTTCGACAACGCTCTGGCTTGGCAATGGGTTCTTGTCTTTCACCATTCTTGAGTAAAGTTTTTATGAACAACTTAGAAAAGAAAATAATGAACAGCTCGTTTTCAGAACATTTGATAACCTATAAAAGGTACGTGGATGATATTTGTATTGTTTGGAAAGGTAGTGAACAAGAATTGTTAAAAAAAAAATTAGAATTTATCAATTCTTTGCATGAAAAAATATCCTTCACTATGGCAAACTTCCTTTTTTGGATCTTCTTTTAATTAGAAATGATAACAAAATTAGTTTTGAGGTATATAGAAAACCCTCCTGTACCGATAATATCATTCAGTTTACATCTAACTCACCATTTTCTCACAAAATTGCAGCTTTTAATTCGTTTTTGTACAGACTTTATAAATTACCACTATCCCAAGCTGCTTTACTAAAGAATTAGATACAATAAGGGAAATTGCTTGCCTTAAACAGTGGTTTCCCAATGAAAACATTCAACAAACTTTTTTATAAATTTATGAATAAATACAAACTATCTTATAACATAATACATAATAATCTAATTAATACAATTCAGGGTTTTAACATACTTTGGAAATATATCTCTACATTTAGCTAAATTTTTTGAGTCATTTAATATCTCCATATCATTTAAAACAAATAATACTTTAAAACAACACATAGTTAGAATCAAAGACAAAAAGGATAGTCTTGAGAAATCTGGAGTTTATTCCCTTCATTGTGGAGAGTGTCCTGCTGTTTACGTCGGACAGTCGGGTAAAAAAATTTTGACAAGGATCCAGCAACACCTCAGCTTGGTTACAAAACATCAAAATACAGATATCTCAAAAACAAAATCTGCCTTTGCGAATCATTTGTTATCCTCAAAACATCGTTTTTACATATCTGAAAATGTAAATATAATTCATAAATGCGATAAAGGTACGTGGTTTTTCGTTTTGACCTATCGCCTCTCATCAAATAAATTTATATCGACGTCTCTGATTGGTCATTCAAGCGTGGCCTTGTTTCGTATTTCATTGTTTCTTTGTTTGGTTATGTTTGCTTTATGTACTTTGTAAAATGTTTTGTTTATGGTAAAGTTATATATTATTTAATTATATTTTCCGTTGTAATGTATATTTATTTTAGGTCTGATGATGCCCGTTAGGGCGAAACATGTAACTTATTCTTAATTTATAAACTTATTTCCGACTGAGACCTAGACTTTGTGTATATATTTTTTAATTTGTTTATTACCAGGTCTCTTTGACATAATATGGACACTTTCTTCACATTATTAATATTTAACCTAACCTCGGCACCATTGTTAAAGCAAACTATTTTAGATTAAAGTAACGTCCTATTGTTGATTAGAGTGTTTTAAAACTAACATCTCGAAATTGGTTGAGTTAACCATTTCAGTTTTTTAACAGATTACTAAATTTTAGAGGAAAATGAATACCCCTTTATAGAGATATTTTGCCGGCCAACGCAAAGCCATGTGAATTCCTTACAGCTGATCCGGTCCTGTGGTCATGTTAAATGTCTGGAAACAGCAATCCACTTACACAAGAATTACCACTTAATCGTGTTTTTGTTATAAAATAGGACGTACCCCGTAAAATTTGCAAATAAGTAAATATGTCACGTGATGCGATAAGTGGTTAAAAGAATATACTGTAGGATTTCCCGCTACAAGAATATGCTAACACACTATTAACATCCAACCTAACATCGGCACCAGTGTTAAAGCAAACTATTTTAGATTAAAATAACGTCCTATTGTTGATTAGAGTATTTTAAAACTAACATCTCGAAATTGGTTGAGTTAACTATTTCAGTTTTTTAACAGATTACTGAATTTTAGAGGAAAATGAATACCCCTTTATAGAGATATTCTGCCGGCCAACACAAAGCCATGTGAATTCCTTTCGGCTGATCCGGCCCTGTGGTCATGTTAAATGTCTGGAAACAGCAATCCACTTACACAACAATTACCATTTAATCGTGTTAGCCCAAGTAATGCGAACCCATTTAAAGCTGTCGAACAATACAATAACTAAACGAAACAATGAGCGTATTTGTTTTAGGCTAATCTGTGATTTATAAAAGATAATCTCTGCATTTTTAGTCGCACATTACACTGCATTAACAAACACATTTTTCATAGTCTCAGTGTCAAAATGAAAATTATTGCCATATAGGCTAGGCATTGAGATTTGGGAATTAAAATTTTAGTCAGATTTATTTGCTCCATTTCATCAAGCTTTTAATATTATTAATTTTCAGTTAAATTGGATTTGATGGATCGATTTAGCTAGGCTGGGCTATGCTATGATCCAATTCTATATATTTTATTGCAATTTATTAGTTTTTAATTTTCAAAAATCAATCAAATAAAAAAATTATTTTGTAGTTCCCGTTAATAAAAGGTAAAGGCTATAAGTTTAGACCGATAGCCCCATCCTCGTGTGTATTAAGAACACTAGAAAGAATAATTAAACATCATTTGGAATGGTGGTATGAGTCGCAAAATTTTACTCCATATTCTTCAAACTTCAAACAGCATTTATTTGGCAAAGGAAAAATTACTATCGAATATCGTTACAATTATCACCATCTTTTCTCATTGACAAAAAGGAGTGTTTCACAATTGTGTAAACCGATACCACTAATCCACATCAAAAACTGCATCAGTTTGTTTTTTCCCAAACCTGTGAAACAGCCCTCTTTTTAAAACTCTTTTTTTTAACTAATATTATTTAAGAATTAGTAAAAAATAAAACATAATTTAATTCATTAATATAAAAAAGAAAGATTTTTTTTTCCTGGACAAGGGGAAAGCAAGAAGGGTGTTCGAGGGCGACACGGCTAGATTCCCCGAAAAATGTATATTGTTTCTACAGAAACGCAGCTACCGCAATGTTGATAATGATAGCAACAATGACAAAGACTCCTTTTATGTTTTCTCTGACACAAAACCAAACAGATGTCCATTCTGGCCAAAGTCCTAAAAAAGTGTGCATCTAAATTGGCCCCTATCCCCACCAGGTTGTTCTAAATGTCCTATGACAAGGGCATTTTCCCTAAAAGCTGGAAATCTGCTCGTGTACTGCCTGTTCCCAAAAAGGGATCCAAAACTCTTTTCTCTAACTACAGACCCATATCCCTCCTCTCAATTTTAGGTAAGGCAATGGAGAAGTATATCAATAATGATCTTTTTATATTACTTTGGAAGGTATCAACTTATACACGACAGTCAATATTGCTTCCGCCACCAAAGATCCAGAGCAGATCTTCATACCTTCGTAAGCGAACTGGAATAACTCTATCACACTCCACGGAGAAGCCCCAATTATTGCCCTGCCAATGGTCTCTCTCCAAAACTTTGTAATTGAATTGCCAGTTTTCTTTCCAACAAAAGTATTTCTGTACATAGAACGAAAGCTTTCAGGGCTGTGGTCAATTAAGAAATGATGGTTCTTGGGATTAGACCATGTCAAAATGGAATTACTTTCCGACGTTTCGCCTTCGATTGCTCGAGGCATCTTCGGGGATCTTCACTTCACGAGATCGGAGCACTGAATGAGCTCGGAGAGACCCAGGCCGGCTATTTATAGTCGACCTGTGTTTACCGAGGCGTGACTCGGTGTAACGATCGGTTTCCACGTATGATGTAGACTGAAGCCCGTATCTCTATTAAAATTGTTGGGATGCTTATAAATTTCAATAGATTCTCTAATTTTACGTTTATAGAGTCCCGAAACCGATGCACGAACTTTGGTTTCTTTTACATTTATGACATGCCCAGTAGAATGTTGGTATTCAGATACAGCAGATTGTACAGTTTGTTTCTTTCTGATACATCCTTCATGTTCCTTAAGCCTAGTCGATTTAATTAGATCCCAAAGATATCTTAATATCTGCGTAAAGTTTCTAATATCAGAATGTGTTTTTCCTGTAAAATGATTAAGAATATTTGAAAGATATTTACCAATTTTGTAAGTGGGAGATCCTATTGCACTGGCGATAGGTCGAAGTGGTACATTAACCTTATGTATTTTACGTAGTTCGTAGAACCGCGGGATCCTTGAGCTGCTTGGCCTTAACATCTTCTTCTCCTCTGTTGGTAGGTTGGATGCATTTATAAGATTGGTTATTCGTCTTTCAATTTTGTTGGTCGGATTTGCTTGGATCACTCTGTAGATGTTGTCGTCCAAAAGTAGTTGTATTTTCTTCACGTAATCTGTTTTGTTCATGACGACAGTTGGCATTTCCTTTGTCCGCTGGAAGAACCAAATATCTCTATTGTTGTTTAATGTTTTTATTGCCGTTCTTTCCGCACCTGATAGATTCGACTTAGGCGGGTTAGAATTTTTGATGATCTTCGCTGTTTCATACCTTATTGCGTCAGCTTCTTCTGCTGGAAGTCTTCTAATTGTCGCTTCAACGGATAACACTATGTTTTCTACGGGTATGTCCTTTGGTGTAATAGCGAAGTTTTGACCTTTAGAGAGGATGGATTGTTCTGCTTCAGTAAGGATTTTGGAAGATACATTTATAACGGTGTTCTGTGGCGTGATTGTTTGATATTCAAGTAGAAAAGCTAATTTTAAATGAATATTTAATAACTTACGAGAGTTTATATCCAAATCACGTCGAGTAGCTTGTATCCTTTCTCTTACCAATGCCATACTGGCTCGTTTGTAGATGTTCCATGCACTTTTTGATGTTATGTGGTGTTTCATCTGTAGAGATTTTGGTACTACGTCTTCATCTCGGCATCTAAGGAGAAAAGCTAGTCGGCAAAGTAGCTTCTTCTTGTTGTTCCTGAGATCGTCGAAAGTTTTGGCATCCTTCTTGACTTCCTCCCCATAGAGGTTAGCTAACATAGAACGAAAGCTTCACGGCTGTGGTCAAAATGGAATCACTTTCCGACGTTTCGCCTTCGATTGCACGAGGCATCTTCAGGGATCTTCACTTCACGAGATCGGAGCACTGAATAAGATCAGAGAGACAGCATGAAGATGCCTCGTGCAATCGAAGGCGAAACGTCGGAAAGTGATTCCATTTTGACACGGTCTAGTCCCAAGAACAATGATTTCTTAAAAGTACTTCTATAGTTCTTTCACCAAATCTTCGACATAAGTGGCGCATACGATACTGATAATTTTAATATCTTAATAGACACACTACTATTTATAATATAATAATTTCCTAAAGGGATTGCATTTAACTTAGCTAGACCCTTTAAAAACCATAATATATCTATTAGAAAAGGCATTAACACATTTAATTGGCTAATGTCCACAGCTTGGATCTAAAGGCTACAGTGTAACAGTATGCCGATGATTTCTCGATTACAGCAAGCATAAAACAATGGAGTTATGTAAGACCAATTTTAACCGCTTATGTTTATATGTAATTCGTACTTCCCCACTAATGGGTTCAATATTTCTAATAAGTCAGCATAAGTTATTTTTTCTAGACATAGATTTTCGCGTACAGAAACTATTGTCTTGCACAGAACTGCGACTCCCTGGCCACAGTCCTTTAAGAATGTGGTTGTCAATTTGGATCAGTCTGGATCTTCGATATTTTTAAAGGGTATAAAACGTAAAATGTTCATATTTTGGACGCATAAACTGGTAACAGCCAAATTCAGATATAATTGAGGTAATTGTTTTGACATGCAAACATTTTGAAAATCATTGACATAGATATTGCATTTTTTTCGTTCGAAAGAATAGTTAAATATCATTTGGAATGGTAATCTTAACTTCAAACAGTATTTATTTAATATCATTACAATTATCACCATCTTTTCTCAATCACCAAAAGGAGTGTTTCACGATTGTGTAAACCGATATCACTAATTCACAGCATAAACTTTATTCGTGTGAAACAGCCTGCTTTTTAAATTCTTTTATTTTTAACCAATATTATTTAAAAATTAGTAAAAAATAAATATTTATATAAAAAAAGAAAAAAAAAATTTCCTGGAGAAAGGAAAAGCAAGAGGAGTGTTCGAGGGCGACACGGCTAGAATCATCGCAAATCCCGAACGAATAAAAACATAACAAAAAGGACAGTAGCACAGAAACGCAGCATCCGCAATGTTAACAATGACGAAGACGAGCGATAGCGTGCACTTTTTTATGTTTGTTTCTAAGACACTTACAAAATCAAATAGATGTCCATTCTGGCCACAGTTCTAGAAAAGCGTGTTTCTAAATTAGCCCCTATCCTCAGCAGGTATTTCCAAATGCCCTATGACAAGGCAATTTTTCCTAAAAGCTGGAAATCTGCTCGAGTACTGCCTGTTCCCAAAAAGGGATCCGAAACTCTTCTCTCTAACTACAGACCCATATCCCTCATCTCAATTTTAAGTAAGGCAATCGAGAAGTATATGAATAATGATCTTTTATATTACCTTGGAAGGTATAAACTTATACACGACAGTCAATATGGCTTCCGCCACCAAAGATCCACAGCAGATCTTCTTACCTTCGTAACCCACAACTGGAATAAGTGGATTGCCAGTTTGCTTTCCAAGTGTAGTGGTTGACGGCCATTTATTAAACTTTCACCAAATCAACGCAGGCCTTCGACAGGGTTCAGTGTTTACATATACCTTACTTCTCCTGCGCATCAATGCCCTGCTTTTTTCTATCAGCAATCGTATTCACAGCTATGCTGATGATAGCACACTCCACTCCAATATACAATTTCCCAAACCTGTCTCTATAACTAAAATTGATGATAGGCGTAGAGTAATAACTTTATCCCTAACCGAGGACCTCACTAAAATCGTAGAATGGGGAGCAAATAATCTTGTCCAGTTTAACGCCACTAATACGCACTCTATTTAAATGAATAATCAAGTGCTTAAAGCCAAAAATTCCTTTAGTCTAGTCGGAAACACTTTCAAAAAGATCTTCGCTGGCATGCTCACATCACCTCAAGAGCAGCAGCGTAGAAATTGGGTTTCTTTTTCCGAGATCGGAAATACTTTCCTTCTGCCAACCTGGTTACACTTTGCACTTCGCAAATAAGTATTGCTCGCATATATGGGGAGCAGTCTCTCCTTCAATCCTTAATATTCTTGACTCTGTCCAAAGAAAAGCTATTCGTCTGATTGATGATCCAAACCTCACAACGAAGCTTGCATCATTAGAGCATCGTCGAATTCTGGGCGATCTGTCTCTATTTTACACTACTACTAAGGATTCTGTTCTGATGAAATATCATCCATTATGACCTTCTTAGTCGTTTCTTCCAGAGAGACACGAGCATCGACCCACATGCATCCCATCACGGTCCAACTGTAAAGACCAGACAGTGTTACCAGCAAATGTTTAAATCCCGCATTAATAAACTTTCCCTGTTTTTTTTTTAGCAACCACGGTACCTAGTACTTAGGCCTTCGGCCTTCGTGGCCTGCTCATAGATTAAGAAAAAAATACTTCCTATTTTCAGTTTGGTCTCCGGTGGGGCAAGGGTGATAATGACTGCTTTGCACACCTGGTTTAGTTGTCAATTTGGATCAATCTGAATCTTCAATATTTTTAAAGGGTATAAAACGTAAAATGTTCATATTTTGGACACATAAACTGGTAACAGCCAAATTCAAAACAGATATAATTAAGGTAATTGTTTTGACATGCAAACATTTTGAAAATCATTGACAGAGATATTGCATTTTTTTCGTTTACCTAAATTTTAAAAAACACATCATATTTCGAAAAACGGCGAAATACAAATATATTTTAGTTTTTGAACAAATTTTTTCTTTCATTATACAAGGCAGCTCTAAAATTATGAGGTAGCACCCTGAAATCAAAAAATATATTTCACTACTATATACCGAAAAAAAAATATCTAGGAGCTACCTGAAAATAAAAAAAAAATACTCCAGAAACACTAGTTTTCCTAATGTATGGAAGCTCTCTGATATAGTTCCTGTTTCCAAGGTATCTAATCCTAGTAAACGTAAAGATTTTCGGCCTATCAGCATTTTGCCCATATTTTAAACAAATTTTGAAAAGTTAGTAGTTGAACAGTTAACTAACTATATTAATCTGCATAACATCCTTCCCTCAACTCAATCAGTTTTCCGCGGCAGTCATAGTACTACTACTGCTTGATTACAGGTGAGAGACAATATCTATTCAGCATGGGATCGCAACTTAAATACATGTCTCATCCTTCTCGACGTTTGATACCATGGATCATACTATTTATTCTATTAACTAAACTATAATATTTCGATGTAGGGGATGTCGCAACATCAGCGACAGTCGATTGATTTGAGATTTTTTAAATCTCAAATCACATCAGTTTGCTGATGAGACACAAGTGTTATTTCTCCTTCAAATATAAATACTGCTGTCAATGTTATCAATTCCGATCTTAAACTTATGGCTATGGTAATTAAAGTGAGGTTTGTACTTAATGAAGGGAAAATAGAACTTATGGTTTTCGACAGGTCGAGTATTGCCTAAATTTCATTTTGGCAAACTCCAAAAACGGTCGAATCTACATTGTGTCCAAACGCGACATGATGGGTTTAGGGATCAAAAACACAACCACGAATTTTTTAAAAGATCATTTAGTTATGTTTTGACATTTTGACGACGAAAACTCAATTTTTTTTAGTTTATTAAACAATAATTCAAACTGCAATCTTAATTCTAATAATGATTCTAAGAGATCTCTGTACGAGGCTATGTGCTTATATGATCTTGTACAACTTAATAAAATTTTTAATGGTAACAATACTATACTAGATTTAGTCTTTTGTAATTGTTTGGATGTATCTGTCAGAAAGTGTGATATGCCATTAACTGCGATTGCAGACATACGATTTGACCATTATTACATGACTCTACTGGCACTCGAATAGAGAATTTTAATTTTTTCAGGGCTGAATACGACTCTCTTAACGATTTTTTTTGGAAATGTTGACTGGAATATTTTGTCTTCGTGTTCACATATAGTGTGGATGAGCCTGTTCAATTATTTTACTCAATAGTCTACAGCACAGCAGATACATATGTTTCTAAAAAACGTGTTGGCTCCCTGAAATATTCTTCTTATTTCTCAAGGCAAACTATTTCATTAATATCAAGGAAGAACAAAGATTTCAACATATTTAGGAAAACCAGACTGCCATCAGATGAGAATGCTTATAAGAATTTAAGAATGGAATCTAAAAAATCTCTCAATTCTGATTATAATAACTTTGTGACTACAACCCAATTCGCTATCCTGAATGACGTGAAATCCTTGTTGTCCTAGATTGAGTCCAAACGCAATGTTGCAGGATACACCAAAGAAATGATTTTTGGTAACCTTATCTCCTCTAATTCTAAGGAAGCGGCCAATCGTTTTGCTAGTTTTTTCAAATCTGTATATATTCAACACAGCAAAACTCAGTATAATAATATCCACATACCTTCTTTGATTGAAGTCAATCTTTGCAATGTCTATGTTGACTCTGATACGGTCTTCCGCAAACTGATTGATCTTGATATAAAAAAGGGCGCTGGTCCTGACTCACTACCCGCAGTGTTTCTTTATAATTGCAGCCCAACTCTGGCATTGTCCCTCAACTATATATACAACTTATCTCTCAGAAATGGTGCATTTCCTACCATTTGGAAATCTGCAGTTATCAGCCCACTTTTTAAGACTGGCAACAGGAATGATATATCCAATTATTGACCCATCTCTGGTCTGAATTGTATAGCAAAGATCCTCAAAAAAATAGTAACAGATGTGCTGGTTACAATATACCGAAATGCTATTTCCACTTCTCAACACGGTTTTTTCCAGGTCGCTCCTGTCAAACCAATTTGAGCTTATTCTCGAATTTTTTGGCGACTGCTCTCGCAGACTTTGCAAGTCGATACAATCTTCTTCGACTTTAAAAAAGTTTTTGATCTCGTGTAAACAATCACATTTTGTTTGAAAAGCTGAGAATTTACGGAATACAAGATCCTTTATTGTCTTGGTTTAGAAGTTAGCTTGAGGATCGAGTTCAGACTATAGTTATTGACGGTTTTTCATCAGACCCATTTGTGGTTAAGTCTGAAGTTCCACAAGGATCCCACTTGGGGCCAATCCTATTCCTTCTATTTATTAATGACTTGAAAATGTTTTTTATTTCATTAGTTCGAAGTCATCTCGACTATTGCTGTAACGTCTGGTCGCCATTTTATCGGATTCACATCTCACGAAGTGAAAGAGTTTAGAAGAAGTTTGTCAACTTTTTGCTTTTTAAACTTCATTTAAACCGATCGCTGCTGACACATGGAGAACGCTTGGTAATGTTTGGTTTAGAAACACTGGAGCATCGTCGGATAAGACTAACCCTATCATTTGGCCACAAACTCCTCATTGGTCAGCTTGATTGTCCTGAGCTATTGGCATTGTAATTTTAAAGTACCTCCCCGTAGGACAAGGCAATCTGAAACTTTTTCATCCAATTACAGCCGTACTGATATTGGGAAAAATGAGATTATGAATAGATTCATCGGGTACTTTAATAAATATCTACCATTTGATTTCAATTGCAACTGCAGCATAATAAAGTTCAATACATCGGTAAGATCAACCTTGGGTGGTCTTCATGTTCCCAACCGTCTCTATTGACATTTTCTTGATTTTATTCGTTTGACGTCTGGTGATGTGTGTCAAATCCTATGTTTTATTTTGTAATCTTTAATTAAGTGTTCTATGTCTTAAGATAACAACATTTATATGTTTATATTTAATATTTGTATATTTTTTTGTATTTCTGATACTTTATTTTTATTTATATATTTTTTAAACCCCTTAACTTTCTTTTGTATAATATTATTGTACTATTTGGGCTACGGGCCTGTAATTGTACTTGCTTGAATAAATAAATAAATGTTGCAGTTAATTTATTCTCCTTCCACTTCCAGGTTAAGGAGTCCTTAAGTATTTACACCTTTCGCAAAAAACTTAAGACCTAAGGATCATTTCTACAATCTGTTGTTAACTATTCTTACCTTTTACTTTTTTGTTTGTAAACTTAAAAAAATAAAGACATTTATTATTATTATTATTATTATTAAAATTGGCAATCAATTTCTCAACAGATGTTGGATTCCAAGCCAATCTCGGATGCTTTCATCAAAAGTAGTGGGCTGGTTTCTATTAGTTCTGTGTTGTCCTGTAAGAATTTTTTCACTATGTGGGAAGTAGTAAGCAGGACTGCCTTCTGGATGTCGATGAAGGTGTTAGTATGCAGTCCTATGATTTTCGGGTTCTGTTTTAGTGTTTTTGTGACTAGTCCAGCTGATGATACGAGGATCGGTATCTCATGAACCTTATTCAGTCGCAACATCTGTTGTATCTCGATAGACAGCTCCGCGTATTTGACCTTTTTCTCTTCATATTTATCCAACACGTTGTTATTGTTTGGTACAGCCAAATAAACTGTCTTTGTTTCCTTATTTATTATTATTATTTTATAGAATAAGGCATCAAACAGTAGGTGATTTGATTAATGCCACGCGAAGGGCATTTAAAGAATTGGAAGAAAGATGAGTTATTAACTTCAATGACTGTGAAAAATAAGAAAATTATGTAGGATTTGTGTAAGGCAAAATGGAAATCATTTTGAATAATATGTTTAGTCTTAGAATTAGGTGAAAGTAGTTTGATGTTAATTTTATTTTCTTATTATGATTAAAACACAAGTTTATAGCTTCTGTTTAGAAATAAGTTTATTTATTTTTACAAACATTGAAATTTCTTTAAGACGCTTGTTTAAATACAATTAATAAAGCGTCCCAGCCTTCTACAAAAAATTAATCTATTTATCCAAAGCTTATTTTGATTTGAATAATATGAAGTAAAAATATGTTTTGGGTTATATGTGTAAAACCACAGCTCGGATTAAAAATCAGACTATGCCACTGGATTGTACGTAATATAAGAGCCTATATAAGGGCCCAGTTTCCACCTTTCAAATAAGTTAAACGATACCTGAGATACAAAAGAAGTTAGAAAGTGAAACTTTTTGAATTCCACCCTGTATCTCGGAAACGAAGTAGGCTATACAAATTCTGCATAAAGCGTCAGTCATAAATGCAGTAACTTATAAAAACAACGAAATTAAATTGTGTATTTACCAAAAAAAATTAAAATGTGTTTCTATATTGTAAAATATTTATTAAAGCATAGCAGAGGGTTAAACATGGCAGATTTTTTTAATATTCGAAGACTTTAACCACTTAATAACCCCAAAAGCTGGTAAAACGCTATAAATCGAGTTACTAAACCAACAAAGGAGTTGGTTTATTTCAGATTTTATGAATTTCTTGGCTTAGGCACCCGTAAACAAACAAGACTTTAATATACTTTTGTCCAGGAATATCGCGTTTCATTTGGGTCTCAAATGATCTTCAGATAATGTTTACAGTGTAATGTATAAAGACGTAAATAGTACGCTAAAGGGTTTAATACAAGCAGGATAATAATCTCCATATTCTCTTTGAAGGGCCATGACGCTAGACACTTGATTGGGGGGTCGAAAAGGGATTAGACTGGAAAGACTGATTTAAATTATTTGGATATCTTTGAGAAACGTGAGAAGATTTCAACGAATACACAAAGTGAACGTTTTAATAATTATCTTCGACCAAAAATATACAGCGTGTAAGAAAAGTAAGGAAACAGCGAAATATCTGCGTACCGCTTACCTGAATTTAATGAAAATATGTATTCATAGGTATGGAATTATGCCGAATCCAATGGCGAGCCATTGCTGCCAAGTTTACCGTTTCTCTGTTATAAAAGGAAAATATTTTTTTTAATGGGCCACCCTATATTATACTACTTTTTTAAAACTTGCGTAAAATTCTCAGTTCTTTTTATTAAGAACACCTTTTATAAAAGTCAATATTCTTTGGCGAAAATAACGTCTAATATTCATAATTTAATATATTACCTTTTATTAAAATACCTGCACACAAAAGCTTACCTGATATGTTTGACAATGTCAGTTCTGTTGATTTACAAAAATTGATCGTTTAACAGAAACCTAAAGAATTGCAATTTTTATTATAATGGGTTATGGGGATAGAATGCGAAACCTTTAAGACGTTTATAACATTTCCAATGACAAATATCCTAACAGAAATCCAATAACTAAAGCCACCTTAAGTAATTTCGTGATAGCAGAAACGTAAAAAATGCTGTAAGTTCTGTCAGACCGGAAAGCACAATAATTCGTCATATTGATATCAAAACACTAGCAAAAGAAAACAGCTTTTCAGCTTTAAAAGAAGGTTGTAAAAAACAACGGAAACAATATAAAAAAAAAGAAATGCCTAAGACAACAAACAGTACATTAATGAAACTAAGAAAGATGTTTAAAATGTTGTCCATTTACAAACAAACAAACAAAAGTATGCTTTATTGCCGCAGAAAAATTTTACAATTTTATGGACAAAGCAAAATATACCTAAAATAAGACATATCAAAACATTAATCGAAAAGAATTTCGATAGGTCAATGCTTTTTAAAAATGTAAATTCCTTTTCCTGAAAGTAGGCCAAATACTGTGGGAAAATATTTAATACATTAAAAAAATGCCAGCGTCCTCAATTTGTATACATTCGCTCTATTTGCTACTTTAAATCCTCGAGGTTATTGGGCTTAGTTTTTTATACATCTAGGCTTAGGATAATTATGCATTTAAAAATCTAAAAATATGCATGCAAATATGCTCCGAAACAAAAGAAAATATGCACTTAAAAATGCATTTATTATCGGATCAAAAAAACAGAAATAAAGCAAAAGTATAGCAATTAAAATATATTATTTACACTTCAAGGTATCCTTATGACGCTATTTTTACCAGTAATTATTACATTAATACAACTAGATAATAGAAGTATTTTTTTAAACAAAATTTTAATATATAGCATCACAAGATACAATTGGAACATATTCAAACAAATTCAAATCACTGTTTATTAAAAATTGTTCATTATCTGGATTCAATGTCTCTTCATTGTCCAAAACTGCACTAATATTTTTCAAATTTTTGTAACCAATATTTTTTTGTAAAACCGTAGCTAATTTTTGAGAAATTACTTTATTTTTAGTGTTAGTTATAGTTTCACTCACTTTTTCTATCATTTCTACGCTTTTTGACAAAGAAAGTCCTTTCATCTCCAATTTTTTTATAGTATCAGACAAGCAAGAAAAATTGTTTCTAATGTAAATTAAATCCTCACGTACATCCTCTTTGCGCTTCTTGTATACAATGAGAGTATTCCGCATTAAATTGGTTGACTATGTTTTTTATTGCCTCGAAATGTTCTGCGTAATAAATGGCAGCGTTTATCCAAGTTCCCCATCTGGTTACAATTGGTGATCGGGCCAGGAGGATGTTTCCTCCAGTTTCCCTAAATTTTTCTACCCGAGTCGGAGCTTTTAGGAATACTTTCTTCACCGAGAAAATCAGATCGTTCACTCGTGGATAAAAAGCACGAACTTGTTCTGCAACTCGATGAAGCCCATGGGCAAGACCTGTGGCATGTATCATTTTAGAGTACAATATTTGTAGACCACTCATTGCTTTACACATGTATGGAGCAGCATCTATAATTGCCACTAACGCTTTATCATATTTAATACCACCGGGCCACAAAAGAGTGAGAGAGTCCAGCAACAGTTGAATGATTTACTTTGTCTAAGGTCTTCATTATAAGTAAATATGATTTATCCCTTTTTGCTTCTACACCCAACACACCAAAAACAAAATTAGCAATACATCTCTTTTCCACATCAAATGTTTCATCTAGTGACACCCATATATTTTATCTTCTACTTTTTCCCGCTGTCTTATTGTACAAATCTGGAACATAGTTTTTCCTTAACGCGGATTCATGTGGAATTGATGTCTTTGTGTACTGCTCTAAAAATGACTTCAGGACAGGATTACTTAATTTAGTCAGTGTAATATTCGCACTAATAAACGCCTTGCACAAATCCTCATTGAACTTTGATCGTTTGGGTCCCGGTTCTGGTGAAAATGCTGTGGTGATTAAAACTTGTTTCTGAGTACAATTTTTACTTTTTTGGATCTGATGCTTTGTAGTTCCTATGTGTTGTGTCACTTGGAATTTCTTGTTCGCAGTAATAGGAACATCACAATATTTACAAAACAGCGTAAAACCGTGAGTCGTAAAATCAGGAAAATCTTTCACGAATTGATTTAATACCGCACTTAATGAACACTTTTCTTTCGGCATATTGGACAATATTCACGCCACAATGTGTAAACTAAACTGAATTGAAAAATTATTTCTAACATTCTTAAAACGTGTGTATTTATGATTGTAAATCCGTGGTAAATCCATAGTTTTTAAAGCACAGATATTTTATTGCCAGCAACTAGATATTTTTTATTATTTTATTATTATGGAATTATATTTGAAATACATCAAATTTGTCTTGGGAAATCAAAATATATTCAAAAAAATTAGAATATGTGCATTTTTCCTGTAATAACTGCAAAATATGCGTTTAAATACAAAAATTGCCAAAATATGCATTTGCATATGCTTTCTTGCAAATGCATATATATCCTAAGCCTACACATCACATTTTTAAGGTGTTCCCACAAAAATAGTCCAGGGGCGCCAAGTCTGGATACCGAGATGAAGGACCTTACGGTTATTCGGAAATAGTTCTATAATAGCTGGGACAATTTCGACCCTTAAAAGATTCAAATATCTTTCTGCAGTTAATGTGTCTTTATACCACACCAAACATTTATCTTTTGGGGAAATTGGGTATGATTTTCACGTATCCATTGTGGATTTTCCGTGACCCAATATCGACAATTTTGCTTCCTAACATCTCCATTCAATTTGTTTGAAAAATTTTAGATTGGTATTGCCACGTTCTATAATGATTTCACAAAATTCCTAACGCCTATTGTGATCATCCTCAGAGAATTCTTGCATAAAAGTTATTTTGTATGGAAACTTTTCCGTTTTTAGATAGCGGACTACGGACATGTGTGAGACGTCATTTACTCTTCCTAATGTTCTACGGATTTTCTTCTAAACTGATTAAAACATTCAGAGCCTTATCACCATTTGTTGCTTCTTTAGGTCTACCAGGACGTCCATCATCTTTTACCTTTCAAGTTTCACGAAATTTTTTGTTAATTTTACTTACGCTAGGTTTAATTATTGATGAGGCATAGGGACAATTTTAAAATATAGTCATCTCCAAGATATTTTGTTGACTACTGAGGTAACGACTAGAAGTTTGCCAAGCTTTGAAACTTCAAGATGGTCCGCGCAGAATTTTGCGAAACGTACACAGGACGCTCAAAATTTTGTAGGCAAAATAATATATGTATTATATATATAATATTTAGTATAAACATAAATAAGGACAATTTTGAATATATATCGTATAGAGAATATAATAAAATTAATTCTGATGAACTCTTAAGAGATGCATCACAATTATCGTGGGATAGTGTTTATTATACCAATGATATAGACAAAAAAATAGACATTTTTAATTCCAAAATTAAATACTTAATAGACAAACATGCACCTATAAAAACAAAGAAAATATACAATAAACCTTTTACTCCATGGATTACAAATAACATTAAAAAACGAATTAAACTAAGAGACTTAGCATATAAAAAATACCTAAAAAATAAAACGCAAGGCCGCCTACAGTATTGCAGGCAGCTCCGAAATTATACTAAACACGCCATAATTCGGGAAAAGAATGCATTTTTTAAAAGTCTGTCAAGCAAATCAGGAAAATTTTTTGGTCTACGGCCAAAAAGTTAAATCTTATCCATAAAAATGATTCTGAAATACCTCTCAGTCTATCTGATGTAGGTAAACTTAATTTATACTTCTCCGAGTGTAACAATATATCGAATACTACATGCGATGAACAGGTTTCCTTTTATCAGCAAAACACTCATCGAAATGTGACTTCTGAACTTAATTTTACCCTCTTAGATAAGTCTGATTTACATAAATATATAAATTCCATAAAAACTAATTCTATTGGTGAAGATGGTCTCTCACTTAAAGATTTGAAATTATGTCTGCCTTTTTGTGAAAATCCGTTATTGAATATTGTTAATACTTGCATAGTAAATGGCGTCTTTCCAAAACCTTGGAAAAAAGCCATTATAAAACCTCTGCCTAAGAAACCTAACCCTAAAGAACTAAAAGATTTAAGACCTGTCAGCATCTTGTCTGTAATTTCTAAAGTGCTGGAAAAACATATTTATAATCAAATAATTTCATTTTGTAGTTTAATGATATAATTCCGGAATGTCAATCGGGTTTCAGAAAGGCATTTAGCACAACCACTTGTCTTTGTAATCTTGTAAATAAAATCAGACATAAGGAAGATAAAAAAGAGTTTACGTGCCTTTGCTTGCTTGATTTCAGTAAAGCATTTGATACTCTAGACTATAGGATGCTACTAGCTAAGCTTCACTACTTTGGTTTTTCTAACAATTCAATGGGGTTTTTAAAGTCTTATCTAACTAATAGATTTCATTGTGTGGCCATAAAATGTGGACAGGTTCAGAAACAGTCCAGTTATATTCCTCTCGAAAGATGCGTACCACAAGGATCCATCTTAGGGCCTTTGCTGTTCTCTTTGTATGTTGCGGACATGGAAAGAATAATTAAACACTCCGAACTGCAACAATTCGCAGACGATTCTCAACTCTACAAGTCTTTTACTATAGATACTTTACTTACTTCACAAACAAACTTCAATGAAGATCTTAGCAAATTAAATAAGTTTACAAAAAATCATAACTTAAAGTTAAATGCCTCCAAATCTTGCGTCATATTTTTTGGATCTAATAAAAATCTTTTGGAATATGTGTCAACTAATTTCCAAGTTAAAATAGATGATTTATCCGTACCAATTGTAACTCTACCTAAGAATTTGGGTATTTTTATCGATAACAAACTAAATTTTGAGGCTCATATTAAGGAGAAACTTAGTATTGCGTATATGCGTCTGGGGAAATTGTATAAACTTAAACGCCATCTACCTAGTGGTACAAAATATTCATTATGTGATTCTCTAGTGTTAGCATTACTTGACTATGGCGATGTCGTCTATCATAACTCACTAAGCGCGCACACTAAGCATTCCATACAAAAACTTCAAAATGCATGCCTGCGTTTCGCACATAATATACCATTTAGAAACCATATTACACCATATCTCAATAGATATTCTATCCTGTCAATGGCGAGAAGGCGCGAGTATCATATGTTCCTATTTATTTTTCGCATATTAACAACCAATCAACTTCCATATTTAAGGTCTATATTCACAACGCAGGAGCATAACTACGGTACTCGATATTTAGATTCTTTTAGGATCACACAGCATAGGTCAGCAGCATTTCAAAAATCATTCAGCTTCGTCGCAGTTCAGATGTGGAATAATTTATCAAATAATATTAAACAACTTCCGTTAGGCAGCTTCAAGACACATATAAAAAATATGTTGTTGCATTCGCAAACCTAATTTAATTTGAACCGATAAATTTTGCATTCCATGAATACTATTATTGCTTATTTATTTGATTAGCTCTAGCACCTCTTCATTCATACTGATTTTTATATATTCATTCATTCATATTTTTTAATTATATATTTTTTTAACAAATAATAGACTAATAATAACTATAATATTAGCCACGTCCTCTCAAGTGTCCGCCCGCGCATGCTTCCTGCATTCTGAGCCCCCTGGTGTCCGCTGTATAACTATAACATATTGATATTGTTTTTGTTTGTTTTTGTTCTCACACTTCATTCTTAATATTCACTTTTTAATAATAAGATTAGTTTTAAATCTCATTATTATTTATAAATTATTAATCTCGTTGATATTTTTCAATTTTCTAAGGGCTGCATTACACTGACTCGGAAAGCGTCTGAGTATGTGCAACGGTTATTAAAATCGCTATGCAGACCCTGTTTGCCTATAAACATGAAATTTAATTTTTTATATTCTAATATTTTGTTAAATTTTTACATTCCAATATTTTGTATTTCAATTTATTTCTAATATTCTGTATTTCAATTATTTGTATGTCTTATAAGGCAAATAAAAAGTTTTGAATTTGAATTTGAATTTGAATATGGGCAGATGAGCCTCAATTTTCGAGGGAAGGGATTTTTAATTGACATAATCGTCATTGTTGGGCCAATGAAAATTCCCAAAAGAGAAAGAACTTCAAGAAAAATTTAGTTTTAATGTCTTTTGTTAGCCAATGGATAACAAAATAAGGCATCAATTTCAGAAAGTACTTAGACTACAGTGGTCGAGTTCACAGATAGCCTTTCACTTGAAGATTGCCAAAGCTGTTGGTATCAACTTGATAGGGCTCCAGCACATTGCATTGCAGAAGTGAGTGCAGAGCTGGATCGAATTTTCGATGATAGATGTTTCAGATGTTTGAGACCATAAAATTGACCGATATGATCGCCTGATATTACTCCTTTACATTTTTATTTATGGGATAAACTAAGTGAAAAAGTTTACCAGTCTTCAGTAAAAAAAGGACTAGAGCATCAGGTGTATTAGGTTTTTAAAGATGTTGTTAGAAATGCTACTCATAATAATGCGTTTATTAAAGTGTTTAGAGGTCAATGAACAACATTTTGTACAGGGTGATCAGTTAAGGGTAGCGAGCGGCCATATCTCATAAGATATTGGTTGTATAGATTTGAGAAAAAAAAAATCATAAAAGTCGCCAAGAAAAATTGCTGAAAATTTTTTTCGAGTTTGTCAAACGTCCGCTAGAGGGCGTAACAACCAACACCAAGTAGAAAAACGGGGTTTTTATAGAATTTTGCCTAATGAAAATATATCGATGATATCATTTTCATATTTAGTGGCCATTTCCCTACACTTTTGTCTAAAATGTTTTGTTCTATATATCAAAATAAAGCGGTGGGGGAAGTTCAATTGTTTTTTTTAAACAAACCAAGATGTCTCCCGTTTCTTTTGACCGATTTTAGCAAACTTAGGCTCATATGAAAGAGCATAAATTGCACTACAAAACGCTTATTTGGTTTTGAATTTTTGACTTTTGCTGGCGTCGCTAGATGGCGTTAACTGAATTAGTAGCATATTTTTTAGTTTTTTTTCAAAAAAAAACAAAGGTAATGGTATATTCATTTTTATATATTTTAAAATGGGATAAATTTCTCTATAATTTAATGAAAATAATTTATTATCTACCTTTTTTTGAACCGTTGATATTGACCAAAATATTATTTTATTTTATTAAAAAATGGCACGCCACTGCTTTTTGTCAAAATAAAAATCATTTTCGTAATCACTTATTAGTTGCTAACAAAAAGAACCTCTTGACTTTTTTTCGTTAGACGAACGGTTTTGGAATGAAAAAATAAGATGTTGTTGTTGGACAGTTTTATTAAGATTTTTCATTGTTAAACATCTTATTTTTTCAATCCAAAACCGTTCGTCTAACGAAAAAAAGTCAAGAGGTTCTTTTTGTTAGCAACTAATAACTGATTACGAAAATGATTTTTATTTTGACAAAAAGCAGTGGCGTGCCATTTTTTAATAAAATAAAATAATATTTTGGTCAATATCAACGGTTCAAAAAAAGGTAGATGATAAATTATTTTCATTAAATTATAGAGAAATTTATCCCCTTTTAAAATATGTAAAAATGAATATACCATTACATTTGTTTTTTTTTTGAAAAAAACTAAAAAATATGCTACTAATTCAGTTAACGCCATCTAGCGACGCCAGCAAATGTCAAAAATTCAAAACCAAATACCGCTTTATTTTGATATATAGAACAAAACATTTAAGACAAAAGTGTAGGGAAATGGTCACTAAATATGAAAATGATATCACCGATATATTTTCATTAGGCAAAATTCTATAAAAACCCCATTTTTCTACTTGGTGTTGGTTGTTACGCCCTCTAGCGGACTTTTATTATGATTTTTTTTTCTCAAATCTATACGACCAATATCTTATGAGATATGGCCGCTCGCTACCCTTAACTGATCACCCTGTACAGTTGCTAAAAAACACAACTGTGTAATGACCTTTTTAAATCATTATTTATTTTTTTAATGTCTGATTTATTATTAATTTTGTGGGAAATTTCTTATAGCTTTCAAAGGTGAACCGAAATATGTGAAATTGCTCTGAATTTAAAAAAAATTCTTGATATTAATTTGTAGTACATCTGAATACATTTCGTTAAATGCTGTATACGTTCTTTTAAAAATCTGATCACTCTGTCCATGTAGAATAAATAAATTTTTTAGAACTGTGTTATAATTCTCCATTATTGCAATATTAACTCAAAATCACAACGAAAGAATGAAACTTCGTCAAACCAAGTCGTTAAAAATTACAGGTTTAATGGAATTTCAAAAAGAAATGCTTAAAAAACGCAAATGAGTTTGATATAGACAATGTATACGTTGCTAAATAGCTACTTTTATCAGCTTTTTAAATCACTATTGATGTACAGAGTGTTCCATTAAAACAAATAGATTTTCAGACAATTTTATAATTTACCTACAAAACACTTATTTCTAGACCACTCTGTATGTTTCATCTAAGATATGGGCAAAACATCAAATACCCAAAAATATTGTTGTACCGTAATCCAAATTTCAGCTTAAAATGGTTTTAGCGTGGAGAGAAATTCAAACGTATTTGTAATCACCTTTTCGATAAAAAAAACTTAAAACTAATTAATTCAAAAACGGCTACAGATAGGTATACAGGTGTACTTAGAAACGTTGCTCAGAAAAATATAAATAAATATTTAAGCTTTTATTGCTCAAAAAAATATTCATTTACAGAGCAGTTACGATAGTGAACAATTTGATACAATAGACAAAGTAAAGTCTTTATAACTACTACCCCTTATCAAATAAATATACCCCTATATAAAAATGTTGGGGCTCTATTTTCTAAATTGATTTAACAAGCAATTAAATATGACACAATGACTGAAAATCTTATTGAAGTTGGAACAGCCTGCAATGATCGGACTGCTTAATAGGAGATTAGTGTTTGCTTTTTCCAAGTAATGGTGCGATCAAACGACTACCTAGCTGAGGAACACGAAAATTGATATAATTGAGTAACTTTGGGCGGCCTATGTGGTTGTGAAGCAGTTTATAGAAAAAAATTACTGATGCCTGTTCACGTCGACTTTCGAGACTCTTAACGTTAAATCTTTCTAAATAAACATTGTAATATACGTCTCTTTGCGGATAAATACCATCAATCTTGAAAGACAAGTATTTTAAAAATCCTGTTTGAACTTTCTCTATTTCGAATTTATCGTTGTTCTAAAAAGGACTCCAAACAATAGAAGCATACTCAAGTTTAGAACGTACAGGGTGAACTCTTATATTTTGCACCCCCCGTCTCTCGATTATTTAAGAAGATAACAAAAAACTCTAGGGTTTTTCCAGAATTTTTATAACATGATATCACAAAAAACAATTGAACATAAAAAATCGGACATATTTACCAAACTTTTGTTTTTTCTTATGGAATACCCTGTATTATAAGTTCATCAAATGGATCTCTTCTACCTGATTATAAATATACCAGGTTTAATAACTTTATCTCTAAGATGCCTGAGTAATTTGAGAAAAACCTTGCCATAGGGAATGTATTCCATTTGACTCTATATAGAGTGGATCCTTCTCCCTCTTTCTCTTATGGCAAGGTTTTTCTTAAATTTCTCGGGTTAAAAGAGACCCATTTGAGAAACATACAATATACATGGAGAATAGAAGAATATTCATGGGAGGGTAAAGTTTACCTGTGTATGAGGATTTAACTGTGTCTAGGTGCTATAATTGTCAGGGTTATTACCATAAAAGTAACAAGTGCACTAAGGAACCAGTATGTGGGATTTGTGCAAGTGATCATAGTACCCAAGAATGTAAAAATGAAACGAAAATGTGCGAAAAACAGGGTGTACCATAAGAAAAAACAAAAGTTTGGTAACTATGTCTGATTTTTTATGTTCAATTGTTTTTTCTGATAACATATTATAAACATTCTGTAAAAACCTTATAACTTTTGTATTTGAAGTTTTTTGCTATCTTCTTAAATAACCGAGATACGAGTGCATCAATATTTGTAAAATGTTTGCAATTGCGAACAATGAAACCGTACAATTTACTTGCTTCACATGTTATGTTTCGAATGTGCATGTCAAATGACAACCTATTGTAAAAAGTCACTCCGAGATCCCTCAGGCTTCCGGAACGACACAGTACGCTACCATTAATATTATATTGAAATTCCATGAAAGTTTTTTTCCTTGTGTAAGTGACAACTTTACATTTTCCTATGTTCAAGTTTAACTTGTTTTCACCACACCAGTTGTTAAGTTTTAGAAGTTGATTTTGGAGTATCAAGCAGTCTTAGGTATTGTTTATAGCGTAATAGAATTCGGCACTTCCAACAACCCTAACAAGAACCACTCATTGCTAAATATGGAAAAAATACACATACAATCTGAAAATTGACAAATATACAGGGTATTCCATTTTAAAAGCGATATTGTGACCGATTTGGGGTAGAAGCAGCAACGCCGCTTCGCCAAAAATATTTTAAAATGATAGACCATGGTCAGTTACTTTCGCAATTAAAAATTGAAGATTAGTTCTCTAGAAAGGTCTTATTTGCCATCGAACATAAAACACCCTGTATACGTTCATAGTTTTAGACTTAGCCCTTACTTTACACGTGATAACGATCGGAGATACATCGGTAATCGAAGCGTTTTGAATAATTTTATTTTAAATTTCCAAACAGATATTAATTCTTATTAAAAACATTGAAACTTGAATTTTGTCCAAAAATGTGCATATATAAGTTCGTCTGTCGAACAGATTATTAACTCACTAAATAACTTAAATACTTAACCAATATTAATCATAAATAATCACAGATAGATATAATTTAGACTATCAAGATTTCCCATCAGTAATAAATGTAAAAGTCAAAAATGAGCAGGATTGTTTATGCGGCCATCTTACAAAAGTGTTGTCTACATATCTGAACCACGATTTTGGCTATAAAGGAGGGGACTCTAAGGCTTAATCCTCAAAAGCTTTCATGAAGATATTGGCTACTACTGGTAACAGCGGATATTCATAAAAAGTTTCTTGAAAAACAAAATATGCTGACGTGAGACATGCTTCAGTCAGAATCTAAAAGTGAGTGATTTCAATATTACTATGGTGAAATAAGTCTGATATTATGAAAATTGAATCATTTATAGACATATTTGTAACTAACTAAGATATCTTTTGGATCCAATTGGATTGCTGTTAACTCCTCTACAAATGCGTAGAGTTTCTAATATATGAATGTGTTTTTCCTATAAAATTATTAAGAATATTGGAAAGATCACTTTCAAATATTCTGCTCTGACGATAGGTCGAAGTGGTACATTTAGGTAGTTCATAGGAACTTTGAGCTGCTAGGCATTAACGTCCTCTTCTCCTCTGCTGGCAGGTTGAATGAGTTTGTAAGGTTGGTTATCCGTCTGTCTTTTATTTAACTTTTTATGAACAAAACTCAGGAGCAGTCATGGGATCTCCGCTGTCACCAGAGGTAGATAATATCTGCATGGAAGCTTTTGAGGAGGAAGTCTTTGATTCGTCTTCATATATGTAGACTACACTTTTGTAATACGATCGCATGGTCCAGAAAACATCTAGAATCAACAACATCTTAATATAAAATTTACAACGGAAATTGAATCAGATGGCACGATTCCCTTTCTAGATGTTCTTGTACAAAGGAAAGGGGAGGGTTCCTTAGGACACTCTGTATATAAAAAACCAACGCATACGAACAGATACCTAAATGCAAATTCACATCACAGCCTTCACGATTTGTGACGCAAGCTTTAACATGGAATGGATATTGCAGTGAGGATATTAGACGGCCAATTAGAAAATATAATAATCCTACTTCACAAAATACAACTAATAAGAAGTTACCGATAGGAAGTGAGGATTCTTCCATGTATACATGGAACCACAGAAAAAACACAAGAAAATTGGACAATGATTCCAATCGCCAAAGGACATTATTCCTTTCCAAACGGAAGGATTATATGTAATTCCTTGTTCCTGTGCTGATGTCTATATTAAAGGAACTGGACGATTCATATCGCCTAGGCTTAAGGAACATGAACGATGCATTAGAAACAAACAAATTGTACAATCTGTTTAATCTGAACATCAACATTCTACTCGGCATGTCATAAATGTAAAAGAAACCAAAGTTCTTGCATCGGTCTCGGGGATTTTATAAACGGAAAATTAGAGAATCTATTGAAATTTATCACCATCCTAACAATTTTAATAGAGATACGGGCTTCAGTCAAATAGCCGGCCTAGGGGTCTATATAGTATGATTTTTATTTTGATACACACTACCACTAATCCCAAGAACCATGATTTTTCCCGTGAGTTCTATGTTACACTAAAACTTTTCCGAGACCTAGTATAATAAAATAAACAAAAACGTTTAAAACGGATATATTTTATTCTCATCTGTACATATCATCCGACTCTGTGCTGCGATTCCTCGAAAGTGAAACGTAAGTGGCAATGTGAATCTTAATACAAGTTTTATTTATTATCTCTGGATAACGTCTTCCCGACTAATACCTACACTTCACTCTATAAAACCGCCTAATCATAATAAAGTCTAGGATATTTTAATATTTAAAAAATTATTGTAACAGGACGGAAGAGACAGACTATTTTTGTAACCGATGTTCTCGACCCGGTCATGTGTTTGACGTTAATGTTAATAAACATTGCCAGAAATAAACAGTCCTGTTCAATTTTGACTTTTACATAGTCTTATTAGTGATGGGGAATCTTGATAGTTTAAATTCTATGTGTGATTATTTATGATTAGTATTGAAGTTATTAAGTTAAGTGAGTTAATAAACTGTTCGACAGATGAACTTATATATGCACATTCTTGGACCAAATTTAAGTTTCAATATTTTTAATAAGAATTAATAAAATTTAATTTAAATTATTCACAACGTTTCGATTAGCCATGTATCTCCGGCCGTTATCACGTGTAAAGTAAGGGTTAAGTCGAAAACTATCAACGTATACAGGGTGTGTTATGTTCGATGGTAAATAAGACGTTTCTAAAGCACTAATCTTCAATTTTTGATTGTGAAAGTAACTGACCATGACCTATAATTTTAAAATATATTTGGCGAAGCAGCGTTGCTTCTACCCAAAATCGGAATACCCTGTATATTTGTAAAAGAGTTTATATTTTAAAATACATGTGAGCACTGTGTCCGTTCTATGTTATAAGTACTTTATAACATAGAACGGTTGCCCGTCTTTGTTTTGAAACTATATACATATTGTGTTAAATGTTAGTTTATTATTTTAATAGAGCACAACGATGAAACCACTAGGATTTTTAAGTAATTATTTCATTAGCACTGATGAAGACTAGATTCTAGTCGAAACGTTTGGTAATATATAAGAATCTCTACACTTATATGATGTCTTAAATACCTTCCATTAAAGAACCAAATACCCAAGAAACTCTACTTCAAGAATATATTTTATTGGTTCAAGAAATCATTTTTCAAGTATATATATATATATATATATATATATATATATATATATATATATATATATATATATATATAATAAGGTACTTCTTTTCTTGAGATGCGTGTTCATAAAATTAAAACGATTTTTTAATTATTTGTCATATTTAATTCAATTTGACGTTTCGACAGGTAGTTCCATGTCTTTTTCAAAAATGTTTTGATTTTATTTTTCTTAAAACATATTGCAAGAAATAAACAATCTAAGATTTAAAAAAAAAAGGTTAATAACATTTAAGTAAAATAAAATACACGTAGCACATTGTCATTTTGTCAAACAAATACATACACAGAACATCTATTGCAGACTAACTGAAATTATAGTGTAGGAATTCATTCTTATCATAATACTTTTTTAGTGGTTGCCGGAGAAAAAAAATATTATTATAAAGAAAATGCGTTGAATTTAGGGTTAGTTCAACTGCTGCTAGGAATGCATTTAAAGGTAACACAGTATATTTTTTGATTTCATCCCATTTTTTTTTCAATTATGTTACTTCCAAGATTTGAAAAGTGGATTTTTTTTGCAAATGATGGAACTGCATTTTGAGAAAGGGGTTTTAAATAGAATCCTTTGGAGAGATGAGTATATAAAAAAAATACTCACTACTATTCTGAGACAAATAAACATTTTTAAACCTTTTGAGAAATCAAATTATATATATATATATATATATATATATATATATATATATATATATATATATATATGTATATATATATATATATATATATATATATATATATATATATATATATATATATATATATATATATATATATATATATATATATATATATATATATATAATAATAATAATAATAATAAATAAATTTATTACTTTCCAAAAGCAAATGAACAAAAGGTTTACAATTACAATTTTTTAAATTTAATATTTGCAAAGAAACTAATAGGCCATGTCATTGCAGACATCTAGATACAAATCCAGATACTGTTTAGGCCTTAATAAAATTATATATGTTTAAATTTAACTAGCGCCTGTTGGCATATTATAGTACATCATATAATAAACATATGTCTAATATTATTACCTTATAAACTTAATATCTAAATAACAAAAAGGAAAAAAATATATATAAGAAGTAACGAGGAGAAACAAAAATAGAGAGAGAGAGAGGGGGGAGGGGGGGAGGTGTAAAGTCAGTATTTATTGGTT
The DNA here is from genome assembly GCA_030620095.1 of Kuschelorhynchus macadamiae. Lineage (NCBI taxonomy): Eukaryota > Metazoa > Arthropoda > Insecta > Coleoptera > Curculionidae > Kuschelorhynchus > Kuschelorhynchus macadamiae. The sequence continues at coordinate 4,859 of JAUTXW010002439.1, read as the reverse complement.
GGCGATAAGCGATCTCCTAACGTGGTTCTTAAAAGCAGCACAGGTCTGGGTAAATGGACTTGCTCCCAAAGAGTTCAAACAAGAAGCTACATTGTAAGAAAATGATCTCTTAAATAGTTCTTTTCTGTGCCTTGGAATAGTTTGTGTTTCAGCGTTTCTAAGGTTTAATCGATGAGTATTTTTTCTAAATTGAATTTTGTTGTATAAATATGTTGGGGTTTTAATTTTTATGATTTTATAGCAAAAACAGGCAAAATGTAGTTTGCGTCTGTTAAACATGTTTAACCAGCCTAGTTCTTTTAATTTATGTGAGATACGATTTCTTCTTCGAATTCCAAAAATCAAACGTAAACATGAGTTCTGAACCTTTTGTATTCGTCTTGTGTTATTTTGATCTAGACAGGGTCCATACACACTGTCGCAATGATTAAAATGTGTTAACACCAAAGCATCACACAGAGTTGCTTTGATATCCTGCGGCAAACAGTGTCGTTGACTATAAATCATTTTTAAGGCAGCATAAGATTTTTTTAATTTATTTGAAACATGCTCATGAAAGCGAAGATTAGAGTCGATAAGGATCCCTAGTGATTTAGACACAGTGTTTATAACTAGAGGTGTATTGTTTATTTCTACAGAAAGACTGGCACAGCACAAATTTCTATGTGGTTCCCCACCAAATACAGTAACAGATGATTTTGAAGGATTTATTTTTAAAAGATGATCATTGGAGATGTTTATTAAATTTGTAAGATCTGTATTTATTAGCCTATTTGCCATTCTCAAGTCACTGGGTTGAAAAGCGCAATAAAGCTGTGTATCATCAGCATATAAATGGTACTTACAAAAATTTAGGCACTGAGTAAATTGACTTGTGTAAATAGTAAATAAAAGAGGCCCCAAAATACTTCCCTGTGGCACGCCCACCATCACCTGTTCAACATTAGAGATTAAATTTCCCACAACCACCTGCTGCCTGCGATTATGTAAAAACGATGAAAAAAATTGTATACTCTTATTTGAAAAGCCAACGTAATGTAATATTGACAAAAGTAAATCGTGGTTTAAAAGGTCAAATGCTTTTGTATAATCTAAGAGAATTAAGACACTTAATTTATTGTCATCCCAAGCTCGCAATAAATCATCAACAACGTCTGACATAGCAGTCGCGCAGCTATGGTCTTTTCGAAATCCCGATTGTTTAGGTGGAAGAATCTTATACATGTTAACAAACTCACGAGTTTGTAGTTCGACAATTTTCTCTAAGATTTTGGAAAAAGTGGGTAAAATACTAATGGAGCGCAAATCTTTAAACTCTTTCGGTTGTCTGACCTTTGCCAGCGGATGAACAAGTGCATGTTTCCACGCATCTGGAAAATAGGATTTTTTTATGCATTCGTTTAAAATGTGAGTAAGAAAAGGAATAATAAAAGGACAACACAGTTGAATTAAAATAATATTTACATTGTCAGACCCCGTAGCATTGGTTTTTATAGATGAGATTATTTTAAGTACTTGAGCCTCGTCTACTTCATTAAGCTCGAATTTATCATGGCAATTAATTTTAATATTATTCTTATAAAAATTTAACAGATCCGGCTTTGGAGAGTGAGAATTTTTTGCTGCAGTGATAAAAAAATTGTTCAACTCATTAACATTTGACAGATGCACTGGGATGGGAATATTTTTAGATTTCTTAACATTTAGTTTTTTAAGTTCGGCCCACTTTTCTTTATTGCTACAATTATTAAATTTATTCCGTAAATAAGCTTTTTTCTCACTACGAACTGCAAAAGTTGTATAGTTTCTAAGTTGTTTATAGTACGAATAGTCATTAGGATTTTTAGTATTTTTAAATTTTTTTAAGGCATTATTGCGCATTTTTTGTAAGAGCTTGATATTATCAGTAATCCAAGGTGAATATTTATAATTTTTATTTCTTTTGAACGTTTTGAGTGGAGCGTGAATATCAAATATCGATAATAAACTGTTATTCAAAAAATCGATTTTCCTATCAACATCGTGAATTTCATAAATGCCGTGCCAGGGCCAAGATTCCAAATCACTTTGAAACTGAACAAAATTAATGTTTTTTAGGGGTCTAAAAGAGAAAAATGTAGGATTTTGCTCACTAGTTTTAAGACCAACCCTCAAGAAAATAGGACAATGATCCGATAGCTGAAGGTCATGTACTCCAGCCTCAATAATATTTTCCATATTAGAATAAATTAAATCAATTAAGGTAGTTGTATTTGCAGAGAAACGCGTGGGGTCTAAAATTAGCTGTCGTAGTCCAAAAATTTCCATAATAGATTCTAACTGTTTGGTACTCTTTGAGAGCTCTAGACAATTTATATTAAAATCTCCAAGACAAACAATGTTGTCATATTCAGAATAAATATTTATTAAAGTGTCTTCGAGATGCTCAAAAAATAAGTTTAAGTCAGTATTTGGAGGTCTATAAATGTTGCCAATGATAATAGTTTTATTAGGTAGTTTAAGTTTAATCCATATACATTCAATAAAATCTAGACATACAGAGCAAATAATTTCAAAATTTAAATGGGATTTTAGAAAAATACCGACTCCGCCACCGCGCCTATCCCTACGATCCACTCTCACAAACCTGTACCCACCTATCTGAATCATTTCATCTAGTATTGCTGCATGTAACCATGTTTCTGAAATACCCACAACGTCATAATCACAATCAAGCACATGAGCAGTTAGATCACCAAAATTCGCCAGCAAAGATCGTATATTAATATGAGAAATGTAGAGAGACATTTACACACAAGGATAGGGAAGGAAGAAAATAGGTAAAAAAGTAGCAATAGTAAAAAAAAAAAAATAAAGACAATTAGTTGATCCCGGACAAGAAATATTGAGTCCGTTCGCCTAGCAGTAGCCACTGCACAAAAATAACGTTATATTCCATATTCTAAAATATATTATACTAATCCCATTTTTATTTTTTGGATCTGTTGTAGTTTATCATACAGTACTTACTATAGCAACGCCAATTATAATTATGTTTACATACTACTACAAAGTACAAAGTACAACTTACTACTTAGTTATATAAGTTAAAGAAAAACGATTCATATAACTCCATAGTGACATACCTTTTTATCCGGATATTTACAAAGCCAGAAGTAATATTAAAGGTACATATTAAAACATAAATTAGAACTCTATTCGACGGGGGACAGCAGCCATCATAATAACCTCCAAATTAATATTCTTTTTATTCAAATATATATATACTAAAAAAAAAACATAATATCTAGGTCTCTGATTTGTGTAAGTGCAATTATAGGATCCAATGTTATCAGTACAGCGTTTTATATAAAAAAACAAATATATTGTTCTAAATAAAATAAAGAACTATATGAATATAAATAAATCACAAAATAAAGGACACTCATTATTTTAAGACTTCCGAGGGCTTGCTAGATTATTTATATACAGAAACTAAAAATCAAACCATTTTCAGGAAACTTACATATTTTTAAAGATCGTTAATATCCTCAATACTGTTCACTCGGCGCACTGTATCATTACACTTCACATAAACAGCCCCATTGAGGCACCACGCGTTTTTATACGTAAATTTTTTGATTGCAGTGGATAATATAAGTAAGCGATTTTTCGTTAAGTCTTCTTTTATTTGAATGTTTGTGGATTTTAACCGGCTACGAGACTTTAACACTGCCTTGCGTTCCACATCACTGAAAAATGTAACGAGAACTGCATTAGGTTTCTCGCTCGAATTTTTTGACTGTATGCGATATATATATATATATATATATATATATATATATATATATATATATATATATATATATATATATATATTTATATCTATATATATTTATATATAAATATATATATATATATATATATATATATATATATATATATATATATATATATATATATATATATATATATATATTTATATATATATATATATATATATATATATATATATATATATATATATATATATATATATATATATATATATATATATATATTTATATATATATATATATATATATATATATATATATTTATATATATATATATATATATATATATATATATATATATATATATATATATATATATATTTATATATATATATATATATATATATATATATATATATATATATATATATATATATATATATATATATATATATATATATATATATATATATATATATATATATATATATATATATATATATATATATATATATATATATATATATATATGTATATATATATATATATATATATATATATATATATATATTGATATATATATATATATATATATATATATATATATATATATATATTATATATATATATATATATATATATATATATATATATATATATATATATATATATATATATATATATATTGTATATATATATATATATATATATATATATATATATATATATATATATATATATATATATATATATATATATATATATATATATATATATATATATATATATATATATATATATATATATATATATATAATATATATATATATATAATATATATATACAGTATATATATACAATATATATATATATATATATATATATATATACGAGTATATATATATATATATATATATATATATATATATATATATATATATATATACTACAAGAAAAAATAAATAATTTTCAAGTACCTCAAAACCATATTTTAATCTCACTGATGTCATCTCTATACACAAATGTACCAATTGATTTAGCCCTCCTACTTATAAAAAATAAATGGAACGAAATAAAAAAATTCACGGATATACCTCTGGATGA